>JAXQJP010000314.1:0-321101 GCA_037042015.1 Furcasterigmium sp. R96-07A1
CCACTTCGCAGACAGCTGGTCCAGGAACGCGTACGAGCGATCCTGATCGTTTGCGATGACAAAAATGTATTCGTAGATGGCGGCCGTGTGGTTCGTGTACAGGTACATGCTGTACTCGAGGGCCGGGCCCTCGCCGACAGACAGCTTCTCCGTGTCGAGGGGGAACAGGCCCACGCCCGACATGGTGCGGCCGTAGTTCTTGAGGGTGTGGTACTCGAGGCCGCCCGCGCTCGTCGAGTTGCCGGGCGCGGAGCTGTTCGAGGGGCTGCTACCCGAAGACTCGCCGGAGTGAATCTCCTGGTAGTGCTCTGCCTCGATGGAGACGTGGCCGTCCGACTCGACGAAGCCCGTGGTGAAGTTGTCGGGAACCTCGCGGTTGATGATTGTGGCGAGGATGCGGGGCTCGGGCGCGGCGTACTGCTCGAAGCCGCGGCAGTCGCTCGTGATGTTGATGTAGACCTGCGTCGTGTTGGGTGCCGCCGGGGCGTTGTCCCAGTCGACCGTCACGTAGATCCGGCTGTCAGTGCCGTTGTCGCCGCCAACGGTGCCGCTGTACTCGGAGAGCTGGACGTACGACTCCCACGGCGACGCCTGCCAGTTGCACGTGTCCGGGCCGCGGTGGAAGATCTCGATGTAGCGGGATATGGCGCCCCAGGGGTCCAGGGGCGGCAGCTCGAGGTCGCTCGAGGAGTTCGGGTGCCATGGTGTGTCGCCCTGGACGCTGGCGTTGGAGCCCTCGACGCCGACGCCATATTCGCCGCCGAGCGAGGGGAAGACATCCTGGACGTAGCGGAGATCGGGCAGCGTGTTCCTCATGGGCTGTTGCCAGTGGCCGTCATATCCAAGGTGTGTTTCTGTCCGCCATTAGCCCCATTCCCTCTTCACATCAAGGCAAAGTTACTCACGATCGATCATGTGCGCCCACTTTCCGTCAAGCATCTCATTCCATCGCTGGGTCAAGTTGGAGTCGTCGTACATCAGCTCCACCGAGTCGCGAATGACATCGTTGGCAGAGTTCCTCTTCTGCCCAGCGTACAGCTGGTTCTTGGCGCCGTAGATCTGGATCTTGTGGACAATCTCACCACCCAGCACAGGGTGGAGGATCATCTGGAAGAAGGCAGGCTGCGCCTCCTCGTCCAGGGCATCGTAGATGGTCTGGGCATCCTCCCTGAGGGCGGCCCACTGCTCGAGCACGGCGTCGGCCTCGCGGTAGTTGAGGACCGAGTAGACGTGCGGCTCGAGCAGCTCGTACTTGCGGCGGGCGGCGTACATGCCGTAGCGGATCATGACCTCGGTGATGTGGTCGGCGTGCTCGCTGCCGAACTCGCGCTCGACCCAGGCGTGGATCCAGTCGCTGGTGCCGTCGACGCCCCAGCGATCCGCGTCATAGGCGAGGTCGAGGAAATGGCTGATGGGGATCTCCTTGGGCTTCAGATCGCCTACGTTGACGATCCAGATGCGGCGGGCGTTGCGCTCGTAGGCCAGGTACATCTGCTCCGCCGTCTTTTCGAGCTGGATGGTGTTGATCCACTTGTAGGACCGAGGGCCGCCCACGTAGTCGAAGTGGTAGTACACCCCGGCGCCGCCAGAGCGCTCAGTCTCGTTCGACAGCGGAAGGCGACGGACGTTGCCCCAGTTGTCGTCGGCCCAGAGCAAGGTGATGTCCTCGGGGACCATGAGGCCGCGCTCCTGGTAGGACTGCACCTCCTTGTAGAGGCACCACAGGGATGGGACCTCGGAGACGTCGTCGATCTCGAGTCCCTCCTCGATGATGGAGCGCTGGTTGTCGACGAGCTCCTCCAGCATGCTGACAATGGCGTCGATTCCGAGGTCACCTTCGATGGCCGTGTCACCAGTGCCTCGCATGGCCATGGTCCACAGGCTGTTCCGGGCGTAGGGCTTCGCGCGCTCAACACCATAGCGGAAGTAGTCGTCAATGGTGTCGTTGTTGGTGTTGTACTGCCACTCGCCTTCGTAGAAGGTGCGGAACTCGTTCTGGGCACGCATCATGGGCTCAGTGTGCGAGCCGCCGAGAACAATCTCGTAGGCGTCGAGCAGAGGCTGGTTGAAGGGGTCGTCGATGTAGACCATGGACCCCCACAGGGCGGGCCAGATGTAGTTGGAGCGAAGACGGAGCAGGAGTTCGGAGACGAGGGCATAGAAGTGACGGTTGTAGGGGGTAGCGTCGTTCCAGGTGTTCTCCCACTGAGATCTTTTCGAATGTCAGCATGTCGTCTCACATCTTAGGAACGCGTCACTCACCCGACCCAGCTCGAGAGACCAGGCTGCTCGTCGTTGATGAAGATGCCACGGTACTTGACGGAAGGCGATCCCTGGACCTTGGGCTCAGAGAGCACGTAGATGTTCTCCCTCTGGCGCGTGGGGACATCGGCCCACCAGTACCATGGACTCACGCCGATCTGCTCACTGACGTCGTAGATGCCGAAGATGGTGCCACGAGGGTCGCTGCCGGCGATGACGAGGGCGCGGGCGGCGCCCTCGATGGGGTTCTCGACGATCTGGCTCGTGAAAGCCTCCCACTCGCCCTCGATCTCGCTCACGTCGATCAAGCCATCTTCGATGAGCTGGTCGATGACCTCCGAGTGGCCAATCGTGCCCACAACGATGAGGGTGTTCTCGGCATCGGGGTCGGCGTACTCGGGTCCGGTGAGGGACTCCTCACCAAGAGTACTGAACTAGTGGGTATAAGTCGATGTCTCGAAAGCGCATCTGATAGGTTTCTCCTCACCTCTGTGTTGTTGGTCACATCGACTGGGGCAAAGGTGTAGCTCGCCGGTGAAGCGTCATCCTCACCGTTGCTGAGGGAGAAGTTCGTACCGGTGACACGGCCGAAATCCGCGGCCAGGTCGCCAGCGGCACGGATGACGCCCCAGTATTCGTTGCTCGACACACGGATCTGTCCGGATCCTGCGTCTCCGCCGACAATCTGCAGGGCGCCGTCGGAAGACTCGAATGAGATGATGGGCTGCTGGCCCAGGCCTACCACCAAGGGCGACAAGGCTGCGAGGCCAGCAAGAGTCAAACACTTGAAGGAGGCCATGGTCCTTGACTTGCCTTTCGGCCGGTAAACAAGGTCCTAGGCAGATGCCAAAGATGAATCAGTAAGCAGACAAGTGTCAGCCTCGGGTCAGAATTTCCCGATCGTGTGATCGATCAGAGAAGAACCAGACATCTCACGCAAGGGGTGCAGGAGCTATATAGCTTTATGCAGGGCCATGAGAACCTCGGACCTGGACCAACGGAACACCAGGGCCGCTCCTGGTTGCCTCCCAGCCTCGGCCAGGGCCGTAGCCGAAGTGGAGAGCGCAAGTCCAGTGATGAACATGACAGCATCATGAAAGGCTGGTCGTGGTCTTGGCCTGGCATGGTGATAGATGCACCGTACCCCGCCACCCATCGACCGCCCCGAGCAAACGTCTCATCTGGCCAATAATGGCACGCGTGGGGCGTCAGGGACAGCAGGTTCCTGCGGGTGGGCTGGGGAAGTGCAAGGGTTCGCCGTGTGCCGTGAGCAGGCTAAGATAATCGTCATAGCCGGGACTGACGGTTAAATAGCAGGCTTCGTCGCCGAGAAGTCGGACGCGTCCATGGCGAGGGGTAAAGAGGTTGGTTGGAGGTATCATGCGGGCTTGAGGCTGCAAATCTTCCGCTCTGGACGACGGTGATCGAAGCTATGAGAGCTCCCCCGCACGCCACGGCGGACATGGAGCTGCCAGGGGGGAGAAATACCGGCTTGGCGGACGCTTCTCGGAAACCCGGGTCTATGTTGGCGGTGTTCGGGAGCTGGTCCGCGCTAGAGATTTCGAGATTGAGTATCAAAGTTAAATATCAGAGTATCGGGAGCATCCCGCTGGCAAAGTCCGCAGCAAAGGTCGCCCAAACATGTGCCAAGTGGTGAGGGCGTAGATATCCTTGAGATGCGCTCAAAGGGTACCAGCCGACGATCCGACCTCATCCAAGCCCGACCCTATATCCAACCACGTATAGTGGATCGACATTCGATCTTCCACGAACAGGAATTGACGGGTGCGGGGCTGATGGCAGGTCGTCGCATGAGGCCCGGCTCATTATATTTAGCCGCGAGCTCGTCGCTGTCGTCAGGCTGCATCTCCAGCGGCCCAGTCTCCGTGCCATGTAACATCGCTTCCGCATGTACACCAGGAGCAACAAGCTCCGAAGATTGGCAGTCGACTGGGAAGCATCCCAACTCACATGACCAAGTCTTGAATGGCGACTTTCGGGGCATTGGCGAAGCCGATGATCGATCTCTCCTCGTGCGGCATGAAAGTTGTGAACCAATACCACAGGGTTATGAAGCCGGCTGTTCGTCAAATTCCAGGTCCGTCTCCTAAGTCAATCTGTAGACTATAACGTTGTTGTTGCCGAGGTGTGCCGGCTTGCTCTCGTCACGTGCACTCTCCGTGAGCCCGTCTACCGTGTCTTCTCCCCGGACACGTTGGCAGTTCAACGTTTCCCATCGCCGGAATTGATCTTCAAATTGCACGTACTCCCTCAGATAGGCTGACGCGGGGAGCTTTGCCGTTTCATACAAACCCGCGCTGTTCGAATGGTTGCACAGCATGACATCTTTGATTTTGTCCAGGTCGGGGGGGACCCGAGCTCCCTTCGGGTACGCAGCGTCCAGGACCGGCGATTCGACACTGCTGGAGTTTCCAAGGGTTCCGTAAACCGCAATCCAAGGCTCGCATGCCTCTCCGTTCCACTGTATCCCGCACAGGACCACGAACCGATGGTGATCGGCCCTGAATCGGAACACGCCCAGAAAGTTGTCTCTGCCGTGGCAGTCGAAAACCACGTTGTCGATCCTGCCGCCTACTTTGCTTGATGAGAGGGTGCTGACGTCCGAGGGAAAAGCTTCGAGCTGCGAAATGAGCCCTGCCACGCCGTCGCTGATGTTCAGGCAAATTTTGGCTCCGATATACGCTTCGATGCGCTGGCTCTCGATGGCAGAAAGACTGCGGGATATGTACATGGTGAAGCGTACGCTCCGGCTCGCCCACTCTGATCTCGAGGAGCTGACGTACACTTTGTCGGGGCGCAGGCGGACGAACGTGTTGCCCACCTTGGTGAAGCAAATGGCCAGCCACTTGGGGACGTCCTCCGTCCTGTCGCTCGTTTCCACGCAGTCGAGAGAAAGCAGGTAATCGGCCTCGGAAACATTGGACGAACCAGTCAACCAGCCGGTGCGCAGCTTGCGCACAGACGCGTCCATCTTGAGGCCGTTGTTCGTGATGGTAAACTCGTTCTTCAACTGGAACCCGTCGCGGTGCTGCTTCAGACCAGAGCAGTGCTTGAAGTATTTGGGCGACTCTGCGAAGATGCCGCCAAATATCGGCGGTTTGTCACCTGTATTCTCCTTGGCATCAATCTGCCAGGCAAACAGGCTCAGGTCGTGTACCTGATTGACTAGGTGCTCCTGGAGGCGGATGAAGGCGTTCGACCCTTCGCCATATAGCAGGGGCATATTGATGCCAAATAATCCGAGGAGGCAGTATGCCCTGTCCTCCACGCGCGTGGTTCGCCGGTTCGCGGCCCACGACATGCGACGGGCAATAGGGATCGAGAACAACGCCGAGCTGTCCCTCAGGATGGCCATGTCGACATTTGTGATATTGGACAAGATGTCTTCAATGTCCGACTTTGTGCCGATGAAGTTCCATTCCCTGTCGAAAAACTCCACCACGCGAGGCGCGATGAGTTCCTGCAGCGTCCATCCCCGCGAGAACCACCTGCACTTCGGCAGGTGCTTGTTGAGGTGTGCGCGCTGTTCAGCAAGTGTCTGGCGCGGCGGGAGCGGATCGAGGTCCTCGAGGTACACATAGCAGACGGTCGAGTCCCTGTACCAGGCGAACATGGAATTGATGGCCTCGCTGAGCTCGGCGCTGCTCGTCTTGTCGATGCAGCACGTGTCCACCCAGGCGCGCTTGAACTTGCGCTTCGCGATGCGGCATGTCGCCTCGATCTTGCCCCATCCGGCTTTCTTCCCAGCTCGTTGCGTGTCTGCCATGTCCTGGAACAGGACCTCGTCACTGCCCCAGGTGTGCGAGAGGATGGCATACCGGTGGCTGCCTGCGCGAGACCTCGAGTCGACCACCTGCCGCAGCTCGAGTGTTTCCGTGTCGATGAGCCACATTGTTGTCCAGGCCCGATAGGTTGACGGAGTATCGAGGGATGATGCTTTTGGTGGCTATCCATGAGTCTTATCGGAAACTCCGTCGCACATGAGGCCCATCGGCTCCGTCCTGATTGATTCGTCAGCGCCAACTGTCGAAATGAGCTGCGCTGTCCTAGGCCAAACTCGTCGACTTGCATGATCCTTGCGCCTCGAGCGACCACACTGCTGTTGAGTGATCAGCATTTCGAGTCCCGGGTCACTGTGGTAAACGATCAGTACTCCGAATCCCGGGGCATCAGAAAAATGCTAGTATTCCCTAGTAAAAACCCATGATTTTGGTACACTGCCGCGCGCAACGCAGCGTATTCCCAGGACCCGCCTCAGTCCCCCGTAGCATGCGCAGCCCATCCCAGGCGACGCCGCCCCTTCAACCGCACCCTCCCTCTCCCTCCCACTATGCCGCCGGCACGAACGCATACCTCGGTAGCCGCGCCATGAGCTCCTCGGGGCTGAAGTTGTCGTCGGCGAACACCATCCTTGCGCCCTTCTTGCCCTTCTTCTCCGCGGCCGGGGCAGCCGCCTCGTCCTCTTTCCGCGCCGGCTTGATGCCCGACTCGGCCATGCGTATGAGCCTGTCGATCTCGTCGCCCGCCGCCGCGCCCGCGGGCGGCGCCTCGTAGTAGCCGCCCGCGGCGTCGGGGCGCTGCGGCAGACCCGGTGGCGCGCCGGCCGGGGGCGCGCCCGTCGGCCGGGCCGGCAGCGAGGAGGGCGAGTAGCCGTAACCCTGCTGGGGGTACTGCTGCTGGGCTGCTGCGGGCGGGGGCGCGCCGTAGGCGGCCTGCTGCGGCGGTGGGTATGGGGAGTTGTTCTGCGGGACAAAGTCAGCTCTGTTCGACGCAGCAAGGCAGCGGCAAAACTCACGAAAGCGCCTGGGCTCGCGCTGGACGGCACGCCCGCGGCGGGACTGATGCTGGTGCCCGCGGCCTTTGCGGCGGCGACGCGGGCGCGGTGCTCCGCGAAGCGGCTCTTGATCTCGTCCGTGGTCTCCATCTTGATCTTCTTCCTCGGCGGCTTGCCCTGTCCCGGGATGGGGTTCCCCGTCGCGATGCGCCTGTCCTCCTGGGCCTGGTAGAAGTTCTGCACGATGCGGTTGCGGTGCTGCTCGAGGATCTCCTGCGGGATGCCCTCCATGCCGAAGATCTCGACGTCGAGGCCCTGCCGGTTCGGCAGCGCATTCTCCACCTGGTTCAGCGTCTCCTTGTGCACCTGGTTCAGGTGCACGGAGAGGCCGCCGGCCGTGTTGAGGCGGCGCCCGCATCGGTCGCACTTGAAGTGCTTGGCTTTTTGGTGGGAGATGAGGAGCTTGAGGTCTTCAAAGTCACGCTCGCCTGGGGGGAAGATTGGTCAGCTTGTGCTTTCGGGGCTGGCAGGCGTGATGGACCTACAGTAGTAGCACCACGGGCGCGCGAGGATGTCCTCGACGTTGGGGTGGGCGCGCTTCTTCCCCATCGCGAAGCTCGTCAATGGACTGTCTGTAGGTGATTGAGGTGCTCGTGGTCGGAATTCGTCGTTCGTCGCAAGTGATGTCGTCAATTTCGGGCGCAAACAAGCTGTTGGGTCGGAGTTGGGAGGTCCTACTGGACGCGAAAAGATGCTGGAGGTCGAATGGGATCTGGGATGGTCGCATCTCCTGTGCGCTAGACCGTTTCGGGTGAGGCGTGGATGTCGCCGATGAGCTGCCTGGCCAGAGAGGGTCACGTGATCGTTGGCGACGACGACGACACTTCATCAGGGGAACAAGAGATATCGGGTTGCAAAGGGAAAAGCGACTAATTTTATACAAAAGCTCTGTATGGGAGTGACAGGTCTCATTTATCTACAAGAAAAACAAGAGCACGAGGCAAGAGCCGAAAACTACGATTACGGTCAACCACCTGGGCAGCCTCGAATGACACCGGACTGGACCGTGGACCTACCCTCACCCATCACAAAACAAACATAAATTAAGTCTTTCATTGGCAGCGATTGATATATTGACACGGGAAACTTGTTCCCAGCTCATTTATTCTATCATGTACGAAAAATAGTCAGACACATGGCAGGACCGGCCCCATCCATGCGCGCCAGTCGTCACCCGCGGATGAGCGGTGGAAGAGCATCACGGGCACGATCCCATGCAGCATACATACCTCGCGCAAACTGTATGCATCTCCTAGACAAATGAGAGGTGTTTAACGATGATGTTTCCTCGATGCGAGGTACACGAATGCCGCGGCCATGGGCCCCAGCATCGTCAGGGGTTGATGGAGTCAGGCGACTGAGAAAACGATTGACTAGTCAGTCAGACATCACAGCAAAGCAAGTGCCGTCGCTCTCGAGTGTCCTACATCACTTGGGCAGGAGCGCCGTCATGGTTTGCGCCGCGGACGACTAGGTGGCTCTGGGTCCTGACGAAAGCCTCCCCTGACTGCGCCAAGCAATTCGACCAAATCGGGGGCGATAACGCTCAGGAAAAGTCGACAGCGATGATGGTGGTGACCGCTGATCCAACCGCCCGTATCTAATGCAGGACGGGTAGCCGACTAGACGAGGAGGAAGACAGGTAGTCCGGCGGATGACGGGGGGTGGTGGTGGGATGTCCCTGTGATTGGTCAGATGGAGGCAGGCCATGCCCGGGCACTCACCACATAAAGCCCGGCACCCCCCGCTCTCCTCCTTTTCTGATACCCTCCCTCCTTCATACTCTCTTCATCGATATCAAGGAAGAAACCATCAAACTTCCATCCATCTCCCTTCATCGTGTCAAGGGGTCCACTTGAGCAGTCAGGACTCGTGCATCCCATCAGAATCTCATCCCCCTTGCTCACCCTGCCGACGGCCACCGCCATGGCGAGGCTCATCCATGGCGAACAATGGGGTCTTGCTTCTCCTCTGAACAGTCTGGACCACGACAGGAAGGTGTCGGGAAAGTCCAAGGCCCAATCCAGAAAACATGGCATCTCGTCGTCCATACCGTCCTCGAGGCTTGACACCCCCAGATCGCGCAGCTCCAGGATGCTTGATGCCCCCGCACACCAGCAAGATGCGGTGCATGATTCATCGTCCAGGTTGCGGCCAGACACTCGTCGTGGCCGAGGTCGCCGGCTCGAAGATGCAGGGGCGCAGCCTGGGCACTGGTCGGGGAAAGACTCAGCGCCCAGGCTCATGCGAGACGACCGCCCCGCCCACGGCAGGAAAGGTCGTCATCTCACAGTTACAACCCCTGAATTGGCTCAGCATGGTCGTCGACGTAGTGAGTCCTCGTCAGTCGCTGCGAGGCACTCGCCGCCCGTGGAGCTGAGGTCTCTCGGCTCCTGGTCCAGCGTCGAAGAAGAGCAATCGATAGAGGACGAGTCGATATGGCTGGTGCCCCCGCCGGTTCCTTCACCGCCCAGGACGCCGCGGGCTCCACGGCTCAGGACACCGGACTTGTCGCCACTGTCAACGGACGTCGAGTTTTGTCCATGTCATGGCGGCGGGGCCATGGAAGACCAGGTGAACGGGGTCTGGCACATGGCCGAAAAGTCCAAGATGGACTCTCAAGGTACATCGGCGTTCCCGGGCGTGCTGAAAATCAACGTTGACCTTGTCCAGTGGATGCGGCCTTGAGGCACATTGCGCGGGCGCAGCTGCGCGGCCGGCTGCCCCGACGGTATGAGTGAGGTTTATCAGGCCACAGTCATGACACCGTGAATCCGTGCGACTGAACCGGTCAGTCTGTGTCGGAGATGGACCAGTAGATGATTCTCATGTTTGTTGGCGTTTGGCGCATCGGGACAGGGACAGGCAGTGTTGGCGAGTAGGCCCAGAAGCCTAGTCCAGAATGAATGACCGAAGTTTGAGTCTAAGCATGAATGACTGCGTTCGATAATCATTCAGGGTGATTCCGAGGTTCGTGAGCCATCGTGATCGTCATGGGTGGTGATGAGCTGAGTGGTGGTGAGTCGAAGTTGAAGTTGAGGTGACGTGAGGTGAGGTTGAGGTTGGTGAACGAATGATCTCATGGCAGGCAGGCAACAGTGCTGGGCGGTTGTGAAAGTCACGTGAGCCCAGTCTCCCCGCTCCTGACGACCCCGCCCTCCAACTCTACAGCGCTTTCACACTGGACATTTGCCGCCCGGCAGACCAGACAGCGTGGCGCATGGGAGCGGGGCACCCGAATCAAGGGCGCCGTTAGGGCCCTCGAGGGACCTAACGAGACCCGAGAGCGCTGTAAAACTAATGCACGGGCTGGGCCGTCCTTCAGGTGTGGACTGGCTCAGACTGAGGCTTGGATGAGCCGGTCCTCGAGATCGACAAGACCTTGCAACTTGGCGCCAACCCTATGCTGCTTTACATCTACTTCCAAGGCATTGGCACCTCGTAGCGTGGCAACGTGGGAGGCCTGACGACGTGGCGATCCGAGCCTCAGGACCTATAACTCGGAGTTGTTTCCATTGACGACTCGGGACGCTGGTGTCGTGGGTGCCGCGATTCCAGACTACTGCCACATCCTTGCTTCTCTTCGATGCCGGTGCGGAAGCTGTCCGACACGTACTCGCATTCATTACGGCGCCTACTCACGTGGATCTGTCCCACGTTCAGCATTGGCGGCTGAGCTGAGCTGAGCTGGAGGCAGCCAACACGACAACCACATCCAAGATAATCAACTTGAGAGGTTTCCCAGACTTACCAGCAAGGCTCATCATCCTGCTTCAAATCCATACAACCAACCATGGGCTCCCAAGTCGAACCGCCCGAGACGGCAGAGGAGAGCGAGAGGAAGCGGGACAAGTTCGCCGAGTTTCTGTACGCGCCATCCCCCGCGCCATCTCATGATGCATGCCCCCGTGCCATCACCCGACTGACTGCGACCCAGCAAGACAAACTACGCAAAGGGCGAGCTCGCCCTCAAGCGCGCCGCCGGCCTCGGCCACGTCCCCAACGCCGTCCCCGTCACGGAGCCGCGGAGCGACTGTCCCGCGCGCCCGGTCGAGGTCGGCTGGCACCCCGTCGGCGGCTTCGCCGGGAAGTGGTTCGCCGAGGAGACGGGCCTGGGCAAGATGATCACGGACAAGATCAACAGCTACCCGGACCCGACGCAGCACTGGGCGGTGCTCGTCGGCGACTACGCGCACCAGCTGTGGATGGTGCGTCTCTCCCCGGCACGGCACGCTCCCATCAGTGCCGTACCAGTGCCGAATCAACGCCAAGCTAACACCCCCAGGACGAGAACTTCCACGTCATCTACACCAACGAGAAGATCGACCGCGCCGAGTGGCGCACCTTCCAGGTCGGCGAGACGACCTTCAACGACGACGCGACGCGGCGCGCCGGCGAGTCGGTCATCCAGAGCATCCGCGACCGGCAGCCCGCGTACAACCTCATCACGAACAACTGCCAGACGTACGCGCTGCAGCTCCTCGACGCCATCAAGGTCGGCACTTCCAAGGAGTTCGGCACGACGCTGGCCGTGTACGAGCGGCTCTTCGGCCCCGGCGCCGTCAAGGACCTCTTCGTGCACGAGGAGCCTGCTGCTGCCGCCATCGAGGACGGGAGTGCCGGTGCAAACATGCCGCCGCCGCAGAGGACGGATACGGTGGGGCTCGCGCAGCAGCTCATGCATGATAATACGCACCAGCTCGACACGGGGGAGGCGTACGCGAAGCACGAGAAGGACAGGAGGGCCATGGAGGGGAGTGAGGGGAGCGAGGGGGGCAGCCAGGATGGCAGCGAGAAGGCGGAGAAGAAGAAGAAGAAGAGCTTCTTCTCGCGATTCCTGAAGAAGTAGCATCACGGTAGCGAGCGATGGTAGACTTTGGTTTAGCTTTGATTTATCTGCAGGTTTTCGGGTTCTTCGTTCATCGGATGATGTCTGGTTCGTGATTGCGTCCTGGTCTCTATCACTTCTTGTGTCTATCGATTTTTCCACGGCCATGTGCAGTCAGTCCTCATCCGCATCTTTTCCACCCATCCCACGGCCTAGACGATGATTCTTCTCAGCGGAGACCAAAGTATGTACTCGTGGCTCATGCACCCCGGGCATCACCACGGCCGCCCCGGCAACGTCGCCAGCGGCGCCGTACACTTGTCCTTCAGCGCCTTCTTCCCCTCCTCGCTGCTCGCCGACACGCACGGCACGCCAACCCCATCCTTGATCCCATCGCACAGAATCACAGCCTCGCCCCCGCACGGGCTCTTGACATCAAAGTCCTCGAAGCGGATGTTCTCGCACACGGCATCGGGGCTCGTGCTGCACGTGAGCCTCGCCACGGCGCGCCCGTACTTGCCGCTCGTGGTTCCCGTGAAGTTCTGGAACAGCACGTCGCGCACGTCGACGCGCGAGGGGTTCGCGGCGCACGCCGTCGCGTTGATGTTGAAGTAGCAGCTGTCCAAAAAGGCGGCGTACTCGTTGTTGGCGTTCCAGAAGTTGCGGAACGTCACGTTCTGGATGAAGCCGTAGCCGACGTTGGGGCCGGCCCAGCTCTTGAGGCGGGCGCTGTGCTGGGGGGGGTGTTAGCACGGCGTCCGAGGAAAGGAGTTGGAGTCAATGTGGGAGAGGTGGAAGACCTACTTGGCCGTTCAGCATCCAAACGTTCTCGATGACGACGTCCTGGATGAAGCTCTTCTCGCCGGCGTACTGGCCGATGGAGCCCATGGACTGGCCGTGCGTGCCTGGAATATCATCAGCAATACGTCTTCAAGCAAGTGACGTAAACCTACCGTTGCAGTACATGGTGTCGACGTGGATGTTGGTCGCGTTGGACTTGGGCGAGAAGCAGTCATCCCCGATATTCACCCACGCCCTCTCGACAACGACATTCTCGACGTTGAGCGAATCGAAGAAGTCCGTGTTCTTGGGCAGGGAGGTGGCATTGTTCGACACGGCGGTGCAAGCCACGTCCTTGAAGGAGATGTCCTTGGCTACGGGCCGTCAGTGTTGACACAGTAGATATGTTCCTCACCAGCAGACTTACACGTAACGACAAAGGTCGTCCAGCACGGCGAGTCCTTGAAGTGGATGCCCTCGACGTGCAGCCCCGTCGCGTTCTCGGCGTAGAACAGAATAGGCCTCAGATACACATTCGACGGATCCAGGACCTCGAGACCGGAAAACTCATTCCACCACCTCTGTCCACTGCCGTCGAGGGCGCCATCGCCATAGATCCTGACGTCCTTCCCGCCCCACTTCCAGAACATGATGCTGTTCTGGAACGGGTGGTGGAAAGCATTCGCCTGCCAGTACGGCGTGTCGTTTGTGAACTTGATGACGCCGTCGAGGCGCACGTGCACGTCGTTGAGGAACGTCAGGTCCAGCGGCTTGCCGATGACGAAGGTCTCGCCCTCGGGGAGGTGCAGCGTGCCGCCGTGGTTGGCGTCGTGGAGGCCCTGGAGGAACTCGTCGGCGACGTCGTCCGTGTCGTTGGCCGAGGCGCGGATCTTGATCGTCTTGCGGGCGCAGGCGCTGCGTTTCTGGTAGGGGTGCTTCTCGCGGAACTCTTCCAGGGACCGCGGGACGCCGGCGGGGATCTCGAGGGAGAGGACCGCTGCGGCGCCTGAGAGCGCGGCCAGGAGGGAGGAGAGTCTCATGATGGGCTTGACTGTAAGAGACGCACAAGTTGAGATGGACGACTTGTGATGCCCTCTCTACAACCTTGGCATCACGGCCAAGCACCACTCTTTTATACAACGGACCAACTCAATCCCCAGCTGTAGCCCCCAGCTCTCAACCCCCATCCTCATCTCTACCCCGTCCGAGCATCAGCTCCCCAGACTCTCGCAACTCACCCTCAACTCTCGTGCCCTACATCCCCGGTCCCGGAACTCGGCACCCAAGGAATCACTCAATCCGCCTATCATCTCATCGACGCGCCGAGCCCCCTCCAACCCCCGGTCCCCCGCATTCTGCCTCCGGCCCTCGCCTCCGTCGCTAGCTCTGCCGAACACCCGATCGTCCGGGGTCGCTCGTCGTGAAAAGATCGCCCACTCCCCACGCCAAGACTCTTCATTGATGGAATCTCACGTACGGCACTCGACTAGCCCCGGGATTGCACTCAACGGTCGACATGCACCGCCCCACGCCAAGGCCTGTCATTCACGGAATATCTCGAGGGGGGCGGCTTGGAGGGCGCAGGGCCGAGGCTAGTCAGGGGCGAGTGAGATGAAGGCGCGTGGTATGGATGGGAGGGCAATCTCCTGCACGTTTCGTGGGCGCCGGTCACGGGACTGGTGGTATCAGATAGATGAACTGAGTCCGGCCAGTCTTCATGACGTTCCAGTCTCTCCGTCAACAAGACTGGCGCCTGCTTCTTGAGACTCCCGTGCGCCACCCCAATTTGATCTCAGGCATCCTGCACCGCGCATCACAGCCATCACCGCAAGTGGCCTTGTGTCATTATTTCAATTTGTACCTTGTACTTGTTCAACCACATCTCGCTGCAATACCCAATACTTTTCCCGCACCACCACAACGCCGCCCGATGCTCCCCCGATCTCCTACACCTGCTCGGCCTTGTCGTTGGGCCCCGCGATGAGGATCTTGATGACCTGCCCCTCCTTGACCTTCTTGAACGCGTCCTCGGCCTGGTTGAAGTCGACGACAGTCGAGATGAGCTTCTTGACGCTGACGCTGCCGCTGGCCACGAGCTCGATGGCGAGCTTGTAGTCGCCCGGCCCGTAGCGGAAGCTGCCCTTGGCCGTGACCTCCTTGAGGCACAGCGCCATGATGGGGAAGTTGATGTCGGCCTTGCCCATGCCGCCCTGGACGTAGGTGCCGCCCATGCGCACCGTGTGCAGGCTCGTCTGGATGCTGGGCTCGGCGCCCGAGGCGTCAATCACGACGTCGGCGCCCTTGCCGAGGTTCGCGGCCTCGCGCAGCGCCGCCGCGTTCTCCTCGGCCGGCAGACGCTGCGACAGGTACGTGTGCGTGCTGCCGAGCTGCAGGGCAAAGTCGAGCTTGGACTGGACAATGTCGACGCTGACGACCTTTGTGGCGCCAAAGGCGCGCGCGACGGCGGCGCACAGCAGGCCGACGGGGCCGGCGCCCATGACGACGACGGAGGCGCCGGGCGTGACGCTCGCCTGGCGCACGATGTGCACGGCGACGGCGAGGGGTTCGATGAGCGCGCCCTCCTGCAGGGACACGTTGTCGGGCAGCTTGTAGCAGAAGTCGGCGGGCGCGGACCAGAAGCCCGTCAGCGTGCCGTGGTAGGGCGGCGTCGCGGCGAAGACCATCTCGTGGCAGAGGTTGTAGTGTCCGGCGAGGCAGTCGCCGCAGCGGCGGCACGGGTAGCCGGGCTCGAGGGCGACGCGGTCGCCCTTCTTGAGGGTCGTGACGGCCGAGCCGACCTCGACGACGGTCGCGGCCGACTCGTGGCCGAGGACCATGGGGTCCTTGACGACAAAGTGCCCGATGGCGCCGTGGTCGTAGTAGTGCACGTCGGAGCCGCAGATGCCCGTGTAGTTGACGGCCACGAGGACGTCGTGGTCCGAGGCGAGCTTGGGGATGGGCCGCTCCTCAAAGGTCACGTCGTGCACCTTGTTGAGGACGAAGGAGAGGTTCTACGGCTGTGAGCTGCGGACGGCGCTGGGAGGCGAGGGGAAGGTGCATACGCTCTTGCCGTCGGTGGACGCCATTGTGTCTGTGAGTGCCCCGGGTGTGAGGGCTTGTGTGTGTGGAGGTGGGTGAGGCGGTTCGGAGGGATAGGGAGCTATCCTAGGCCGTGTTCGCGGTGTGGTGGTCGTCTGTCACTCTGTCGGGAGGCAAGGTAGGGTATCAGTCGTCAGTCCGTCAATTGGCAAATGTATCACGGTCGCAGGAAGTGAGAAGCAGAGAGGAGAGCAGAGGCCGCAGAGCAGGAGTGGGAGGTGAGGGGCAGATCTTAAAGTCGGATGAAGCACTGAGGGGCAATCAACGTCACCAGCGCGTGGAATGGAGGGGCACCTGCCCCAAGCCCGACGTGAGCGGTCTGGATCTCTCCTTCCTCGCCTTTTTTCTTTTTTCACGCGCTCGTGACAGATCCGGGAGGAGACTAGCCAGGGACTAGGATTGCCGGCAAAAGGAGAAAAAAGGGGGCAATGGATGCCGTCGTGGGCGTCGACCGAAGGCAGTACCTAGGCCAGGCCAGAGCGCCAATCTTCAGTGCTTTCTCCAGAGCTATTCCCAGGGCCCCAGGCCTGAGCTCGGGGGTTGGAGAGCTACAGTGGGTCCCCAAACCCGCCCGGATGGCACTGTTGCGCTTCGAAATGCCCCAAGGCCCAAGCTGAAATCCCCATGTGCCGCGCTTCCCCACCGCCGCACCTGATTTACCCGGTCACTTTACCCGCGCCAATCAGACTGCTCACAATCCGTGTCCCACGGCGCTGAACGGGGCAGCCTCAGTCCCAGAAGCGCGCCTCTCACCCGCGTCCGCTCCCAACTCCGACACCCACAGGTTTCTTCGGCAAATGACTTGCGACAGGCACGTTGACGGCAATTGAGAAACAATTGTTGAGATGCGAATTCAACCCGAGGCGCGTTCCCATATCCCGAGGCCACGCCCGTGACCCCACCATGCGTCCATCCATTCGGTATCTCATGTACACACATTTTCAACGCCGGAACACCAAATACAACAGGCCCTCAAACCACCAGCCTTAACCCCCTCAATGCCGGAACACCAGGTCACCCGTCGTGAACCACTCAAACTTGACCCTTGACGCGTCCACGCCCTGGCCGATGAGGTACTTTGCCATCTCCTGCATGAACGCCTCGGGCCCGCAGATGTAATACTCGGACGCGCCGTGGTTCATGTACAGCTGCGCGGGGTCGATCCTCGCCAGGTCCATCCTCAGCCCGGCCTCGCCGCTCGCCGTGCTGCTGCCATCATCCAAATCCGCCACCTTGCTGCGGAAGAAGCGCGTCGCGAAGTTGGCCCGCCCGGCCGCGACGCGCCGCACGTGCTCCTCGAACGGCGCCGCCGCCGCCGAGCAGTGCAGCCAGCTGATGGGCCGCACCGCCTGCCGCTCCACCACCGTGTTGAGGATCGACATGAGCGGCGACACGCCGACGCCCGCCGAGATCAGCACGAGCGGCACCGTGCTCGACGCCTCCATGTCCATGACGAAGTCGCCCGACGGGTGCGACAGCTCGACGACGTCCCCCGGCTTCTTGTCCTCGATGAGCACGTTGGACACGATCCCCGGCTCGAGCCTTACCGCCTCGACGCCCTTGCCGATCTGCGACCCGGCGTCCCGCTTGACGGTCACGCGGTAGTAGTCTGGCCGCGGCGCCTCCGAAAGCGAGTACTGCCTCATCTGCGTGTGGCCCAGCGCCGGCACGTCGACGCGCACCGTCGTGTACTGGCCCGGCGTGAAAGGCGGCAGCCGGCGCCCATCCACGGGGACCAGGTACAGCGAGCATATGCCCTCGGCCTCCTCGACCTTGCGCTCGATCCGGAAGGGCCGGAACCCCTGCCAGTCGTCAAAGTCGCGGTACATCTGCGCCTCGCGCCCGATGAGCATCTTGGCCAGTATCGAGTACGCCTTGGCCCAGGCCGTCTGCACGTCGGGCGTCCACGTCGGGCCGAGGACCTGCGCGAAGGCGCCGAGCAGGTACTTGCCGACGATGTCGTAGTGCTGCGGTCGGATCCCGAGCGAGCAGTGCTTGTTGCACATGCGCTCCAGGCGGGGGATGAGCTCGGATATGTTGTGGAGGTTCGACGCGAAGGTGAGAATGATGGACGTCAGGGCCCGCGGCTGCCGCCCGTTGGCCTGGTTGACCGTGTTGAACATGTCGTGCAGCTCCGGGTGGGCGCGGAGCATGTTGGCGTAGAAGAGCGTCGTGATGGTCTCGCCGTGCTGGCGCAGGGCCGGGATCGAGCCCTGGACGAGGACGGACTGCTTATATGTGAGGGCCATCTTGCATGTGATTCTGTTCGTGTGGGCGCGGGGACAAGCAAGAGAGATGGTGTCTAGACCAAGGAAACAAAACCTAGAAGACCTCGAATTGGTTTCCAGTGGGTGAAAAAAGGAAGGAGGGGTATCAGGAACGGGGGGAGGTATTCTGGAAGGCTGCTAGAACGACGGAACGTGTCTTAGATGGCCGGGACACCCAGGACAGATATATGCCGACGTCGTGCGTCCCGAGAAGCGGCGGCACCAACGGCCATCGCGGCCACTTGACCCAAAAGACGTCAATGCCGTCCCCGGTCCGCGCTGATGCGCGAGCGCGCCATCAGTTCCGCCATCTGCACATCCCGGGTCGTCCTCGCCACACCTCGTGGCCTGCTTGTGGCCCGCTTCACCGCCGCAGCCCGTCACAGGCGCTAAATTGGACATCGTATGATCGACTCATTGAGAGATTGAGAAGCACAGAGCATGGCAGTTTGCTTGACAGGCCAGGACCCGCAGGGCTCCCACCCCGGGTCCGCGACGAGCAGCGCCAATGGCACCGCGGCTGGGGCAGTGAACGGCGGCCAGGGGTCGCGAGCTTTCTGATATTCGGACTCTGCAGGGCCGGGCTGCTGCCCGCCTTGTGGGTCAGACAATCTTCACGTTGGAGCGGGAGCCGCCGGGTGAGGAGGGTCCTCCAAGGCGTGCCCGTCGAACCCGCCGCGAGGGGTTCGAGAAAAAGTGGTCTGGGACGTGATCTGCATGGTCTTGACATGCAGGTACACTCTACAGGCCACGTCTTGACCACGCATCCCGTGCCCCTCCGTTTGCATGCCGAGAACCCTTGACCTGTCTGCCCTCGGCAATGTCGCCTGAAACAGTGACAGATGACACGACCTGGAGCCAAGAAGGCCTTCCTTCTCGAGGCCCCGAAGGCCGACATGTGCTGGCCGCATCGGGGTGGTAGCGAGATTGGCGAACGGCAGTGTCGATTCGCTTGGCCATCGGCATGCGCGTTTCGCTTGTCGGGCACCCAGTTCGGCAAGGCGACGAACGGGCGGGCCAACGGGCGAGCGTCAGCCAGCGAGAAAAAATTCTGATTACGGCGGAAACGAGCTCGCATCCCACCACTGCATGCGCGAGTTGCGTGGCATGTTCACGCAGCCGGATCGCTTCAGGGCTCGTGCCACGGGGGGCCCAGTGACCGGGGCGGTGGAAAACCACGCCATTTGTGCGTAGGAGGCTGCCGCTGGCAAAAGTCGTATGATGGCGGGGTGTCGTTCCGCGCGAGGGAAACTCTATAACGCGTCCCCTGCTGGTCGAGTGTGACGAGTCGTATTTGACAAGCAAACAAGATGCCGTTTTGTCATCGGCCTCGCCAGACATTCGTGATGTAGAGGCCGCCTTGTGGGTGATGGACGGACGTCGGATATGAGTGAAGACGCCACGCCGGTGGCTAGATCCTCCGTAGGCGTGGATCCGCGCGACCGGGCGACCGGTCGACAGTGGCCTGGGAGTCCGACACGAACGTGGAAATATGGCAATTCATGCCGTCCATGGCAAATTGGTGAGACTTGGGAGTCGCAGTCAACGAGGTCCCATAGCGGTAAGGTGCCCGGGCAGTCATCCCACGGTGCCTGCATGGAATTGTCGTGGAAGATCACCAGTCCCAGTCGCCTCAGTGCCGGACCCTGAAAAGCCAAGCGTTAGGCGAGCTCGGCTTGGCGGTTGTTCCGCTCCTGCGCCACAGCTTCAGCCGAGGCTGGAGGACTCCCTCCCAGCTCAACACCGTGACTCTCACTTCGCATGCATCGACCAATATACGGGATCCCCGTGACAGCTACTGGGGTTGCTCACCTACCATGACAGCAGATCTGTCGGATCAACTGTGCCCCGTGTCAGCCTGCGTCAATGGTCGCGTCTCCTCCCGTCAACAGGCCATGCATTGCCATGACGTCCTTTTTAATATGGGCTTCGAAAAGACGTACGATGGATTGGGGATCCGGGGTTGAAACCCTGGTTGATAAGGATAAGGGAACAAGCATCACCCGGACTCCATCATCCGCAACTCCCGGTCAAAAGAGTAAGGCAGTCTTGAGGATGGAGACGACCCGCGGACATCCGAGACCTATCTTCGGGGAGCAACCTTTCGAAATGACTGGTATAAGGGTGCCATGCGTGAAATGGGCCTGAATTCGATGCCATCTCATCTCACGATCTCGACTTCGCACACCTCAGAGTCTTAGCCAGGCTCCGGGCACGGGCCGGATTTGAGTGGGTCCCTCGGCCGAGCCTCCCGGCCCCACTCCACACCGACTCGTTCAAAGCCATCCATCAGGAAAAAAAATCTCTTCACACGCCTCTTAAGCCCACCAGCAGAGACATTTCTTCAACCATCAGCCGGACGCCCGGCTAGCTCAATCGGTAGAGCGTGAGACTCTTAACAGAGATCACATCTCAAGGTTGTGGGTTCGACCCCCACGGTAAGCACCATCTGCTCCCAACGACCATCTGAACCATCAGACTAATAAATCCCAGTCGGGCTCAATTCCTGACGGATCCATCTGGATACGATTCATTTTTTGCTTTTTCTTTTGTTGGCATGTTTGTTACACATCTCTTTCATACTAAATGACTTGCAGTGCTCTTCTTTTTGACTTGTTGTCCCACGTGTTGACGTCCAGAGCCTCGAGACGCTCCCGATTTCACCACACCTGATAGAGGGCACCACTTCACGTCGAACAGACCAGCATGTGACGAACACGTCTCATTGACATCTACAGCATACAGCTAGCCTCTAGAAAGCCTAGATGGTAAACCTGAACCGCGGGCTCTTCTCCCCCATCTCCTCAATCTCCTCCTCCGTCTTCCCCTCGATCAACCAGTCCTGCTTCCCCTCGGCCCTCTCACTGTTCTGTCGGTTAAAGTGCCACAGCAGCACGAGGTTCAGCGCGACCGCGAGCATCAGCAAGCCGATCGTCGCGCCATAGCCCGGGTAATACGTCGGCGCGAACGCGTTACTAAACAGGAACGGCGCCGCGATGCCCGACGCGTTGCCGAGCGTAAGGTGAATCCCGCTCGCGACCGCACGCTTCCCGTAGCGCGGGTTGTTCGTCGCGAGCCACGCGAGCGACATGCCCCCCGACGTGTAGCAGCCCATGGCGACGAAGAAGCAGCCCGCGTACGACATGCCGACGCCCCGGTTCGCGATGAGCAGGCAGTAGCCGAAGGTGGACGTCAGGGCGCCGCCGAGGATGAAGTAGCACCGGCGCTGGAGGCGGTCGCTCAGGCGCGCGTTGACAAGATAGACGACGGCGCCGGCGAAGTAGACGGGCACACTGAGGGCCTGGACCTCGGTGGCCTCCCAGGTGCCGAGGCCGTGGATGATGGAGGGCAGGAAGTTGCTGAAGGAGTACAGCACCGTGTTGAGGCAGTAGAGCGCGACGGCGAAGACCCACACCGTCCAGTCCTTGTAGCCTTCCTTTGCGTCGGCCCAGTTGAGCTCTCGGGCGCTGCGCGCCGTGCCGACCTCGGCCTCCTGGATGCGCACGAGGTTATGCCTGTCCTGCTCCGTCAGGAACTTGGCTGTCTCCGGGCTGTTGGGCAGGATGAAGGGGATCAGCAGGCCCGAGAGAACCGTGGGCACGCCGTTGATGGCCATCATCCAGCGCCAGGCGCGCCAGCCGCCCGAGTGGTCGAGGAAACTGATGCCGTAGGCCACGAGGCCGCCGATGACGCCCGAGAAGGCCGACGTCGCGAAGAAGAAGGCCATGCGCAGCGCGATGCTGCGCTTGCCGTAGAACATGGTCAGGTACAAAATCGCGCCGGGGAACAGGCCCGCCTCAAAAAGGCCCAGCAGGAGGCGGCAGGCCACGAGGCTGCCGAAGCTCTCGACGAAGGACGTGAAGGTCGCGATCAGGCCCCAGATGATGGTCAGGCCCGCGAGGTACCGGGCCGGCTGGAGGCGCTTGATGATGAGGTTGGACGGGGCTTCGAAGAGCTGGGGGATATTAGTATTCAATGGTTCTTGAGAGGGGGTTTGCTCCAACTTACACAGTACGTCACGAACAGGACGGAGACAGCCAGCTGGAACTGGTCACCCACGAGACCCAGGTCCTCCTCGAGGCCGAACAGACGGCCATTGCCGATGTTGACTGCGTTTGTTAGCGTCCTGTCTGTCAAAGTCCTTCACCAATCACTCACCTCGATCCATCATGTTCATGAGGTAGATCCACATGAGCGTCGGCACGATGCGGATGTCGAGCTTCCTCAACAGCTTCCGCTCCGTCTCCTTGTCAAGGACGTTGGCGCTGTTGCCCTCCTCGCCCTTGTAGGGGTCCTGAGACGCGGCATCGGCCTGGGTCGGCTCCGTGGCCGGGGCCTTCTCGACGATATCAGCCATTGCAGTATAGAAGCAGCACTGGTCACTGGAGCGTGTAGTGAGCTTCAACACAAAGCCAGGGGGAAAATAAAGACGTTGAATTCGATCGCCGCTCTGCTCACAACCCTACAAGGCTGTGACTCTTATACATCAAGCCCACCCCCGGCCCGCCGAGCCTCCTTCCCAAAAAGCGCCATGTGCAATCTGACAACTTGCAGGATTTTTTTCCCATAACCCTCCAGGAATCCACCGATTATCGAAAAACCCGCCCCATCGACCGACTGGGTCTCGAGGCCAGGCCCGCCTATTAAACATCCCTTCTCCTTATCGGCGCCGACAGAAGGGCCCCTTCCAGCGACCTCTGCAAACTTTGGACTGGTTCGCGATGATGCCATCGGCGCCATCCCACGCCTAGCGCCTTGGCCCCGGGCTCGCACGGGACGCCGCACTCAGATTCCACAGTTGCTCCGGCCCGGGGCTCTGGTATGGGCGCAGGACTGACGGCCAAGAGGCAACGACGATGGTGTCAGGCGCGTGTGCGATTGCGCGAGGATTCCAAGACTGCAAGGCCAAGGATTTGAGCATGAGCGCGTGCCTGTCTTTCGGAGCTCGCCGACGAATTCGTAAGGCCGTGTCCAGTTTACGCTGACATCAAGTGATGCTGTCTCATTTAATAGAACAGATTCTCATGTATCGGGGATGCCATGCCTGGGGAATAATTTGGATCCCTCGACAACACCGTACTTTCTGTGGGCTATGCCGATTGTAACCATTCCCATGCCACGGTCAGTTGAGCCGCATCAAAGCCTGCCGCTAATGCATCGAGGGCGACAAATCAGTATTACCTAGCCACGCGACTTATCTCGAGGATAGCGCAGACATAGTGCCTCGCCGGCTTCCGGAAGTCGGACCATGTCCCAAAAACGTGGATATTAGGGTCGAGGCGGAGACAAGATGGACGAGGCCGGCCCTACAGGGCTTGGCAGCGCCAACACCAACTAGCATGTCCTGTCTTCGGACGAACCATCACTTAATCATATCCAAAACACCCAACATGATGCAACGCAGAATCTATTAATTATTAAAAGCATATGCCCCCTGACCCGACACCCGCCCTAGTGGCAGGCTCAGACGGTCCAAAGTCAACCGTCGAAGCGATGTGTTTTTTCTGATCTTTGTGAAAGGCGGCCGCAGTCCGGGCATATCTCCCCCATTCCCTCGCGTCCCCCGTCTCGTGTGCGCGTGGTTTGTCCAGGTCGATGTTCTCGCCCTGGACGGGTATACAGGGTATCAGACCACGGCACGACGAGCAGGGTAAAAAGAATGCACCAACGGGCCCGAGCAAAACGGGAAAAACAAGAAAACGATGAGAACGGCGTGCGGTTCCATGGCACGGCAAGGTCGGGTCGTGAGGTGCAATCGCGAAGATCGCGTCCCTCACGCTCGCCCTCCGGTGCGATGCAAGACAGAAACAAGTGAAAAACATGGCCGTCGCCGCGTACGACGAGGCCGGCAATGGTAGGAAAGGGTATCAGAGAACCAATCTTGACGGGGTATCTTGGGAAATGCAAGTCCGGTTCCCGACCAAAACCTTTGGCATGATGAGAGACGTCGTGTCATGTATACTCTTGCGAGTAGATCCGCAAGCAGGGAGGCCCCGTGGCCACCCCTTTTACTTCAGAAGCCTCCGCAGCTCCGAACTCAGCTTCCCACTCTAAGCGGCAGCGGTGACGGCAGGGGTGGCGGCAACAGCCGACTCGGGCTTGTTGACGGGCTCCTCAGCGGCGGGCTTGGTCGAGGTGGTGGCCTCGGCCTCGGCGACGGGAGCGGCCTCGGCGGGCTGCTCCTCCTTCTTCTCCTCGGCCTTCTCCTCAGCCTTCTCGGCGGCGGGCTTGTTGCCGCGAGCCTTGATGGTGGCGCGGAGCTTGGAGAAGGGGCCGGTCTTCTCGGTCTTCTCGCCCTCCGAGTCGGAGCCGGCAGGGGACTTCTTGCCGAAGGCGAAGGGCAGGGAAGACTTGCGCTTCTCCTTGATGTCCTTCTTGTCGGCGACAGGGGCGGCCTCCTCCTTGGGCGCCTCGGTGGCGGCGGCAGGGGCAGGGGTGGCGTCGGCGACAGACTCGCCGAGAGGAGTCGAGGTCTCGACGGGAGGGATGACAGGGGCGGTCTCGCTGGCAGGGGCGGTGGCAGCCTCGGTCTCCTTGGAGGGCTCAGCGGCGGGAGTGGCCTCGGCGGCCTTCTTCTCCTTCTTGCCGAAGACACCGAAGATGGAGTTGCGCTTGACGGGGACGGGCTTCTCCTCAACGGCGGCCTCGGTGGTAGGGGCAGCCTCAACAGCGGGAGCGGGGGCAGCAGCCTCGACAGGGGCAGCGGCAGTCTCAGTGGTGGCGGGCTCGGTAGCTGCAGCGGGGACGGTGGTCTCCTCCTTGGGGGTCTCGGCGCCGGGGGAGACAGCCTCGGTGGGCTTCTCGTCCTTCTGACCGAAGAAGCTGCCGAAGATGCTGGTGCGCTTGCGGCTGGCGGAGCGGCGCTTGGGCTCCTCCTTGGCGGCCTCCTTGGGAGCCTCCTCAGTGGCGGCGGGAGTCTCGGTGGCAGCAGCAGCGGCGACAGGAGCCTCGGTGGGAGCAGCGGTCTCCTCCTTGGGGGCCTCGGTGGCCTCCTCCTTCTTGGGCTCCTCCTTCTTCACAGGGGCAGCAGGCTTGAACGAGGCGATGGTTGTCTTGTAGGCCTCAGACTCGGGGACGGTGGAGGACAGCTCCTTGGCCTCGGCGATCTTGAGCTTCAGCTGCGAGACCCAGTTGTCACGGTCGGCAGTGTTAGCGGCCTTGAAGGCGTGCTTGTGGCCTCCAGCAGTGAAGTGGAACTTGGTAGGGCCATCAGTAGCGGGCTCAGTGGCGTCGGACTGGGAGTGGTTAGTAGGCGAAATGTCAATGATCTCTGCAGAGAATACTCACGAGGTTGATGACACCAGTAGGGGCAGACTTCTCTCCGAAGAAGAGGAGGCCCTTGCCGGTCTGGGACGCCCAGGCGCTGTTGCGCTGGCCGGCCTCGACGGACTTCTCGGAGCGGCGGTACTGAGAGAGAGCCTTGGACTCGACGGCATCGTTGCCGAACCAGAAGAACTGCTTGGAGTAGATGAAGTTCCTGGAGCTGTTAGTTTGCTGTCCCAGTAGGTTGTCATTGCAAGGCCACCACATACTTGGGGAAGTTCAGGCCCTTGTGCTCAAGCTGGCCCTCCTCGACGGGAACAACCTCCTCCTTCTTGGGCTCCTCGACGGCAGGGGCGGCGGGAGTCTCGGTGGCCTCAGCTGCGGGGGCCTCGGTGGTAGCGGCAGGAGCCTCAACAGCGGGAGCGGCCTCAACGGCGGGTGCAGGGGCAGCCTCGGTGGTCTCAGTGGGCTTGGCCTCAACGGCGGGCTCCGCGACAACGGGAGCGGTGGCCTCCTTAGGGACCTCGACGGGCTTCTGCTCTTCGGCCATTGTGACGGTGATGAAGTTGTTGATAATCGGGTATCGAAAAGAAAGCGGACGAAGGTGGTTCCTGAGAGGACTTCGAGCTGAGGGTATCTAATAAGATTGGTTGAGTCGAGGACTCGGGTATCACAAGAAGAAAGAAGACTAGACGAAATGCTGTGTAAGTGTTTGTCGAGTGAAGCGAAGCTCGAGCGCCAGGCGGATGGATGGGGTCGTACCTTGAGTTGAAGTATCTCGTAGGAGGATGAAGGGAGAAGGAGAGGGAGGGAAGAGAGGAGATGAAAGGGTCGGCGGCAAAGGGGTACTTATTTTCCCATGAGCAAAGGCCCCTTTCTCAGGCCAGGTACTGCGGTGGTGAAATTTGACACCCCCTCGAAGGGATGGTTGAAATGCGCGAGGACGTGTGTCAGCGCAAGGTCCTTCTGGTGGTCTCTGCGGTTTGGCTGGGACGACGGACAGAGGTGCAAAGAGAGGATAGGATGGTCAAGGTCAAGGTCGTGGCCAGGGTCAGGGTCAGGTCAGGCAAGGTAATTCTGAGGTACCACCCAATGAGGCACCTCGAGGAACCGTGATTAGCGGATCGTTCGAACGCGGCTCTGATTGATTGATATTGTTATTTCCATTTATTGAGCATTCATTGTGCAGGTGCTTCCTTCCCGATCCTTGACTTGATTCTGCTCTTGCTTGTTCCTGATGGCTCCTGCCCGTTGACGCGCTCTTGCCTCCCGTCGCGCATGCGTGGTCTGATACGAGTACAAGTACCTTCCTCAGCAAAGTTCCCGTCGCTGGCAGTCAAAATGCAGGTGGGTCTCTGACTCCGGCAGCGCGCCTTCCCTAAGACCCTGACCCCTGTCCGCCCTGCCTGACTGGACCCCTGCCCTGTCCGCTGGCTTTTGCCGTTGCTGGGTTAGGCTTGGCCCGTGCTGGCCAGTGCCCATTAAGCGAGTGGGTCGAGATTACAGGCGAAGGGCCGGGACACGCGTGGACGAGAGCAGGGATACGAGCCTCATCTTCCTCATCTTCTTTAGCCCTTCCCTTCCTCAGAGTCAGAGTCAGGGCCACAAGCACACCGGCATCACCCAGCACAGATTTCTTGTTGCGCCCAGGAAGTTACAAAAGTATCCGTCTCGGTTTCAGAGACAGCGGACGGCAGGCATCTGGACCCAGGGCACTCACGGGGATGCATTTGCTGTCGCCCGACCGAGCACTGTACCTCGCCTGTGGACGACTGAATCAGCGGCCTCCTGTTCAACTGCATGCAATGAGGCCTCGCCGGCTGGAACATTTCTCTACTTTCGAGTACGCCCTACGTGGGTACGGACGAAGTACATTCTCGCAGATTGGCGCGTCCCTCTCTCCCGCCCGAGTGCCCGCTGATGAGGCATCAAAGGAATGAAGACCCCCCTTTCCTCTTGGTCGCAGGGCCAGACGGACGAACGAGACGACAAACCTCTCTCGTGATACCATGAGGTCCCGACCTTGCTACGTCACCCCGTCGGCAAATCACCTTATGGCGCGCATCGCATAACCTGCGCCCTCCAATCACTATCGCCGTGTCCGACCTGTCTGCACATCTAAAAAGAAGTCTTGCGGGCGGTCCCCATCGTTGTGCATGCGACTTGGTGTCCGCATGGCCTCTCGGCCATCCATGCTCCACCCACACCATGCGAAGCTTGACAACACAAAACCGAGCACTAAATCCTTGGACTGGTCCGTCGCCCGAAGCGTGACCACTGCCCAAGTACCGGCATACTCACCACACTTCAGACGTTGCGTTTCAACCGCGCCCGCCCTGCTGGTCTGGACTTGTAATAGCTACTAGCAACATATCCTACTCGAACCTCATGCCCACATGCCCATCGCCAGCGCAACTGCACGAGCACGACCAGGATGCCGGGAGCTTTCAGCTGGGCCAAGCAACAAAGTCAGCCTTCGCGCCCGGTCTTGCTCGCTCCGTGAGACAGGACCCCCATTGTCTGGACGAACCGCTTGGGAATGCCCTCGAGTCACTAAGGGGTCTAGTTGCATTTTTCGCATGCCATGTGACTCGATCCAGTTTCGTCCCACCCGCCACACCGCGCCATCCGCCAACTCGCTGCGACCTCGAACAGCAAAGCTGGAACAGCAGGACACATCCCTCCTTCTGGCATCAAGCTCGACGCCGAGCCCTACCAATCTGCGACTGCCGATCACCTAACTCCCTGGCCCCCAGGGGCGGTCTTCGGATTTGGCGGCATTGTGTTCTTTGTCCTATCAGACCGAAATGCACATGTAGTAAGAAATCAGTTTATCCCAGGTCGTCGACACTGCACATTGCCTGATTTAGCCCATCGGGTCACGCGGTGCTTCGCCGTCCGCCGATTCACCGCCCTCGTCGCTTGGACGGGGCTCGCGATTCTGTGCGCGACCGTCCACGAACGATCTAGCACACCCGTCTGATCCGCCGCACGAGGTTTTGCATATCGGCCGACGGTTGACACTCTCTGGGTGATACCGGTCCCACCCGCGGCCGGATGGTCCTCATTTCAGGCGAGAGGACAAGGATATGAAAAAAGCAATCAATCGAGATCCACACCCCTAGCTGCCGTTCATGGAGTCCACCCTTGGCACGGTCCGGGAAGCCTCTTGACGATGGATCGGGGTCCCTGTGATTTCACGGAGATTTTCCTTCGCCGTTAGGATTGAACCGCGGCATCCAAGAGGTTTCGCGAAATCGCACGGTAGTGTTCGAGATTCATTATCTTCGAGTTCCAGAAGCCCTCGTCGACAAGGTCCGTGTACAAACCCTGGTCCAGTCGTTGGGCTGGACGCCGCAATCTTCCTGTGACACACACTCGTCTGCCGCCGGCCCATCTCAGCTCCTTGTCGCGCTCCCATCAAACCAAACGAGATACGTAATTGGCCCCCCTACTGGCACGAGCCTCTGTCTACCGATGACCGCGAATCTCCGTCAACGGCAAGGCCAAGTCGGCACAGGGACGGTGAGATTGCGGTTCCTTCTCCCGTTGGTACGGTAGCGCTCGCGGATATCCAGTCTGCTTCTGGACGAGAAGGGCCCAGGCTGCGTTTTGTGGATTAGGGGGCGCTAAACAACAGGCCAGCCAAGGCTCTTCATTTCGACAATTTCATCAGCAAAAGTGCCGACTATTGGATCTCCCAGACACACTATCGCATCGCACGTCCCAGAATCTCGCGTCTGTTTCGGCCACTCACGGCCAGTCGTAGATCAGCAGCAAATTTCCTCCCCGGGCGTCCAGACAACAGGGTGGGCGAAGGGAGGAGGGGCCGCGCGACGATGAGCGTTCTTCCGAGGGGTCGACGGGCTCGGATGGCATCTCGGCCGTGATGTGCACCAATTGATCGACTTCGGTTCGGCTTCCTTTGTATAAGCGCCGGTCCGCGTGCTGGGATTCCCATGGTCGGGCGGCCTTCAAGACGGGCGGTGTGCGCTGTAGTGTAGCATCTCTGGCTACGCAATCTTGTCATGCGCCGATGCAATATCCCAGGGAGCAATCCCCAGCTGCCGGCGGATCAGATCACCCCCAAGAACGGTTGCGACTTGAATGACTTTCGTGTGGGGGGTGAATCTTCAATCGCGGCCAGGCCGATCAGTATTCTTGTTCTATCATCCGCTGTTTGGGCTCAATTATGCCCCCTCAACTACACGAGTCTTGAGCTCTTGCAGGTCGTCCAACCTCTGACCCGCCCATCCTCACGGCCAGGTTTCTTGACGCCCGCCAAGGGAGCGCCTGGTAATCGGGACTTGCCAGCTCACCAGCGTCGACGTTACAACCAAGTTTTTGAGCCTATGCTCACTGTTCACCATGACCCCCCGTGGCCGCGCTCGAGTCAGCACGCATTGTTGTCGCCGCCCGAAGTGGGTTCATCTTACTTATGCGATCCCCGCGGGATCGGGGCATCTGGTGTATCTGCCACCGGTCAACGGCAAGAAAGTGCGCTGCGAATCGTAGAGGCGGTTACCCCGAATCCCGTGAGACTGACAGCCCAAGCGTTCGGATGGAAAGTACTCGGTCTGCCAGGGTCCTCCTGTCAACCATCGCGGCTGTGCCTGGATCACGCTCATGGGGGTTCGCGGGGCAATCGGGACTTGCCCGTTCGGTTGAACCGTCGTCACCGAGCAAGGTAAGAACAAAGAAGGGGTCAACTAGGGATTTGCCTATGATCGGCCTCGAAATACTCGGCCGTTGTCTGATTTTCCCATGACCTCCGCCACATGGCGCGTCATCCCATTCGGGGCTCACGGACGGATGGGTGAGCTCATATCAGGCAAAACCACGCCTTAAGATCATGCGTAGCCGTACCGGACTTGCCGTCGTATCGAACTCGCAAGACAGGCTCCGCGTTCCATGCACATCGCTTCACACACGCGATGCGAGAGCAGGACGTCACAATCCATTTTGGGTCCTGGACCTGATCTGATCTACGGACCGGCCAAGGCGGCCCACAAACCGCGACTTGCACGCACTCTGTTTGGTTTGAACCCGTTGGGTATGTCGCCGCCGTCGGCGTAAGCTCCATGGCCCTTTGCGTCAGCAGAGCAGTAACTTACGCAGCGATAAGACGTCTCGGCGCTGGATGGCACGCTGCGGTCACCAGCGGTCAAGGTTGATCGATGCCTGCAGCAGTTGCCCCTCCCCCACCTCGGCAACGCAGGATGACAGCGCCTAACCAGGATGAGGCCACCCGCGAGACCCGAGTGCCAACTTGGTGCGTACCTTTATGGGCAGGATCTTGATTTCTTATTGCGGATTGCGCCATGGACTGTCATGTGTCCGGGTGTCTAAGATGGTGGCCCCCTCCAACGCCAGCTTGCAGACGGCTCTTCGCGGCGCGGGGTCCTGGTGGCGTTTGCGAGAGGGGGGGTTTCGCCGTGCAGCCATGGACGTTGCGCACGTGTGCGGCAGAGTCCATGGTGTTACGGCATGGTTAATGGGCTGTGAACGTCTGGAAGCATCCATTGGGGGTTTACATCGGGTGGCTTGTTGAATTTTCAACGGTGGGTGAGGTCAAGGCACGCGAGCAACGACACCTGAAGGTGTAGAGACATCGGATGGACGGGGAGATGTGTTTTCCGCCTTCTGTATTTTGACGACCAGGCCTAGCGAAGTGAGCGTATTGAAACTGTGCAGTCAAGCAGCATGCTTCTCATGACGCGATGGTTGCTACTCTCCAACGAGGTCGAGGTCGCCCCAACAAACATTTTCCTTCAAGTCACATACAGCAGCATGTTTGCTCTATGACCCAGATCGCTAAACATTTGCTTTTGCCACCTGGCCGGCCGAGATTGGGAGCTCGGGAGTGCTGCGTCTCGGGAAACCAGGCCTATGAAGCTCGGAACAAGGCAACACATATCAAGCTGGGCCCTGTCGAACAAGATGTAACTTGTCATCAGCTGCCGGTCGCCCGGTCCTTGACGATGCGACTGGCCTTTGGCAGTCCGATGCCAGCTGTCTCTCCACTGTCCACAACTTGCCATCTTGATGAGGCAGGTTTGCAATGATCATTGCACGGTCTGATGATGACTCGATATGATTCAAACCGTTTCCGCTCTCTGCTAGCTATGCTCTTCCTCCACCATTGACTCATGCCCAGGTGGTCAGGCTGAGGGCAAGGTTCACTTACACGCGGACATCCCTGAGCTTGTGAGGCATGCCCACAATGGCCTTTGCTCCTGCAGTCACGCTATCAAAGGTAGGACAACTCAGCCCAAGTCAAAGCCATGCGCACCCAAAGTATTGCATTCGACGACTTGGCGACATGCTACCGCGCACATGTATCTTTTGACCGGCAACTCGAAGTCGGTCTCGTTGAACATGCCTTCTTGGCCAATACTGATCAAGCCACTTGCATCTGGACGGAGTTCTTGCGAGTATCATGGCATGGGTCTTGAGCACGATTTGGAGGAGTACAGAATGTCGACCACGGTGAACTCCATGGCTATGCTTCGTGTGCAGATTCAATCCTGGCCTACACAGCTTTCAGCATTCACCGCGCGTAGACCATTGTGAATATCAAAGCCACGAAGTGTGTACCGATTCACTCCGCGAGCACTGCGAGTTGGCAATACGGTGAGCGGTCAATGCAGGCCCAGCTTGGTAGTTGATATTACTGTTTGCAGAAATCCCAAGCCATGTAGGAAGGTACCGATAGAAACCATGATGTCTGCCATGATCCGGTCTGGGTATAAAAGAGTCACCGATGCTGGATTAGCATTCACGTGTCCTCCTTCTTACACGCGCAAGACAACCACAACACCAACCACCTTTTGATACCATATCCTACTTTTGACCATCAAAAAAGACACTTTGAAGTGGAATACGTCAAACCATTTACTTCTTTCTGATCAAAAAGCCTGCAATCCAAGAAAGCACTCAGGGATGAGACTGTCCAAGGCTACCATCACATCGCGCCAGTGCCACTGGCAGGTCACGCCTTCCAACAACCCGACTTCCGCTCTCCCTTCCTTCTGTCTAACCGATTCCCAACCGTTTAGATTCAAGTCATCCAACCTACATGATCGAAACATTCCGCGAATGATCGCAAGTTTTGGATACCATCACTTACCTTTTTGGAGTCCTCCTGTAAGATATATCTCGCGCAAATATCATGGCAACTTGCAGCTACCCAGCATCCCCAATTTCCTTGCCGCTACGAGATCAGACCCAGATCCTGCTCCAAGCCCTTGCCTTGCCTCGCCTTACTCTCTACACGCTTTCATGGCTGTGCATTGCTTCTTCATCTCCAGCAAGCTCTGTCTTGCGCGCCTGGCAATCACACATTCATCTCAGCGCTGGTAGACTAACACGAACTTCTTCATGGCAGCTTCCATCACCACGGCAGGTACATTGTTACCCGTCACATCCAATCTATACCTCCTCCCAGTGAGAGACCGACAAGTGAGTGTCCCGATCTCATCCTTCATCTTAAGCGCCTTGGCTGACCTCCCCAGATCGTCATCATGCCGGTTGTTCAGACGGTCGCTCTGGACCCAGACCGGAAGTTCGTCCAGCTAGCCCTGCTTACACCTGCAGAGAAGAAGAAGTTGCAGGAGGCTATGGATCGACAGCTTGAACTGGTTGCCCACGCCATCATTCGAGGGCAAGACCTCCCGCTACTTGGGGATGCCACCATTTCCATGTCGCCTCCTCATCTGGAAGTGCTGAGACTCACGAACATCGTCAACTCCATGGTTCCTAGCTTGAATTCACAACCTCGAGAGGACATCCAGCCATCCCGTTTTGAGACAACCTTCAACAGCCTGGACCTCTCCAGATTGGTCCTTCAGCACGTTGGAATACTGGATATGAGAAGCCTCGCCGCCGTGTCACGCACCTGCAGAGAGATCGTTGGTTCAGGTAGAGTATGTCGGCTTTCCTGCTCCTACTTTGAACGTTCCGCTGACATACTGACAGAGAACGTGGAACCTCGCAACAAGGACCTTCGGTCTCTGTGATATGCGATTTGAAGACCAGGCCCCGGGCCAGGTCAAACGCCCAGGCGACGCAATCTGGGTTCATGGCCGAGATACCTGGGTCATTGATCGTCTTGGGCATTTCGTCCATCGCGATGAGCAATTTGCGATGGACGCCGAGTTCGCTGCTCACGATACGGCCGCAGCTAACCTGGTCTTGGCAGCGTTTCGAAGTCTCTGGCAAGGGAAGCCCCTGAGTCGCGACGCTGACGTTGAGAGAAAGAAGGTAACCAAGACATTCAAGGTGGAGTTTGATAGGGTCGTGAGAGCCGCAATTACTATCTTTAGATCCGTGCCGGACTCAGTCAAGGCGAATATCTACTACGCCAAGTTTGACCGGCTCAAACCCATGCGTAAGTCCTACTCCCCCCTTTGCCCTACTTACCTTATCTAATAAGACCAGTTCTGAGCTTCTCGCAGTACGGTCAGCATCTCCGCAAAGTGCACTTCGATAATGTGCCTTTTATAGACATACGAGTTCTGACTGTTGTCATCGAAAACATGCCGAACCTTGAAGACCTAGTCGTCGAAGCCTGCGAGCTCCTGCACCTCGGGCATCTGAATACCATCCTTGATATCCTCTATTGGATTGGCGTTCGGCGTGGCCGCTTCATACACTTCGACTTCTTCCCCAAGGCTTGGTTTGGGCCTCGCAAGAGAAGGACAGCCACTTGCGTTCTAACCTTCAACCCGCCGGTCAATGATGAGCACCCCCGTATGGTCATGGCCACGATCATCAACGCTGTTATGAAAGCCTGGTCAATGAACCTTGATATCGTCAAGCCTGGGTCACTACTTGAGAAATACTTGCTGCTGGTCCCAATGGAATTCGGTCTCATGACCCTTTTCTTACGCCACCTACGCGTCTACGCTGCTATCTGTCGGATCCCCAAGGAACGTCGCACCCGCGCACAGCAAGACAGCACGTTAGCCAGTATGCGACAGATACTGGCAGCAATAACGCGACCCGTCTACAAGATGAAATTCGAGGGGATCCGAACATTCAACGCGCCGCTGATGGGCACCTTGATGCGCCAGTGCAGATTGTGCCGAAACATGGTCTACATGTATCTGCTGCGTCCCGAAGATTGGTACGGCGGCGTAGAAGACAACGTCTGTCTAGCCTGCCAGCTCCCGGCACTCATACAAGCCGACGACCACGGCTGGCTGCACGAAAAGCGCTGCATCATGGACGCTGTTTTCGGCGTGAAGCAATACGGAGAGGAGACTGACAGCTCTGAGACCGAAGAGGAAGTGGAAGAAGAGTTCGAGGTCCCACACGCTCTGGACCAGATTTGTCCTATGATCGAGAACAGCTTCGTCTCCCACCCGAGACCCAAGGACCAACCCGGCGGAGAGGCTCGTTGGCTTGAGGAGATGAAGCGGAATCTCTGGTATGGGAAATATGCCAGCGAGCTGCGCAACGTCCACCTCAACACGGGCGCCTGGAGACAAGCCGCGGCACAGGCCCAATGGCTCGACTCTAAGAACCGCTTCGCAAAGCATGGTATGAGCGTCAGCATGGACGACAACGGCGTCGCGCAGCCGTACAGAGAGCACTACCTTGCCGACCGGTCTTGGGAGGGTATCTACGAGCAGAACTTGGTTGCGCAGGGCCACGAGCACGAGATCAACGACGTGGACCATATGAACTGGCGAAACGTCCGTGGTTACTTTGGCAGGCGTATTGATTAATGAGCTCTGGGGCGGATGCTTTGGGATGGTTATTGGCGTACTGGAATATTAGGCTTGGGTCGGGTACTCTGGATCAAATGGTTACCTGGATAGTTGGTGAATTGACACCCGAATGACCGTACCCTTGATTGAGTTGTGATGTGCTGTTCTGGATAATAAGGGCAGTACTCTTGAAGGAAATGGTAACTGCGATTTGTATGTCGGTGGTGTCTGCTGGGCGAGATCCTGTTGGCATGGAGTTGTCGTACCGGCTGCCACCTGGTCAAACGTGATATAGATAGTTCACGAGCCGTGAGCAAGCGAGACGAATCGCCGGAATCTTAAGATCCAGCCCTCTCTCGCAGGCCTAGAACCGAGGCTCGGCTAGAGTCCTGGCATCTTGAAAGCAAACCGGCCGCGAGGACGAAACGGTTGGATACTCGAGTTTTCAACCTCACGCTTACATGCAACAAAAGTATGTCAACGACTTACGTCCACGGCAACTTGATCGATTACTTCATCATATCCGACAATATGTTACACTAGTATACAGAACTGCATTACTCTCAGGCACCCTCCTCCTTGTCAGGCTGTTGCGTCTTGGGAGCACCCTTGGGCCTGCCGGCAGTCAAACCGACAACGTTATTCAGCGTGCCAAAAGACAGACAGTCGCTGATCCTGCCCGCGCCCGAAAACAGCATGACGAGCCTCTCGACACCACAGCCCCAGCCGCCTGTGGGCGGCAAGCCGGCCTCCATGGCCTTGATGTAGCTCCTATCCAGTGGCGCCCCGTCCCCGTCCTCATCCTCGAACGCGTCATCCTCCTCCTCCTCGGCGGCTGCTTCCTCGGCAACCTCCCGCGGCTCTTCGCCCTCGACCGCCTCGTCGACGCCCGCGGCCCTGCGGCCCTGCATGCTCATGGCGCGGTAGGCAGCGAGCTTCTGCGCCTGCGCGCTCGGGTCGTTCTCCTCCTCGTACATGTTGGCCAGCTCGCGGCCATCAACAAAAAGCTCGGCGCGCGCGCTGACGAGCTGGCGCGTCGTCGGGCACACGAAGCTCTTGGCGAGGGGCGACATGCAGGCCGGGTGGTGCGTGATGAAGACGGGGCGGTCGAAGGAGCGCGGCTCCAGGTGGACGGCGGCCAGGCGGTCGAGGAGCTTGGGGAGGGAGGCCGGGAAGCGGTCGCCGGGGATGGCGACGCCGTGGAGGCGGAGAACGGCGATGAGCTCGGGGAGCACGTCGGGGCCCGTGAGGTTGGGCAGGGAGAAGCCCAGGGCCTTCTCGAGAGCGGGGACGAACTCGAGGCGCTCCATGACGGCGAAGCGCGTGGCGTCGACCGACGTGATGGCGAGGCCCTTGGCGGCGATGACCTCGTTCACGTGGGCGGCGAGGCCGCGCAGGAGGCCCTCGGTGATGCGGATGAGGTCGTCGAGGTTCGTGTAGGCCGAGTAGAACTCGCACGTCGTGAACTCGGGGTTGTGCGTCGCGTCGATGCCCTCGTTGCGAAAGGCCGGGCCCATCTCGAACACCTTGTTCAGGCCGCCGATGACGAGGCGCTTGAGCCAGAGCTCGGGCGCCACGCGCAGCGACAGCTCCTTGTCGGCGAACTCGGTGGCGCGCGTCGTGAACGGCCGCGCCACGGCGCCGCCGGCGTTCTGCGCCAAGATCGGCGTCTGCACCTCGAGGAAGTCGTCCTTGACGAAGTGGTCGCGTATGTACTGCATGATGTACGACCGGAGCCGTATCGTGTCGGCGACCGCGGGGTTCGCGAGCATGTCGAGGTGCCGCTTCTGGGACTTTGTCTCCGAGTCGGTCAGCGACTGCGGGATCTGCTCCATGGCCGGCGACAGGAGCTCGGGGAGCTCTCGCGCTTCGATGATGAGCTCGCCTGAGTTGTTTCGCGTGGGGACACCGGTGATGGCTGGACGGAGGTCAGCAGGAGTCGCCGCGCGTCTATCGAGGGAGCGACGTACAGATATGATCACCCCTCTCCACCATGCGAGAGAACAGCTTGAAATTGTCCTGGGTCACGTAGGGCTGGATCACCCTGTGGTTGATCATGGCCTGGATGGTGCCGACCTCGTTCTTGATGGTGACGAAGAAAAGCTTATTGCTCTGGCGGCGGATGGACATGACCCGACCTTTGCGCACAATCATCAGCACCTGCAGTCCTTCACGGGAGCGTGGGAGGCGGCGGGCAGCGTACCGTAGACGATCTCCGGCTCGGGCCCTTCGCCATCTTGATGCTTGGATACGGAGTCATATTTCTTCTTGAACGCGGATATACTCCTGCGCTCCCTCTTCGGTTCCAGCCTCGGATACGGCCCTGTGTACAGCTCGCAGCTCTTCTCCAGCTCTTCCAACGTCCTCAAGCGATGCCTCTTGTACTCGGTCTCCCCCTCTTCCGCGCGCCCAGCTATCTTGCCCTCGTCACCGGACGGCGCGCCCGGTCGCTCCTCGCGGAGGAGTCGGCTCGTGGGACTCGCTCTCCCGACATGGAAGGCTCGTCGACACACGTCCTGGCCACCGACCCGTAGAGAAGGTCTCAATACCCTCAAGAGACGTATTGAGGTCATCGCGACTGCTTGCCTCGTTAGCAGAGCTCGTGAGTGGAAATCAAGAAGAAAACGAGGAAGAAAGATGGGGTTTCAGAAAACTAGGCGAATTATGCATCATGCACAGCAAGCTGTGTCGGACGCAGCGGTTCTAAGGCTTGCGGATCATCATGGAAGGGAGGTGGAGGTGGAGGGAAGAGGGTGTAGCCGAACGTACCATTTCGTGTTGCTGTGTGCAGAGGAGAACGTTTCTCTGCTTTGATCCGCAGAGCCAAAATTTCCATGTCGTCGACGACTCGGCAGATTGGCTTATCGCTTATCGCTTATCGGCGCGGCCAGGGGGCTCGGTAAAATCTCGTATCTGCCAGCCTCGCTGGAGCTTGAGCTGCGATAAGGCTCTGGAAGCTAAAATCTCTACGTCTTGTCCCTGACGACAGCATCAAGCAGCATATCAACGACCAACAGCCGCGCAACCACTATCGCAGATTCGCGTCCATAACCACATCCCAATCTTCTCCCAAATCCACACCTCAAATACCGCCATCATGTTCGGAATCGGTCGCCCCAAGATGTCCTCGGAGGAGAAGATCGCCATGGCCGAGCAGGAGATGCGCCTCCTCGCCGACATGCACAACCGGTACGCACCCCCCACCGCCGAGCAGGGCGCCCCGGAAGACTCAGTCGCGCCGCAAGAAACTAACAATCACCAGCCTCACCAAGATCTGCCAGAAGAAGTGTCTCCCCGACTACCGCGAGGCCGACCTCAACAAGGGCGAGTCCGTGTGCCTCGACCGCTGCGCCGCCAAGTTCTTCGAGGCGCACATGAAGGCATCCGAGGTGATGCAGGCCGAGAGCCAGAAGAGGGGCGGCATGGGCGGCGGCATGTTCTAAATGACGGGATACCCGAATCGTCGCGGAGCCGCGGGCGAAGATGGCCCTGGTCGAGGCGGACCGGCGCGGCGTGTTACGATCAGGAATGGATGTTGGGCGACTGTGTATTGAATAGTAGACGACAGCGGCGCGGATGTCGCAGACGACGCAGATGTATGTCTCTGGGGCGCGGGCCGCGGATGAAGCGCCTTGTTTGGGCTTCTTGTACAACAGCGGAGGGATGGCCTTGGGCTCTCTCGCAATGGTCAATTTTCAACTCTTGCGACAGAACGATCGCGCATATGCTATTGGATATGAACGCTTGTCATGGAAGTGCCTTGACGCAATACTGAAGTGTCGTTTGAAGTGCTTCAATAAGTACTTAAGGAGACAGTCCCGGCGGCAGCCTCAACTGTCCAGCGAGGTCCACAAGCCCACTTCAACAGCAACGTGCCTTCAGACCTTGTGCCGCCAGAATTAAATGATGACGGGAACACCAAGAGTCAAGAGATATTGATGCTCCTGGTAGCACATAACCGCTCGTACACCGATCGCACACGCGACAGCCAGGCCTCGTGCGGCTGGCAGTACTCACCACGGTCGCCGATGACTTTATAGGTAACTGGCAACTCTCATCCTTGACACATGCAACCTGCGGCAATGGTCAAAATATAGGCAGACCGTTGGTGTCGGGCTGTAGCAAATCGTGCCTCCAAGGCACTTCTACTTTCGGAGAGCAGTCAGTCCCAATGCGTCCTTCGCTGATACCGATACTACGCTCACTGCAGCCGCTATCATCCACATAATTCATGTCATCAGGTCAGCATTCGGTCACCGGCAGACCCCGACCTGCGTCTCGGCCTGGAGCGGCTCGGAAGGGAGCGCTGCAGTGAGCCTTGCTAGTGTCGTCCCGAGCAGCGGCAAATAGCTGCAGTGCGACGGCGAGGCACGCGGTCGGCGAAAGCATCACATACAAAGCAGGTTAGGGGAGACAAAGCTGGTGGCAGCCCCTGTCAAGGCGAGGGATGTCAGATCCAGGGTCTCTTATTATGCCGCCCGCATACGGCGGAAGAGGTGGTGTTGTGGCGAAGCCGAGCTGGAGGGATTTTGTCGTCACCGCGCAGGGAAGATCCCGCGACGGGATGCGTGAGAATAGTGTTGCTGGGCTGTTTTCGATGGGAAGGTACACCAAGGTTGACCCGGGCGGGTGGCTGCCGGTCGGTAAGAATCCAGTCTGACAGATCAGGCGATATGACGAAGGAGGAGAACGCCTGGCAGAAGATGGGCAGTTTCTTCCAGCAACAAGGGACGAAACCCCTCATAAGCGGAAGGCCTCTTTCTCGGGCGCACAAGTCAACAGAGGAGAGACTCTGTGTCTCCTGGCCCAGCAATCCGAAAAACCTAGCCGACGAGTGACGGTAACCCGAGAAGCCCGACAATGCCGTGGACGGCAAACACGGCCGGCCCCTGACTGCCCTGCAATCAATTGCAAAGACCATGTGGTCAACATCCGAAATGGGGACACCGACCCCAGATGTCCGGAAGTCGTCGTGGCTGTGGGTTGTATTGGCGGGTCAGAGACAGGGCGCCAGTCTTTTGGGATGACCGGCACCAGAGTTAACGGTCGCCGCAAAGGTGACACATGTGCGCTAACAGAGGATCCCGTCGCCGTGGGTGGGCCGAAGCCTTCGAAGTCCCTTGGCATCAACGGCTGCGCCATCATCAAGGCGTTCTTGTCTGTGTGCACAGCCCTACAAGCCAGGAACCCGACCGCTAGTATACCCCATGGTGATATACTGTACATCCCCACGAGGTTGCTCAGCCCCGATCTCGCAGATGTTGATTTGCGTTGATGATGTCGATGGAAGGGAAACATGAGAAAGCAAAGGTTCGTTCCATCAGCACGTCAAAAACTGGCCCCTTTCTCAGACACCAGACCACAACCCCTGGCCTAAACTGATTCAGCTTCCCCGACTCGGTCTAGACCAATGAACCCCCGAGCTTGGGGCCGCTTCCTGACGCGTCCACGTCCCAATGCCCAGGAACAATCCCGACAGTGCAGTGTGGGACCGTGTGCACTTGGAGGCTTTTCTTAGTAACGAGTCCCGGCATATGGACGCCCACGCGGTATATCACCAAAGAGGGCTGTGTCGCGTTGCACGAGTCGCAAAAATGGCTGGGCGAGTGCATGATCCGTGGAATGCTTGCTGAGGTCATAAAGTCCATCCAGAGTAGTCGATCGACAGGAATGGTGAAGAATCAAGGCATGGTCGACATGGTGGACGGCCACTTCCGGGGGACCATTGAATGATCAAGAGGGCAAGAGACAGGGCAGATCGCATCCAGACCCCGTGCGGATCGCCAATACGAGTTGGAGGCCGCTGCGAAGCTAAACAATGCCCTGCATCCTCTACCAAGCCCGCTAAAAAAACGGTGCCAGAGCCCAAGAGGCCAAGACCCGAAAGGTGGTCCCGCCGTTTTCCCGCCCACACCCACACACCCTCTCATGCCTTTCAAAGGCAGGTCGCTCGCTCCTGCCTCTCCCGTCCCGCTGAACCCCCGGCGCAAACCCAAAACTCCTCACGTCCAGACGTGTTTCAGCTCCTTTGTCCTCGGTCCATTTCGCCTCCCTTGCTCGTCGCCAGCTGCATCTTCACCTTGGGGACATCGACGGCATACGCATCTCGCAATTCGACTTCGACAAGCCATACCTACGAGGACTCATTCGACGACACCGACATTGCCGACCGAGCAACACCAACGACAACATCGCCACCCAGAGATCCGATTATACACCCTCGCTTGTCCTTCACCAGCACCCTACGCCCGACGGCTTGTTCATTCGCTTCCTCGCCAATCGAGCCCGCGAGGATCTCCAAGGATCTTTTTATCAACACATCTCCGGTGATCGTCTCCTTGCTGCGATCCCGGTACCTTCATCACCATCAAACTGGCAGCCACGAGATTATACCCGCCTCCCAAAAGCCCTTCGGGCACCCACTCCATCAACAGCGACACGGCTCCCCTCGTGGAGTCGTCCAACACCGGCGCTCTGGCGGGCAGGCAAGAATCTCGGGGGTCGCTCCTGAGCGACCCCGCCTACGCGGGCTTCCAGCAGCAACAGCAATACGATCAGTCGTACGACCAGTCATATCTCCAATCCTCATCATACCAGCAGCCCTCGCCATTCCAGCAGCCATCATCGTACCCAGGCTCCTCTTCATACCAGGACGGCTCGTACTCAGATGCCTACGCGCAACCCACCTACGCATCACACTACCAGCAGCAACAACAGTACCAACAATCACAGTACCCCTCGCCCGCTGCGGTGACTCCCGCCGCGGCAGCCTCAGCACCTCGCGTCGCCTCACCAGTCGCCCAGCCCACCTTCAACCAAGGCTATGCGTACCGAGAAGGCCTGGCACCATCCACGATGAACGGTTCCAGCCCTTCCAATTCCAACAAGAAGGGCTGGTTCTCTTTCATGGGCGAGAAATGGCCTAGGCTTTTCTTCTTCGTGACGATGGTGCAGATCATCATCTGCTTGGTCTTCGAGGCGTACGTCTCCCCTTTCACCCCACCCGAGGCTGTCGAGTTCGGAGACGAGCAACAGGTTTACTGACTGGTTTTACAGATACGTTTTTGGTGTGTTCCAGGCTGGCTTGACAGACAACAGTAGCTCCGAGGGAAGCACCCAGTCCGAGCGACGAACAATCCCCACCTTCCTCGCCCTCTTCATCTTCTGCTTCCTCTACGAGGCCATCATCACTTGGGATGCCCTTCGCGCGAAGAACACCATTCAGGTCATCGGCGTCTGCATTGCCAACCTCGCAATCATGGTATACGCCGCCATCCAGATCGATGAAATCAGGATCGCCGTCGAGAAGCTCCGGCCGCTCGGCGCCCTGGCCAACGAAAACATGTGGAGCGAGATGCATCCGTTCCTCATCGCCATTCCCTGCATCTTCGCCCTCGGCACCATCTGCATGTCCTTTGTCGCCTTCAAGCTCTATCAGGTCTTCGCCTGGGACATCCTCAAGACCATCGGCGCCGACTACCGCATGAAGCAGCGCTTCCTCCACTATCAGATCTACATCGCCCTGCTCAAGTTCGATTTCTTCTTCTTCCTGGGCTTCACGGTGCAGTTCCTCGTCATTGTCGGCGATATCGAGGTCGTCGAGTACGCACTCACTGCCGCCGCCATCCCGGTCACTATCGGCATTCTCATGAGCGCCGCCTACTTCACCCGCCGCGAGATCAGGGCCGGCGTCATCGTCGTCATCTTCCTCTACCTCGGCGGCCTGAGCTACTTCATCTTCAAGCTCGTCCGCATCTACCAGCCCAACTACAGCCAGCACTACATCGCCGTCCGCAAGTCGCTCACCGCCTTCACCGTCGTCACCATCCTGCTTATCATCCTCACCATCGTCAACGCCATCGTCTGCATGTGCCACTTCGGCAAGGGCCTCAAGGAGCACCTCACCAAGAAGAAGGAGGCCGAGAAGGCCACCGACCTCAACTCAGTCAGCCTGCAGGACGTCAAGCCCCAGATGGCGAGCAGGATGACGATTGACTAGTGCGTGACGGCCAGAGCGTTCATTGCGAGAAGAAAACTCCCCACCAGTACAAAGATACGAATTACGAAAATACCGATATACCGAGCCGCCCGAAAGGCGCCCGGACAGGGAATACCCGGAGGCTGGCCTGCGCGTCCGTTGCCCGCCCTCCACTGAGATTCCCAAAAATTTTTACCCATCACCGCCACGATGCTGTGCTCTTCGACACGACTCTTTTTTTCTCTCTCTTTTCTTCTCATTTTTTGATCGCCCTTTGCTCGACATTGGGTTTCCGGCGTTGGTAGACAGGGCATCTGCATCCCCGCCCCCGTGGCTCTGCGCGGTATCGGCTCCTCTCGAATATCACACTCCCTGCATGTTTTTTCTTCCTTTTTTGTCCCCAGCGTCGAGAGAGGGAGCTGCGTGCCGCGAGCCGAGGGGGCGGAGAGGTGGGAGGGAGCGTTTGCGGGGGAAATCTGTGAGGATACTAGGTTGCGGAAGACGTGCCAGATCCTGGATAGCTACCGTGAGAATGAACATGTTCAACAAACTTTGCCGTGTTTGATGTGATGAAGAAGTTGATATTCGATGTTCGTACATGATGGAGATGGGGTAGCACAGCTCAGGGGTCATGGCAAGTCAAGTCATCGCGACGTGGAAGGCATTGCGCTGGGCATACGTGCGTGCCATCATTCGCTATTTCATACGTCAAAAACATATCCCAAGTCACAAAGCAGTTTCCCATACAAAGGGCGCTTTAAACGCCGTACCCCTTCTTTCCAGGCACCCGTTTCATCAAACTGCCGTCATGCCCCGGCCTGGGCGTCACTAAACAATACACACATACAACCCAGCTCCATCAGCCCGGGCTCCTCTCGTTCGGGCTCCTCTCAATCCGCCGGACGATCTCATGCACAAACACCGGGCCGTAGCGGCGCGTCGTGTACGTGTGCGGCACCGGGACCGTGCCACGCGACCTCGACGGCGGCGTCTCTCTCCGGGCGCGCTCCAGCGGTCGCTGAGCCTCCCCTTGCGGCGGTGGCACCGGCAGCTCGGCCGCCCGATCGACCCGGCTACTCCCGTTCGTGTGAGGAGAATGAGGAGCTGCCTCTGGCCCCGAGCGTGCTATTGCGTTGCTCCGCGCGGCACGAATTGCGGCCAACGCCGCCGCAAGTGGGTCAGATTGTTCATTAAATGCGTCTCTTCGACTGAATGTGCGAGACACGGCCTCGGTCACCGGCGCTTGGCCAGGGGCGTGCCATCGGGGCCGGGGCCTCATGCCGTATGGGAGCGGTTCCCGTAGAGGCCAAGGCATCGCGGGGGAACGCCCCCCTCGCCTCGCCCAACCCGCCCCGCGGCCCCAGCGGGGCGCCTGCAGGTATGCCGACGGCGGGACCAGCGCGTTTGGCTAGAGCGCGATCTGGCGGGCATCATGAATGTGGCCCTCAGAGGGGCAGTATGGGCATTTGTACCTCTGTGCCTTAGTGAGACGTAGCAGGGATTCCCGGCAGAGGACATGACCACAGGGGAGCATCATGGGTGGATTTTGTTCCGTGGTCTGCTCTTTGGAGACTGGACAGACGAAGATGGGGTGGTAAATCATGGAGCGGGGTAGCGGGGTCTCAAAGGCGAGCTCGTTCTCTGTCGTCCATTCCGTACGCTTGTCCTTCACGTACGAGGTGTACTTGAGCAGCTGAGGGAGGGCGATGGCGCCGGCCGTTGCGGCCAGGTAGAGTGGGGACTCGGCGGAGAGCCCAAGGAGCGAGCAGAATTCGCGTGTGAAAGATGTTGCAACGTCTTCAAATATTGTTGTCGACGGCGCGAAGAGGGTGGCATAGGGCGAGTCAGGGAGGTTGGGAGCGTATATCAGAGAGCAGCACAGGCGCTGAATCTCGGGCCGGTGACGTGCTTGGAACCGGTGGAAGTGCTTCTGTGCATAAGCAAGGGCGCCTAATCTCCCGTTGCGGCTGTCGTCGGGAAGTCCATTAACTTCTGGGCCTTTGAAGAGCCAGATAAATTGAAGGCGGGTGAGCTCAAACTCCAGGTTGGAACCACGGGCTTCCAGCTCGGTGCTGTTCTCCTGAGCCCAGTCGATGGCCGGCACGAGGTTCTTGCCCTTCAACTGGTGAAGTATGCCGTACATGCTGGCAAACTTGTCTTGGAGTTCTTGTGATTGCAGGGATTGAATATCCGGGGTCGAGCCCGACATGCTCGCCGGCGATTGAGGCGGCGGGTGCTCGTGGGACTCCCGAAGGAACGTCGAGGCGACGCTGAACTGGCCCTCGCGGAGCATGTGCATGGCGATGGCTCTGTTGATCAGGTTCGGGTGAGCCTCCATGGCGTCGAAGTCGGTCGGTAAAGGTCTTGCTGGGAAGTTCTACAGTTGATCATGTCAGAAATAGCTGTGGACCACGGATGAGGAGCGGTCCACGCCTACCTTGTCGAGTGCCTTGCCGAAGACTTTCTGGCTCTTCGACACCTCTTTCAAGTCATTGTTGATAGCTTCGAAGCCGGCTGTGACTGGGTTTTGGAGCTTTGTGACGGTGAGACTGGCGCGGTGCGGGTCGGAGGCTGCTAAGGAGTGAGTATGGAGGCAAGGCGTCAAATAACGAGAGCCATGCGAACCATTTGCCACTTGCTCTCGGGCTTCGATGAGCATCTCCAGTATCTTGTCGGCATCGTTGGCCGCTGAGTGCAGTGAAGCCTTGCGGAAGCGGGCAAGCTCGGCCTGAAGGGCCGTCATGGGATTCGTCTCGGCCATGGTGCTGGATGTCGAGTGACGACGATACGATGTCGAAGTGCGAGTCGGAGGCTGATCGCTGCGCCTATGCCGGCAGCAGCATAGTAGACGGGCTGGAAGGATATGTGGGCTCGTACCCGAGGTTGTCAGATCATCCGTCGGCTGCTAAGTATTGCTGGAGGTTGCAAGAAATTCTCGTCCGGAGACGAAGAGCGGACAAGGTGAAGTTGCCGATTGTCATCGACGGGAGCTTGAAGCGGACGGGAAGCAGCGGTCCAGGCGTCTACAGCGATAACGTCGGGTCCTCGAGATCGGGTGACCACTGTATCGAGCTGTGACGCACTGAAACCGGAAGCTGCAACCAATCATAACCTGGACCTAGAGCTCTCCTCAGGGGCTGGCGATAACGATAGGAGGCTCCTCCCCCACACTCGGCGGGCATCTTCCGCTTAATGCAATCGCATCTGGGGTCCCGCGATCCAGGCCGAGCCCAGCCCAGGATTGCGTCACCTGAGCACATGCAAATAGGAGCTTCCTTCTACTGAACGACCTCCGCCTCTCCCTGCTGTACGCGCAACAAGTCGCTCCCCCGGAAAGCTTCGCAAGACGACAAAGCATCGATTATGGCATCCTGAGTCACAAAGGCAGCCGTGGCAAGAGTCCTTGTACGGCGGCGATATCATGTCGTTCCGATTCCCCTTTCCCGCCGACCCTTGGGTACATCGCGAGGAGGAATACACCCTGGCACGGACGACGACGGGCAGTCAGAGCAAGACTCCAGGCACCCGGGACGCATTGTCAGCAACCAGCAGTAAAAATGATATCTTGTCTGGTGGCCTCACCGCATCGCCAGGCCCGATACCGAAGAAGAACCTGGCGTTCGCGGACCCTATTGCTTTCAGGTATGCAGCTCTTGAACCAATTCACCTTTGGATGACGGTTCTGACTTACATGTCCAGATATCTCGAAGATGACCCTACGGTGACCGTTGTCAAGCGAAGAGAGACCCTGGTCGGATACGAGTTGTACCTTGTCGAGCAATGGGCCTGCTCGAGAGCGTCGCCGACACTTGTCATCGCCACGTATACTGGCGACGAGAAGCACTCAATCGTCGTTAGTGTCCTTGGTGTGCCACAAGAGGAAAGTGCGTGGTCCCCGAGGCTGCGCGCTTACTTCAAGGCCATACAGAAACACCATGCGCGCCCGAAAGAGACGGAGCTGGGGGAGCTTATGGTGACCAACCTCAGCAGCTTCCCATCGGCGTATTCAGTGATCATAGTACCCGATGGCGACATCCGAGCGCATCGACAGGCCTTTATCGTCAACGAGAATCTCAAGAGGCTGGGTTGCTCAGGCAGATCCGGCATGGCCCTGACCGACCCAACACCGGCAACGCAGGCCAAGTTCTACCAGCTGTACAAGACCAATGATCGTATACCGTTCTTTGAGTCTGTAATTGAGCTTGTCAAGCTGTGCCAGACGTCTCTTTTCCTCTTCGGCAAGCTGGAGCTTGACTATCTTGACGGTCTCTTGTGCGACAAAACCGAAGCGGCAGTGAGTGACTGGTGGACAGAGGTCGGCGCAGAGTATTACAACATTGAACCAACGGATGGTATTCTCGGCCCAACAACCGTGGCCGCACTTCTTGGCATGCTTGTCGGAGCCAGAAACCGGCTGCATTACCTTGGCGCCCCCGTGACCAAGGATGCTTTCGATATTCCTTTCACCAAGAGAGGCATATCCTGGTTCCAGAAGATACATAAACTGGAAAAGACCAGGCGTCTTGACCGTCAGACGATCCTCAAACTCCACATGGTAACCGCGAAAGCGGCAGCTGGCGAGGCTTGGGGTGTTCAAAAGGCCGTCAAGTCGACCGTGGCGGAAATTGGTGGCAAGCGCGGTGAGCTCGTCATAGGCATGGTCGGCGGTCGCGACAAGGGAGCCATTGGCGACATTGAGACCCTCGACATGCAAAAGTTCATTGACCTGACATCGGGAGAGCGTGCCAAGTGGCTGTGGTACGGTAAGCCAAGGAGGGACAAGCTGTCGGTTGACCACCACGAGAAGGGCCCGGACATGGGCGCGATTCTCTTTGGTGGCAAGGAAGAGGCCGCCGCGGCCGCGGCTAACGACAAGGCCCATTCCCTTCCTCTCGAAGAGGAGATCCAGCGAACCAAAGAAGAGCCTCCATTGCTGGCCACACCCGCTCCTCCTCCCACCGCTGCTACCGTCCACGAGGGCACGCCCATTGACAGGGATAGAGACGCTTTAAGGAGAGGTGTATTCAAGAGCGTGGCTGGCAGAGTCAACGACGCCAAGTCGGGTCTCGGCCGCATAAAGGACACCATTGGCGGGAGTCGAAAGGGTCACGGCAGCCGGCCCAGTCGCGACGACTTCTCATCCGAGAACGGCTACTCAAATCATAGCATCTCGTCACTGGCCCAAAGCTCGGCTGCCATCACCTCGCCCACCGGCATTGGTAGAGCCTTTACCTGGAAGAACAAGCCTGAGGAGTACGTCGACGCTTTCACTAAGGATGGCGTCCTGAATAAAGATGCATCTGATCTCCTCGGGGAACGAGAGAAAGTCATGGCGGAGTCTCAAGCCGCAGACCCGGAGACGGCAGCTGCAGATACGACTGTCAGCAAACCAGCGACCGAGACTATCAAGGAGGAGGAAGACAACGACGCCCCGAGACCTGCACCCGGATCTACCATGGAGAGCGACTTGATCGGACCGTTGGCGACGGAGCAAGCTGATAACGCGGCTGCTTGTTATTTGCAACGCCGGCATAGCGTTGACGGTGCACGACCATCCCTACTTCCTTCCATGAACGATGCGCGCTGGGCCCGACGTCTGTCTTTCAGCGACGTGGAAGACGCCGTGTTGTCATGGGATGACCTCGTCGACGTGACACCCGACGCCGTCGCGCCGATGGACCCAGTAGTGGCCCTGAAGGAGAGCATGGCAACGGCAGACTACTCCAAATCTCTGTACATGGATATCAACGCCGTGCGGAACTCCGTCTCTCCCTGGGTGGTGTCCAAGCTGTCTAGCGTCGCGGCTCTGAACGACCACTTCGGGCGGGAACAGGACGAGCTGCAGACGCTGTACTATGAAATGTCACAGGCAGCCCAGCACCTTAAGCAGGGGTCCTCTGAGCTCGTCGCGTCCGAGCGAGGCCGGGTCATGGAAGCGATCAAGGAGGTCGAGGTGCTGGTGGCCAGGCTGGAGTACGAGATGAACGCGCTGGCGGGCAAGGTGGATGATGTCGAGGACGGCGTCGCGCTGTTTGAGCGCCAAGTGGAAGACGTCGAGGCGAGGGCGGTCGAGCTCAAGACGACCCTCGAGAAGGAGGGCTGGATGCACTGGCTGGTCAGGACGCTCACGGGCGTGGGCACGGGGCCGAACATCACGAGGGGCGAGACAGAGCCCCGGGCTCGGTCTTGACGCGGGTGAGGAGGAAGCAATTGCATAGCGGCGTCTCAGTACGCATCGTGGTTTTGGATACCCCTTTTTTAAGTTTCTCACGGCATGGACCGGCTCTGCAGACTCGATAGGAATGCGTAGGATCGTTTTAATTTGGCTTTTTGTTCTCAGAAGGGTCTATGCAACATCCAGTGACGCCCCCTTTTCGCCGTCGCGGAAGCGCCAGACCTCCATGCCGACGCCGACGACCATGACTTTCGTGCCGTCCTCGTCGTGGCCCAGGACGGCCAGGTCTCCGGGATCCGCGACTGCGCTGTTCTTGTCCCCGAGCAGCAGGATCCTCGCGTCGCCGCCCGCGCCCCTCTGCACTCTCCACGTCTTCAAGCGCTGGTCGCTACTCGCCGTCTGGAACGTCACGTCGCCGGTCCCGTGCGTCTGCGGCAGGATAACGAGCGCGTTGATAGCAGCCGCGTGCGCGCTTTTGACACCGTGCTTGGACGCGACGGCGTAGCTCACCTTCTCGCCTGCCGTGCGCCGCAGCTCCGTCACGACGAGGGCGTTGTCGTCGCCGCCCGTCACGACGATATACGTGCCCCTCGCATCGTCGGCGCGCATGTCCAGCGCCTTGATTGCATTCTGGTGCAGGCCCGTGACGAGCACGATGGCATAGTCCGCGGCGCCCTCGACGAGACGCGCGCTCCAGATCGCGACGTGCCCGTCCGACGCGGCCGTCAGCACCTCCAGGACGCCGTCGCTGTTCGCCAGGACGCGGATCTTGGTGATGCAGGCGCCCGTGTAGCGGCCCTGCGCTAGGAGTCGGAACCCGTCCTCGCGCGTGTATCTGTACGTTTTGAACGTGGAGTTGGAGAAGGCCATGGTGACGAGGCACGCGGGGCCGCCGGCGGGGGTCGCGGCCAAGTCGACGATGCGCAGGTCCCTGTCGGGCGAGGTATCGGTGAGCACGGCCTCTTTGACGACGGCGGGGCCGGACATGGCGCCGCCTGTGCCGGGGAGGGAGCGGACGCGCCAGGCGATGAACTCTTCGTTGCCGCCGCAGCTGAAGAGCATCGTGGCGTCGGAGAGGGGGGCCCATTGCAGGGCCTGGATGCCGGCGCGGTGGACCTTCAGGGAGGCGAGGCAGAGGGGGGCGGCGGGGGAAGGGGACGCGGACGGGGCGTAGGTCCAGAGGCGGATGGTTGTGTCTTCGGAGGCGGTGGCGATGTAGGGGCCGTGGGCGGCGAGGGCGCGGATCTCGCGGCCGTGGGTGCCGGTCTTGGGCGTCGTGTGAGTTGCGCCGTGCTGGGCGTGGAGGCCGAGGTCGGGGTTGCGGCTGAAGGCGAGGCGGAGGCGGGACGGGTCCGAGGGGGAGAGGGGCCGGTGGGCGAAGGCGCGGTGGCCGCCGCCGCAGTCGAGGGAGGCGAGGTCGGTGTGGAGGGTCTCGTTGTGGAGGATGAAGGTCTTGCCGCGAAAGCCGGCGAGGATGAGGTCGCGGGAGCCGGAGGGGGAGGAGGGGGTCGTGAACCAGGCGTTCTCGATGGCGGGGACGGCTGGTGAGGAGTTCTCGTGGATGAGGGTCGTGGTTGGTGTGCCGGATGGCGAGGGGAGGGATTCGTAGAGGCGGTAGAAACCGTCGCGGCTGGTCGTGAGGAAGAAGAAGCGGTCCTGGGTGAGGGAGTGGGCTTGGCCGGGAAGGGGGAGGATGGTGGTGATGCTGTCCCCCGTGTCCCGCTCGAGCACGGTGAGAAGTTGCAATCTGCCGGACTCCTCTACCTTGAAGAGGCTGACATGGCCATGTCTACTGCCGATGGCGAGAACGTCGCGACTGAGTAGGCGTGCTGAGCTGGCGACGTAGTGACTCTTCTGTCCGGGAACCGCACTGAGTGAACTGATAAAAGATGCAACCAGGTCCACGGTAACTCTCTGTAACACATCGGGGCCTCCTCGCATGAGAGCCAGGATTTCAACCGTCTGCGGTGTCTCGGACCGGTATAAGCGTTCGTCGTCTGGGCTGATAGGGTCGACGCAGAAGAGATCCGCCACCATGCCGCCAAAGGTGCCAACATGCACCATCTTTTCGTTCTGGTAGAGAAGCAGTTTCCGTGTCGTCGTACCCAGAACTGCCACTCCAGGGGCCGGTGATATCAGAGCTGAGCAGTGAGCCAAGTCTTGGACATCGATGTTGCCCGAGGGGATCGGTCTCCAGGAGAGGCTGGGTCCGAAGGTCCCCAGCAGAACCAGGCCTTCGTTGGTGACGGCGAGTAGGCTGTCGTTCGCCAGGAAGACGAAGCGTTGGAACATGGTCTTGCGGCTTCTGTGGCGCTTGGTTTGTGTGTGCTGCGGGAGCTCAAGGGTCGATAACAAGTCTTGAACCGCCACGATCTGGAACTCGTTCAGGGGCTCGACAGCCCCTGAGTTGTTGTTGGGAGGCGTTGCCCCTGAAGAGTGGTCGTCCGTGATGATGTTGACCCTCCCATCCGCACCACCCGTCGCGATATGACAGTATCGTCCGTCAGGCGTATGTGTGAGGTCGGCTGCCCAGATATGTTTCCCCCCGTGATACGCGAAGGTCTTCTCGTGTGTCAACGTCGACACGTCCCCGGCCGCCGTCTCCTGTGCCTGGTCGCTCTTCGCCATTCTTCTCTGCCAGCCGTCCACGTCAACATCGAGCTGCCACTTCCACACCGTCGAGTCCTCCCCGAAGGAATACACCGGCATCCTCATCTTCCCATTCCCAGCCTCGGCGCGCCGGCACCCGAACCTCACGCCCCATATCCTCGAGATATGCCCCATGGCCACGGCGACCTCCGCCCCCGTCCGGTCCTGCACCGCACTCAGCGCGGCATCAACACCCAGGAACCCCGTCTCCCTCGCCTCGTAAAAGCCACGTCCGTCCAGCACCCCGCGCGCCGCCCCCTGGGACACGTCCCACACCCGCACCGTGCGGTCGTCGCTACAGCTCGCCAGCAGCCTCCCGCGCGTGCCGTCCGGCATCACCACCTCGTCGGAGAAGTCCACGCCGAAGATCGACCCCTCATGCCCGCTGAAGATGAACAGCACCTCGGGCGCCGCGTCCTCCCTGCCAGGCAGGCACCGCCACACGACGATCTCGCCGAATACCGTGCCGCCCGCGACGAGAAGCTCCCCGCTCGCCGAGCATGCCAGGCGCGCCGAGTACAGCGCCGGCCGCGCGGGGAAGATGACGCGTCCGAAGCGCAGGGCGCGCGAGTCGGCGTCCGTTAGGGTCGGGTCCCACGTCACCTCGAGGACCTCGTTGTGCGCCGTCACGAGGAAGCAGCGCCCGTTCGTGCCGTCGGCGGGCAGCGCGCCGTCGAAGATCCAGTCCGGGGCTCGCGTTTCGAGGACGCGCGGCGGGGGCAGGGCGTGGGCCGGGGCGAGGCGGGCTTCGAGGGTGGCGGAAGGGATGGCGGCTACGGACTGGTTGCCCCATATGAGGATGGTGGTGTTGCGGACGTGGATGCCGTGGATGCTCTGGATGCTGAAGACGGGAAATTGGTAGACGAGGGCGTTGGAGGATGGGTCGTAGATCTTGAGATCTGTGTCTTCGCCGACGAGGAGGTAGTGCTGGCCTGTCCCTGAGGTGAAAGATGCCAGCGCTGTAATGGGGGCGAGGAGGAAGTCTCGCTCCAGAGAGGGACGATGCGGTGCTGGTGTTGCCATCATGACGGAGGACTGAGGGGTGTCAGATTCGCTCATGCTGGTACTTTGCTTATGGATATCCCATGTCGTCCTGACTCACAGCTTCTGGACCGGACAAAGTCATGAGGGGTATCTGTGGTCTGATCTGTATGCTGCAAATTTCAGCATGGTAGCCTCGTAGCCTCCTCAATTCTCAAGCCCCAGGACATGAAGAATCCCCAGTCGCTTAGAGGGAGCTTTTAGTGTGATTGAGTGAGACGTGAGATGAGGTTTTGGTGATTTTCACAAATGTGGACCATGAGCACAGTGCCCCGACTTCAGATTTCACACATGACAGATCAAGCAGAAAAAGGGGGATGATTCGTGAGGTTATCGTCATAATTCATGAACAATATGTATGCATCTAACATCAAGGCCATTGCGTGCCTTGGCATTTACGTAGCGCAGGACCATGTCACCGCGTCTGGGCCATCCCGGCCCCGATAACCCTTCAGTCATTAAAACCCAAGACGCATCATTCCTGAACGCCGCTGAATGCAAGAGAACACCGCTTCCTCCACCCGTCGCCGCTTATCCGCGGTGCGAGTAGGGCTCGTAGGCCATGTCCGCGCGGCCCTCGGCGGGGTAGCGGGGGGCGCCGTACTGGTTGCCGGCCTGGGCGTTGTAGAAGCCCTGGTGCTGAGGGGTGCCGAGGGGCTGGTACGCGCTGCTGCCGCCGGAGAGGAGCTTCTCGTTGTCCGTGGAGTCGCGGTTGCGGGCCTTGCGGTCGCGCGAGGAGTGGTTGGGGGCGCAGCAGCAGATGGTGAAGAGCCAGAAGAAGGCGGCGCCGATGGCGCAGGCGGCCGAGATCCAGACGAGGGCGAGGAACGTCGTGTTGAAGTTGCCGCGGACGCCGTACAGCTTGGCCGTCGACTCGACGGTGCCGATGACGACGGTCGAGGTCACGGTGGACAGGGCGGCAGAGGCGACGACGGCGATCTCGGCGACGGTGGCGACGAGGAAGGTCACGCACGACATGACGCGGGTGCAGTTGGCGAAGATGCCGCAGATGACGGACAGGGCCAGGGAGACGAAGGAGATGATGTAGGCGACCTGGGTCCACTTGGCGACCGTCTTGTACGTGTTCAGGGCATCGGTGACCTCGTCAGGGAGCTCGATGCGGCCACCAGACAGCGTGCCGACGGCCTCGATCCACGAAGTGTTGAGGTGCTTCTCGGCCCAGTTGAACGTGGGGTCGGTGCAGGTGCGGTTCTTGTCGCTGTCCGTCTCGCAGTAGCCCCAGAGCGCGACGTCGTAGATCCTGTCGAGGCCGAGCTGCTTCGCCGTGACGTTGTTGCTCTGCCTCTCCTCGAGGTCGCGGCTGCCGACGCCGCCGAGGTTGGGGAGGTCAATGTTGTCGAGGTGCTCATTTACGGTATCGCCCAGGTTGTCCAGGTCGACATCACCCAGGTTGGCAACGTCGACGTCCTTCAGATCGCCGAGGCCCAGGTTGTCGAGAGCACCGTCCACGAGACCCTTGATCTGGTCCTGGCTGATTTGCATCTCGCGCAGATCGACGCGGAACATGTAGAGGTCCTTGTTGGAGACGCCGCCGAGACAGGCGATGAGGAGCGCGATCATGGATGCCACCGAGAGGATGAATGGCAGAGCCACGCACATGAAGCGACCGACGCCCATGTTGACGGCTGTGTGTGGTGTTCGGAGGGTGGCGGTTGATTAGGCTGGTCTGCGTATAAGCCGTGCTTGCGCTTCGGTGTTGGTGGAGCGAGTGGTATAGGCCGTAGACAATAAAGCGAATGTCTTCGTGGGAAATGCCGGCCTCTGATATGGGACAGAGGGATGTTGATGGGAAATACGGATGGTGTTTTGGGACGGAATGAGCAAGAAGTGACTGTCAGCAAGGGAAGCGGCCTTGTCTTATAAAAACGCGGGTGGGAATACGCGGCCTCCAGCGAAGATCAGCTTTCGGGCAGATCTGGGATGGGATGCATGAGGGTGGCGCAGGCGCAGCCAGGAAAAGCGCCCCCCTGGTGCCCTGGGCTTGGGCTGGTGCAGTGCCCTGGTGCCCCTCCTTGGCCGCGTAAAGCGGCCCACTGATGGGCAGTGATAAGCTAAAGCGAAGCCCCCTTGGCCCTCTGACAGCGCAGCCTAACAGCCTTGACGGCTGTTTTTGCGGGACACTCTAGCGAGCTGCGGCGCTTTTTAGTGGTGCTCAGCCCCAGGGGGGTCCATTTGGGTCGTCAGCACAAGTATCTCTACTACGAAGCACGGTCTATCGGTACCTGCCTACATCTCGAAGGGGATTTGCACCAGCCTCCGATTTTCCCCCAGAACCTCCAGATTCTCCCTCGTCCATCCCTGTTGCCCATCCAACATTGTGACAAAACATCCCATCATCGTCTCCGATGTCGTCGATTGACATCACACTTTCGCACCAACTGTGCCCTAGCTGCCTGGGTAATAGAGATCGACTGTCCAAACTTTTCACTCACAAAACAGCAGTCTAGCGAATGGAACCGCTCCCCAAGGCTGGGGAACTCCATTCTCCCACTCAACCCCCTTTTAGCATCACAGGGACGCCGTTCGGCTTTGGCGAGATTTGAAGGAGCTGACTGTCAGCCGCCAAGACCGGCATGGCACTTTGCACCTCCAACTCCCCTGGCCTCCATGGGTCATCCAGCTGGCGATGCTACGCTAGACCGAGAGCAGGATCTGTCTGAAGTTCTCCCTCGACCGACTGCTGACGCCTAACGCCGACTGGTATTGGTTCGGTCGCATTCAGCATTCACATCTTGCAACGAGTCCATTTCCGGCACGTCTCGAACCTGGGGGAAATGAACGTCAGATTCATGGGCCCCATTCGTGATCCTTCGGTGCTGGACATCGTTCGAGGTCAACTTCTCACTGATTCAATTCAGAGGGGTAATTGCACCCTCGTGATGGTGGTTAGTACGACCACACGAATCTCGGGTCTAGGCACTGCCGTCGTCAGAACTGAGCCACGAACCAGCTCGTTACGAAGACGTGATGCCGAAGCCAAGGCGCCAGCAGCTTCCGACACCCGTTGTCCTCGTCGTCGCCAACACCTCGATGGAAAAAAAAAACTACAGCGTAAGCCCTCGCCAACGTGAAACAGTCACCCGTGATCGGCCACGATCTCCGCGCAAGGGTCGTCAGCATGAAGAGGCTCAGCAAGCAGCACGCCCCGCCCGCAGCTGTCTGCCGGGCCAGTTGGCTTCGCAGTGTGCCTGCTGGGCTCCAAGGCTTGAGTTGTTGGGGGGGCGAGGCCGCGCCGTTCACGCGGTCGGAACCCCCCTAAAAATAGCAGCCACCCGACTCGTGGGGAGGCGGAGCTGCGGCGGCGGACTTGTCCCGTGGCCCTGGCCTGGCTGTGTCAACTCCCGAGGGCGCTGCGCAGTCGCCGGCGGGTGGCAGTCCGAATGCCCTCACCGCCGACGTGCTTGGCTGAGCCTTGGTTGCTCGTGGGCCTGGCCGCGCGCTCGTCTGCTTTGCGCACTGCAAGTTCCATCCTGACGTGTCGCTGTGCGTGGCGCTGCGCCTGACTTCACAGCTCAGCCGTCTGTCTCATTTACCAGCTCGATCAATCGAGTGTTCCGCCAGACAACAAGGCCAAGGCTGACAAAGGGTCATATTCTCCGACCTCGGCGATATAAGAAAAGCCTCAAGAACAACAAAAGTGCAAAACTTCTTGATGGCTCAAGGATTACAGACCCTGGCCGTTGACCCCTAGAAACCAAGCGAGTGCTTATAAGACGTGAGGTGCGGTCAGCTTACGCCGTGCTCCTCCGACAGGGCTGCATGACAACCCTGCGCGCTCAGGCCCGCGCAGGGAATATATCGCAAGGCTGGGCGGGGGACCTGCTCGCTCTGCGCTTCCTCAAATGGCATCAATCATGCGCACGATATCGCGTGGATCGAAATCCAAAAGTCAGCACGAAATCAGACGATTCCCACGCGCTCATGAAAATCTTGGCTGCACACAGCGTTGGTCTTGAAGCCGGCAAGGCAGCCGCCAAGCCCGACAGCCGTTTCGCGGCTGACGCAGCGGAGGCGACTTGCTGATGGGCTGGAAGACCAGTCTCCGATGGGAATATCCCGAGCGAGCGGTCGCCCAACGGTGGCCGTTGTCGCCGTGACATAAGCGCAGGACGGTTGGCGGACTGCACCCGACGACAGGTGTCCAGCACCCGATTACCATACACATCGGTTCCGAGCCTCGTGATGTCGCCTCGGAATTGTGGCCCGCTGTTCTCCTCCACTCGTCACGTCACACCGCAGCTTGCCCCGCGAAGCCGTGCAGGCGGCCGTCCACGCCTGCACATGAGGCGTGCTGAGCTCGGTGAGGCGCGGTGGGGGTTTGAGGGGTGATGTTGCGGGGAGACGTGCGCTGTTCATTACGGCTGATAACTTCCAGGTCGTGACAAGTGCAGCTCAACCGCCTTTCGAACATAAGGTCGCCTGGCGCCGAAGATCGTCGAGTCTAGACCAGTCGGTCGAAAATGGACTGAGGGGAACATGGCACGGTATGCAGACGACCGTCCAACCCCACAGGCATGAGGGGACGTCCAGGCGCTCCGCCAAGGGAATTCGAGAAACACGAGGGACGTCAGGTTGGCACCGAGCGTGTCTCCGGTGCCTCTACGAGAATGCCCCGAGGACGAAGTACAGCAGAAAATAAGGTTGTGTCAAGTGGCAGGCGATCCCTGTTGGAGCCGCATCGCGAGGTCAGGGGGCTGGGGTCGTGAGGGGTGGGGAGATGCCCGAGCAGCTCAGGTGACGAGGGGGATCTCGTGGTGATCCAATGGGGGCAGGCCGTGGAGCTGGCGGTGCGATTCGCATGTTGGTCCGTCGTCGACAGAGGCGGAGGCGGCGCGGAGGACAAGACGGCTAAGGACGAGCGAGTGGTTGACGGTGTTGCGGCTAATTGCCATTGCGGAGGGGAGGGCGCACGTCGCCGAAGTCAGATGGGGGTTGGGACTCGGATGGATGTATCGCCATGGGGATCACCACGGTCTCGTGCCCGGTGTGACTTGGAAGGGCATTATCGTTTGCGACGGCCTGCAGTGAGAGAGGCATGTCCAGACGACGGTGAGTGGTGAGTGGCAAGGGGCAATCATGGGTCTGGTACGTCTGGTGCTTCACCTGTTCCTACCATGGCCTACGTGAGCTCGGGTGAGGCTCTCGCTGTTCATGTCTTCAGGCAAGATAAGAGAGGGGTTCCTCAGACGAGCTGGTCGTCCCGTGTGATGTGAGTTTCAAGGTCTGAAGATAGCACAACCGACAGGGAGGTGCACAAGGGACTCTGGGGTCTACTTATTTGAGCGCGACGACTTTCCATATGTGCTCTACGGCCGGCCTGCAATCCAGCTTCAGTCTCCAGCATTCCATTGCGAGGCCCATTCGTGTAGACTTGATTTCCAACAGAGCCCGCCTGTACCCTGTTACGTTTCGCTACGGTGCCCCTCTTGGCCCTGCAACCCTCCCGCACCGGTGAGCTCGGCGTAGAGTCTGGCCCATCACCAAGACCTCGGACGAGAAGGGCGGTCGAAGCGGAGATCCGAGCACCAAGGCAAGTCGCAGCTTGGAAGAGACGAGGTCGTGGGGTGGGTTGCACATAGGACCATCTTGGCACCCTTCAGAGGGATTGCGGTTGAAGAGGTAGAAGAAGAAGAAACAAGGAGTCGCTGCACCTGATATCTATCACCTCTATCTTCTCTCGCCCTTCTCGCTTCCCACCACCACGAGAGGCCTCGACGAATTACCGTGCAACCTTTTGTCTCACCGGCGCACATGTTTTTACGATAATATCTTACCGCCCCCAGATTCTTTAGCCGATCTGGAAGACACCCTCACCTTGCAATACTTGATATACTGTATTGTGTCGCTTGGATACCTTTCGGAAGCAACAAGTTGTTCCCGATCTCCTCCGACCCTCACGTCCCAGAGCCTTGGTAAGTTTGGGCTTCCGCCCCCGCCCCGGCCAGGGAGCGCCCCCCCTCCGCCCGCTGTGAGCGGCCCCTGGTCCCCCCCCTATGAGCGTCCGCTCGCCCTCTGTATCCCCAAACTCCAGAGCTCCTCCTCTCCACTACAACGGCCTCTCGCCCCCGCCCCGCCTGAAGAGACAGAGAAGCACCACCTGGAGCACCGAGTCGAGCATTGATCTCTTGGCTCAACAGCACGAACAAGGCTGACGCAGAAACTTGGCACAGCTCCCTTCCTCTCTTCTTCATCCTCCCCGACACACACCACAAGCCTCTTGTCGACCATTTCTCATCCATCACCTCCTGTTGCGACCGACGGGTTTGTCATCACCCAAGAGAAATACTGAGCATTTGATACCCCTCCCGACCCTCGAATTATCGGCCGCCCTGCATCAACCGGCCACTGTCGCCGTCAATCCACGAAAACGGACTCCTCCGCCGCTCTTCGTTCCTCCTCCTCCCTCGCCCTCTTCCTTGACATCCTCGACCATCTCTTTCACCCTCCTTAACACCGGAGGGCCGATTTGCCGATTACAGCCATACCCTCCCCCCTTTCTCGTCCGACCCGCGACTCGCTCCGCTCTCCCGGCAAGTGGTGAGACGGAGTTAGGACGGTCGCGCCGACTCGCAATCAGTCACACTTTCTCCGCCCCGACGTCACCGGGTCTGACCTCAGTTATAAACTCCCCCGACGCCAGGCACTCCATAGCCTTCCGACCCTGAGACTCGACACCTTGGACGGGCTACACCGCCGCACACGCCTGCCAGCGACGTCCGACACAGTACAGTCACATCATGGGAAACACCCCCTCCAAAGATAAGGGCTCCAAGGACGGCCCCGATGATTTCAAGTCCTATCCTTCCTTCTCCCGATCCGACACCAAGGAGTCTTCGCGCTCCTTCAGGTCTCTGCGCTCCAAGATCCCCGGCGCGAGCAAGTCCACCGACAGCCCCCGAGGCTCCATCTCCGTGAACGCTGATGACGCCGCTTCGGTCAAGTCAGGCAAGAGCGGCCGCTCGGCGACCTCTCGCGGAAGCCGGCATGATTCCATCACCTCCCCCTCCACCCCGGGCGGCGGGGCCCTTTCTGAGCTCGACTCCCCCATCGACGACCACCAACCGCCTCCGTCGCCCGTTCAGCATGCGCATTCTAAGGGTTTCCATGACGTGAGCGCGGCACAGGCCTCTGGCGAGGTCGACCACGTCTCCGATCAGCCGCCTTGCGCGAGTGCCAGTCTCAACACCCATCTCCAGGCGCCTGGCAGCTCCATTCTCGTCAAGAGCGACACCTTGATCCCCATCTCCAAGTCCACCACGGAAGACAAGGACGACACCCCCGGTGGTGTCGCCATGGGCGACATCAAGGACATCGATCTCGACGACTTCATCAAGCGCCTCCTCGACGCTGCCTACGCTGGCAAGGTGACAAAGGGTGTCTGCCTCAAGAATGCGGAGATTGTGGCCATCTGCCAGCGGGCCCGCGAGGTCCTTCTGACCCAGCCCGCCCTGCTCGAGCTCGACGCTCCCGTCAAGATCGTCGGCGATGTCCACGGTCAGTACACCGACCTGATCCGCATGTTCGAGATGTGCGGCTTCCCTCCCGCCTCCAACTACCTCTTCCTCGGAGACTACGTCGATCGCGGCAAGCAGTCTCTCGAGACCATCCTGCTACTGCTCTGCTACAAGCTCAAGTTCCCCGAGAACTTCTTCCTGCTGCGTGGCAACCACGAATGCGCCAACGTCACCCGCGTCTACGGTTTCTACGACGAGTGCAAGCGCCGGTGCAACGTCAAGATATGGAAGACGTTCATCGACTGCTTCAACACCCTGCCCATCGCGGCCATCGTCGCCGGCAAGATCTTCTGCGTCCACGGCGGCCTCTCTCCGGCGCTCAACCACATGGACGATATTCGCGGCATCGCCCGACCGACGGACATTCCCGACTATGGCTTGCTGAATGATCTAGTGTGGGCCGATCCGGCAGAGATGGACAGCGATTGGGAAGCGAACGAGAGAGGCGTCAGCTACTGTTTCGGCAAGACGGTCATAGAGGACTTCTTGGCCAAGCACGACTTTGACCTCATCTGCCGAGCGCACATGGTCGTCGAGGACGGTTACGAGTTCTTCACGGACCGCCTACTGGTTACTGTATTCAGTGCACCGAACGTGAGTCATGCCACCATCAAAATCTGTCCTGACTCTAAGCTGACGCGTCTCTAGTACTGCGGTGAATTCGACAATTGGGGCGCGGTCATGTCCGTGTCCTCGGAGCTGCTTTGCAGCTTTGAGCTCCTCAAGCCCCTGGATTCGAGCGCTCTCAAGAGCCACATCAAGAAGGGCAGGAACAAGAGGCAGAGCATGCTCAACAGTCCTGTTAGTCACTTTCCCCGCGGGATCTTGCGTTGCATTACTAACCATCCATAGCCTGCGAGGGTTGAGGCCCGCAGCGTCTAATCGTATATATGGCCGACGAACAAGATGGAAAACGGCAGCGGATACGCCTAAGGTATCGCAACCACACAACAGCACGCGGCAGGGTGGAGGTACTCGCCTCGCAATGCTGACACAACAACAAAACGTCCACAAAACGCTCCGGTCAACCTGCAATTGTAGGTCATGGCTCGGCTCGCCCCTTGTACGGAAGTCGGGGCCTTGCGTGACAGAACACGCGGCTCGGCACGATCGCCCGCTTGCCGTTGGCGTGATAACCAACAGAGAATTGGGTTGGGATACCGGGTTCTCGGGCATACGGGTGTGTATGTGCTCGGCCTGCGCGGTTGGACATGCCTGAGGAGGGGTTTCACGACTCGTTCCGACCGAGCACGGCGCCTGGCCGACCTGCCGGTGCCCGGTCGGACGAGTCGACGACTACGCTTTCCGCCGTCCGGAAAGGGATAGCAGGCTATAGACAGTCTCTTGGGCGATAGACATGACGCAGGAACCGACGGGCGAGGACTGCGGGAACGGAAGACATCATCATGTACAGTACGCGGGCTTCGCGAGGGGTCCCGGGGATTTATCGCGCTTCATTCGTCCACGGGGGAACAATCACTATGAGCTGGTAATAGCAAAATTCATCTCACATACAGACAGCAGTACTGTGATGTGCCACGTGAGGAGTGCTCGTGTGAGGAGGACTGGCTACTCCCATCATCAGGTTCAATTGCGACTTTGCTGCACACGACGCCTTATCTTATCAGGACCCCGCGGTGGGGCAACTGCCGGGTGCCGCTAGTGTCCAAGGGAAGGTGCGGCCAAAATCTGCTCCTGCCTACTGGTCGCGGGCGAATCGTAGCTTCCCTCCACGTCTTATATGAGAATTTCAATATATTTCCTGGCGATCGCCTAAGGATCTGACTTTCGCCAAACAATACCAGGCTCCAACCCCACTAGCGAGAGGATTCTTTCTCTTCTACAGCACTCTGTTTTCTCAATCCGGCTTGTACCAATCGTTTTACAATTGCATGACAAACGTATTTGATATCACGACAAGACGACGAAAGCCAGCTCACGATGAGCTCTGCGCCTCAGGACTCGCCGGACGGGCGTGCTGCGAAGCGCGTTAAGGTGGACGCTTCGCCCGCTCACGATGAAGGGATTGAGATTGTGCCCGCTTCGAAGGGCCAGAGTGAGACGGAGGCGTTGAGGGATGTCATCGACAAGCCGGCCGGTGGCGATGTTGCCATGACGGGTGTTGAGAACGGCGAGGCGAAGCAGACTGGAGGAGAAAGCGTCGACAAGTCTGCTACTGATGGTACCGCCGAGAAGAAGGTCGTCGGTGCGGCAGGTACGGAAACGACCGCTGTCGAGAAGAATGGCGACGAGAAGCCCGCAGAACGCAAGGTTGATGCGAGGGATGCCCGGGACGCTGGCAGGGCGCCTATCAAGGCCGAGTAAGTCTCATGATTCGGTCCGATTCTCAACTTACTGATGCATTCAGGTATCTGATTCCCCGCGAGAATCCGGATAGCCGTAACGAGGCAGCCGTTGACGACGATGCCGCCGAGGGCCGCGGCCAGGCTCAGGAGCAGCAGGAACGCAACGGGTGCGGCAAGGAGGGCGGCAAGGACAGCAAGAAGCGCCGCGGCCAGAACAAGGACCGCAGCTTCGGTTTCTTCGACGACAGCATCAAGCTCTGCCACAGCCGCGTCTTCTACAACGAGTTCTCGCCGCGCGAGTGCAAGTTCGGCGAGAGGTGCAAGCTCTGCCACGACCTGCGCAAGTACCTCGAGGAGGGTCGGCGGGAGGACGCCACCACGTTCGACGGGAAGTGCCATGTCTTTGAGACGTACGGACGTTGCCCCTCGGGCTGGCAGTGTCGCTTTGTGAAGAGCCACATGAAGGAGGTTGAGCACGAGGATGGGCGCAAGGAGCTGGTCTTGCTTGGCAATGCCGTGAGTGACGATAAGGAGACCGACGTGGAGGGAGAGCGGCCTGGCGTCGTCAACGTTGTGCCGGCTCAGGTCAAGTTCGATCTCAACCGTCGTCGCGTCGACTTTACGGAGACCGAGAAGTACATCGCCTGGGTCAACAAAGAGTCGAAGCTGTCCGATCAGCTGAATCATCGGCGCAAGACCCAGGAAGTCACGGATAACGAGGACATTCGTGCGCAATTTGTCGACCCGCCCCTGAAGCCATCTGAGAAGCGCAAGCTGTACTTCGGCCGGGATACGCCTGTCCTTGCACCGCTCACAACCCAGGGCAACTTGCCTTTCCGCCGCCTCTGCGTCGAGTTCGGCGCCCAGCTCACCTATTCTGAAATGGCATTGGGCCTCCCTCTCCTTCAAGGCACCAAGGCTGACTGGACGCTGATGAAGGCACACGAGTCGGAGGTCACGCCTCCCGCTTTCACTGCTGACGGCCCTGGCATCGTCGAGGGCTACGACAACAGTAAGGATCTCAAGTTCGGTGCGCAAATCTCCGCCAATCAGCCCTGGATTGCCATCAAGGCCACGGAGGTCCTTCAACGCTACGTCCCGCATCTGCGCATCATCGACCTCAACTGCGGCTGCCCCGTCGACTCGGTATACAAGGGAGGTAGTGGCTCGGCCCTGCTCGACTCTCACGGCAAGCTCGAGCGCATGGTTCGTGGCATGAATGCCGTCTCGGGCGAGATCCCTGTTTCCGCAAAGCTTCGCATGGGCGTCAAGACCAACCGTCCAAACGCGACGACCATCATCGGCAAGCTCGCCTTTGGAGCCCGTGAGGTCCGCGATCGTCTGGGCGCCCCAGGCTGTGCGGCGGTCACACTGCACGGACGCTCCCGCGAGCAGCGATATACCAAGAAAGCCGACTGGAGCTACATCGCCGAGTGCGCGGCCATGATCAAGTCATACAACGAGCAGAAGGACGCCATCACAGACACGGCAGCGGAGCCCGATGAGTCCACCCTCCCCAACGCAAAGGACGGCCGCATGTTCTTCCTCGGCAATGGTGACTGCTACAGCCACGTCGATTACTTCGAACACATCGACAACGCGCGCGTGGACAGCGTGATGATCGGCCGCGGCGCCCTCGTCAAGCCCTGGCTGTTCGAGGAGATCGAGAAGGGCCAGTACATCGACAAGTCCGCGACGGAGCGTCTCGCTTATATCGAGAAGTTCGTCCGGTACGGTCTGGAGGCCTGGGGATCCGACGAGCTCGGCATCGGCTTCACCCGCCGCTTCCTGCTCGAGTGGATGAGCTTCACGCACCGCTACATCCCCATCGGGCTACTCGAGCACCTGCCCCCCTCGCTGAATCACCGCCCTCCCCCGTACCATGGACGTAACGACCTCGAGACGCTGCTGGCGAGCAACAACTACCGCGACTGGATTAAGATCAGGTATGTATTGGTCGGGAGTGTAGAGTCGAAGAAAGGTGCTAATGGACTTATAGTGAGATGTTCCTTGGCCCATGCCACCCGGGCTTTACGTTCCAGCCCAAGCACAAGTCGAATGCTTATGAGGCCGAGGGCTAGACAGGGTGATCTGGGCTTCGAGACATGTCGATTGCTAAAATATGTAACGCGACGCCGCTCATGTACGACAAGGTACCGTCTGGGAGAACGATGGGTGAGATGTGATGTCACTAGAAGTGGGAAATAAGGCATGAGCCACGAGACAAGAGCTGGATGTGGACTCATAAAAAAGGGGCCACACGGCTACCGGCCCTTCTTGAGGGTGAAGGACAACAAACAGGAGGATTTTGCTCCGGCACAAAACAACAGCGATGAAGGCGATTGTAACTATACGATGGCTTTAAGCATTCACATACAAGCACCCCGTGGTACCTGAAGTATGACAGGTATTGACTTGACGTACATCATCACGTAAGAAGTTGGAATGACATGCAAAATAAGAGGTCGGTGTTAGACAAGTAAGCGGCCTTCGGTGCCCCCCTCAGTCGTTGGAATATGAATACATGTTCGTCAATCTCACGTGCGAGCATAGCCAGTTGTCCATCATCTATCGCAAGGCAATCTCGTCCATCCTCGCCGAGTCCAGCCTTGCTCAGCTACTAGGCTGCGCTGCTTCAACGAACCGGCTTGTCCGGGGTCGTTGCAAATTATATCCCGTCGTGTTATTGGCAGATGCCGCAAACGCGAGCTGACCCCAGCGCAGCAAAGTCAGTCAGAGCTTCACGGAGAACAACTACCACTTTGTCGAGGACAACTGTTCATCCTGCTTTTTCTGCGGGGTGCGCCTGGTGGTGTGTTGGGCTGATCTGTGTCAGTCCCCGAGGACCCCAGGCCCTGCAAGCGGTCAATGAATCGTTGGTCACTCTTAGCCCCTCGTACTTGGTTCATCACTGTGATTCTAGCTATTTCGAATGCCCTCGGTATCATAAAAGCGTTAAAATAGATGGGCTACTTCCGCAGACTGAACTATACTTCCCAACTCAACCAGTCAATAATTCGTTCGCCATTTCCGCGGCCAAGCGCAATTTCTTTCGCTCCCTCTTCAACTCCCTCCTCCTCTCCTTCTGACGCTGCCGGTTCCGCAGCTTTCTCGACCCTTCAGGGCGCGCTTTAACAGCTATTCCCACCTGCTCATGCCTCTTCTCCCGTCGGAGGCTCATCATAATCTTGCCCAACCCCGGCCTGCAGAATGACTGTACTGCACCCGGGTCGTCAACGGGCACGTCCACCTCCCAGACTCTGGGCCCTTCGTCGCAAAGAGCCGACGACACGAGTTTCCGGGCCATGCCGCATGCCTGGTCGGCCATGTCGTTGCCATGTACGCCTTCGTGGGCAGGCACCCATCGTAGCCGGACGGTGACGCCCTTGGAGGAAAGTTCCTCCAGGAGGGAGACGACGTTGGCGTAGATGTTGATCAGAGGTTCAAACCCGAAAGCTGATGCCTCTGGGTGCTCGAGGGTCCGAAGGACAAACTGTGAGTCTGTATACAGGTGAATCTCAGAGAATGGAGAGGACGAGGGGCTGGAAGAAAGCCAGGTTTCATCGAGCAAGTAGCCCTCTTCATCCAGTACGCCGTCACACATCTCGTGGTCACCCTCGCCTTCGGGATGCTCCAGGCCGGCGCTCCCCTCTTCCTCCCCATTCCCTTCTTCTTCCCATTCAGACTCACCATCCTGGTTGTGGGCTGGGGAATCTTCATCCATGGTTTCCCCGTCACCCGCCATGGAAGCGTCTGCCTCCCACTGGCGCGCGTGCCATTCCCGCAGAGCAATGGCCAAACCCTGCTCGACGGCGATGAACTCGGCGGTGTGCGCCCTTCCCGGATAGCCCGCGATTCCGAATGCGTGGACCGCCCATTCAGGGTACGGCATATCACTTGGTCTTTGGTGAACCACGGCTGCCGCCATCGGTGTGTTCTCCTTCTTATCTGCTGAGCCGTCCGTCCAGATGATGAATGGATGAGACTGATAGTCCTGGGTGGGAGCTTCATAAGCTCTGTTGGCCTCATAAAAAGCGTCACCTCTAGAGACAATCCGTATTGTGTGTGGGTGAGGCGATACTGGTTCTAATTTAGGATCCGATGGTAAGAAAGTATTCGTTATTTCATTAGGGTCATGAACGCTCCGGTCATTGGTATCCTCTGCCTCCGTGTGCCCGATAGCATGGCTGCAAGCGTCTGGTTGATCATGTTCGCGGGCGAACCATCTTGTCGGTTTCAAATCCGCTGAACTGGTAGCATCTATCGGTTCAGACCGTGTCACACCCGAAGATACATAATCGATAGAAGAAGAAGTGCCATCTTGAGACGGACGGACACAGTCGATGTAGTGAGAACGCAAGAGCCTTCGGTACATGGGGATCCTTCTGACATCGTCCAGTTCTTTCTGCGTTTTGATCGTCTTGAAAAAGGCTTCTAATATGGTGTCGCATGTCTTTTGCCCGGTGCCAGTAGACATGAAGGGTTTGGCCATTCTGTGACTGCGAGCCAGCAGTCTTCGGATCTTGTGTGGGCAGGGTTCAGGTTCGTTCTTTGTTGGGCTATCTGATGTCGTGTCACTCGAGCCGGTGGGACTACCCAAAGACTCGACAGCTTGTTCCATGATTGAATCCGAGTCGTCATTAGTCTCGCTGTCAACGTCGATGCTGCTGAATCCCGTCGTGTTGTACCGCTGATGTGTCTCGATAGATGGTGGTACGGAAACTGGAACCCCCAAAAAGGGCTCGGCCAGAGCGTTTTGCTCCATGTCCATGGTCACAAAGACAAGAATAACGAGTTGATGATTTTACAGAGAGCTTTGATGATGGAATGATGGGACGCCAGACAAGATGCAACATTTTGAAGACCATGGCTGATACAAACGCCACAGTGATGAAAGTTTAAGTTAAGTCGGCACCTCCCCGTCCACTCGATGCTTCGATTCACTTTCCTAAAAACCCAAATATCTCACCTCCACTGCGACTTCCATCTTCGTTTCGCCCTCAACTTTGTAAATGCAGGAACTTGATGGCGACTACGAGGAAGGAAGGATGTTGATACACGGTGGTCGACCAATCACGAATTTAGACCAATGGATTTACACGGACGCTGGAAGTGGCCGGACGGCCCGGCGGGAGACCCAATCAAGCCAATGCAGGGGCCCGGTGCTTGGCGGGCGTGCGCTGAGACACAGCGCATGACAGCTGACGACACGGCCTTCGGGTACCTGAAGCCAACCTTCTCCAGGCGCGTGGTGGGGTGAGCACTGTGCTCCACAGGCGCTCCTTGTGGATTGCTCCCCCATTCCAACCTGAGCTTTCTCCCCCGCGACCTTAACCTGAGCATGACCTCGATCTGAACGTTCTCCTCACGACTCACCAACGACACGCACAATCCATCGATACCCTCGTCGCGTCTTAGAAGCTCCAATTTGATCCCCACAGGCAATGCCAATACTCAGCCGGAGCCATGGCTGACTCGGCCACGTCCATTGACAACCGAGCTCGCAAATCCCCCGCCCCGGCCAAGAGCAGCAACACCAAGGTCGCGACATCCCGACAGGTGCCTCCTGTCAAATCTCCTCCCCCTGAGCCGAAACGAACGTTCTACCGTAAAGATGATGACGACGACGATGAAGACGATGATGATGACGACGAAGAGGACGAGGACGAGGAAGAGACGAGCAGCGAGGAGGACGACGACGAAGAAGAGGACGAGGTCCGCGTGCCAGAACGACCCCCGATACCGCGATCCCATACTCCAGGCCACCTAGCTAGCAAGAGCCAGGACCGGAGACGGCAGCCCTCCGAGCTCTCTTTGCGACAGAGGTCACAGTCTGCCTCCCAGGTCTCCCAGGTCTCCCACCGACCCTCGAAATCCTTCATCTCGACGACGCCGAGGCCACCGCCGCCACCCTCACTGCCTCCCAATGGCGCCAAAGGCGACGAAGGACGAGGGGGCGACTCGGCCTCGACGAGTGCGGACAATCGCGAGAGGGAACCTTCCCGCAGACCGCCGAATCTGCGTTCCACATCCGCCATAGCCAGCAAGCCGAGCCTGACCTCGTCCGCCTCACGCAACCTCAGCGGCGTCTCCCGCCCGACCACCACATCCTCATCTTCCCGGAGCCAACAACAAAACAGCCTCCAGCAGCAGAAGCACACCCCATTCCCGCCGCTCCAGGACCCAAAGACGGCGCCCGACGTCGCCCCCGCCCCGGCGTCGGGCATGTACTGGTCACGCGCCCCCGTGTCCGGCGCCCCGCACACCTCGCTGCGCGCCCACACGACGACGCTCGTGGGCTCCAACATCTTCGTCTTCGGCGGGTGCGACTCGCGCGCCTGCTTCAACGAGCTGTACGTCTTCGACGCCGACGCCTTCTACTGGTCCCGGCCCTATGTCGTCGGCGACGTGCCCGTCCCCCTGCGCGCCATGACCTGCACGGCCGTGGGCAAGAAGCTCATCGTCTTCGGCGGCGGCGACGGGCCCGCCTACTACAACGACGTCTACGTCCTCGACACGACAAACTTCCGCTGGACGCGGCCGCGCATCCTCGGCGACCGCGTCCCGTCCAAGCGCCGCGCCCACACGGCCTGCCTCTACAAGAACGGCATCTACGTCTTCGGCGGCGGCGACGGCGTCCGCGCCCTCAACGACATCTGGCGCCTCGACGTCAGCGACGTCTCCAAGATGTCGTGGCGCCTCGTCTCGAGCCCCGAGAAGGACGCCGTGCCCGGCGCAAAGGACGTCCGCCCCAAGGCCCGCGGCTACCACACGGCCAACATGGTCGGCAGCAAGCTCATCATCTACGGCGGCTCCGACGGCGGCGAGTGCTTCAACGACGTCTGGGTCTACGACGTCGACGGCCAGCTGTGGCGCCCCGTCTCCATCCCCGTCACGTACCGCCGCCTCTCCCACACGGCCACCATCGTCGGCTCTTACCTTTTTGTCATCGGCGGCCACGACGGAAACGAGTACGCCAACGACGTCCTGCTGCTCAATCTTGTTACTATGTCCTGGGATAGACGCAAGGTCTACGGCCTGCCGCCCAGCGGGAGGGGGTACCACGGCACCGTGCTCTACGACAGCCGTCTTTTCGTTATTGGTGGTTTTGACGGGAGCGAGGTCTTTGGGGATGTCTGGATCCTCGAGCTGGCTGTGCATGCGTATTATTCGCAGATCAGCCACTTCACCATCGAGGTATAGTGCGGGCGGGCCACATACGGGTTGATGGGAGATGTGACGGACTTGATTTTTGCATATATTGAATATTCATGTTTGCGTTATAGGCTGGCTAGCGTTTGTGGGGGATGTTCCTTGAAAAGTAGCGGAGAGCATTGCGTTGATATACCTACAACATATTACAATCTTGCGCCATTACTGAGGCTGTTAGTTTTCCATGCCATGACCAGCGCTTGTAACAAACATGACCTCTCGAATGTGCCCTCATCTACGGCCTCGATGACGAAGAGATCAAGTTCTACACGAGCCCCCATAAGCCTCGTGGGAGGCATGAAGCGCCTGACGGGGCTGCTTCTCGATTTCACCAAGATGTTAGAACCTTCGCGAAGTGGTTGAATCATGCCAGAACGCACGACAATCAACAAGGAACAATGATAGGATACATCACTGCGTTGCATGAAGTCGGGTCCAGTCTTCCCATGGAAATCTATTACCCTCAATCTTCTCCTAGCTACCCTCCTCCTCCTGGATCGTCATACTTCATACAACAGAGCGGCCAACGCATGAAAAGAGGTAGCTTTTTTCTTATACACGAAAAAGAGGCCCGCTCAAAAGCCAAACTCCTGACAAAATGCTGCCCCATGTTTCCCCAACGCCGCGTAGAGATGAGAGAGAATCGTGCGTGCGCGCCGCTCAGGCGGGCGACTTTTGCTTCTGGGGCTGCTCCTTGCGCTCCTTGATGCGCTTCTCCTCGGCGGCGACCATGTCTGGGATGTGTCAGCAAACATTCACAAATATTTGATGCCAGCAGGCATGGCGGGAGGGAAAAGGACTCACCCTTCCACAGGTCCTGGCCCTCGTACTCCTCCTTGTGGACCTTCTTCTCGATGAGGTGCTTGTGCTCCGGGTCGTCCGGGTCGACGACCATGACCGTCTCCCAGCGGCCCTCGCCCTTCTTCGCGTCGTTCATCTCAAAGACGGCCGTGACGACGAGGACGAGCACGGTGAGGGCCTGCGCGTAGACACGGGCCTGCACGAGCCTCTGCGCGCCCGTCATGTACTTCTGCCTGTTGACGATGGCGAGCGCGACGCCCATGGACGCGACCCACGACCCGAAGACGATGGAGTAGCGGTTGTCCTTGCCCCACTGCATGAAGGCGTCGAGGCCGGAGCGGTTCTCGCGCGCCAGCTGCTGCGCGCGCGCCGTCTCGTCCTGGTAGCCGTACATGGGGTCCTTGGCGTGGGCGAAGCGGATCGAGTTGCGGTCCGCGACGACGATGGCGCCAAAGGTCGCCGACGACGTGACGAGGAAGGTGCGGAAGGGGAGCGTCAGGGCGCGGAAGGAGGCGTAGCGGCGCGAGGCGAGCATGACGCCCGCGATGCCGCCTGCGAGGCCGGCCGTGCCGCCGATGAGGCCGCCCTTGAGCACCTCGCGGTAGTGAGCGTCCTGCTCTTCCTGGGAGAGGACCTTCATGGTGGGATTTGTTGGGGTATGTCTGGCTTGATTGTCGTGGGTTGACGGGAGGGTGTTTCGAGAGGTATTCTAGTCGAGAGCTGGCAGGTTAGGGTGGCTCTAGGTAGAGGTGGGAGTGGTGTCGATGATGCAACGATGACAGATTCGTGCCGCAGGTGGTGCTACCAGACAGATTCGGGGTAGATGGTGGAGGTGACTGGATATGATGGCCAAGAAAGTCGAAGACGAGGCAATTGGCAAAAAACGACGCCCGGCTTGGTTATGTATGGATTGCTATCTTGGTCCGAAGGCAAGAGGAGACTCGGTGTTCCGGGAAATCCAGGCCAACCTAAGAGGCGTGAGGTGCTGACTGAGCAGTGGAGGACTGAGCTCTTCGGCCGTGGGAGCAAGTCGCGGCGATTGAATAAAAGGTTCGCGGTGACAGAGCAGAGTGGTGTCATCACTCGCACGAGTTCGGGAAGCGGCAGGGCCTGAAAAAGAGTGCCCTGACGTAAGAGGCCAGCACCTCTGGCACGCTCTGGCACCACCTTTCGGCGTCTGGTCGCAGCTCACAGGGCAACAGCGCCGCAAACAGCGGCAGAGCCCGAGATATTTCCGTCCAGATGCCCCGCTAATCCGACAATTGGGAGTCACTGATTGGCCCCTACTACCATCGGCCCACGCCGACCAGCCTGATCTCTGACCTGATCTCTCCCCATGTGTCTTCCGCTTTTCGCCGTTTGCTTTCCTGCTTGTAGACTCGACGCGCCTGTCCAAACCCCGAACCTCGAGATTCGTCCACGCGTTCTCCAACACTTCCCGTGCTGCCGTGTTGCTGCCGTCGATTACGGCACTTGCTTCGGCCCGCATCTGTCCGGTCGGTCAAGCTCGTCTCCGCGGTGAACCTCTGTCCGTGATCATGCCACGCTACATCGGCAAACCTGCTGAGCCTATTGTTCTACAGCGTACAGACAGAGCCTCGGGTCTGGACAGAACCCGCCCACATCCCGCCGCTCACATGGCAGCGTCCCTGCAGCGGCAAGGCGGGCAGGCGGGTGATCTTCACGCCCTCCTTGCCTCCCTCGCCGGCACACAGTTGACGGGTCACTGAGCCTCTCCCGCGAAAAGGACGGCCGGCCAGCCCACAAAGCTCCGGACTCGGCCGTGGCATGTGAGACGACGCATGCCCTTCCGACCCCTCCAGACGCCTCGCCCGAGCCATCCTGGGCACATGTCGCCAATGCACAACATCGTGCTAGATGCGAAGCGGGCTCAGATTCGTGGAACTTCATGCCGCCTCCGTCCTCTGTCCACACTCCCATGCCTGGTCCGCGCCCGAGCCGCCAGACCCCTCCTCCTCCCCAGAGGCGCCCTACGGTGTGCGAAGCCCTCGTGACAAGTCTCTCATGGCTCTAGGATTTGGATCGTCAATCTCGCCCCGGAGCCCCCTCCCTCGCCAGCCCCTGCAGGGCCCAAAGATCGACGTCGCTTACGTCTGCAGCACCTTTTGTCCTGCCTCTTCAAGAAGGCGACAATATCGGGCCAATCTGTCCTGATGCCCATTACCCCTGATCATGCCCACGCGCCCCTCGTCCGTCGTCCGTCCGTTGTCCGCCTCAACAAGCCCGAACTCGGACACGTGCCCTCGTTTCGTCTCTCGCAGATACCCATGCGACGCTTACAGGTAGGATGAACGCCAAGTGAGCGGGTTGCTTCAAGTTGATGCTGTCTGCCTCCAAAAAAGAAACTCGTGACACGGACCAGGACCCTGAATCTGGGCGTCTCCCGACACCAAGGACCCCTATTTTCCCGTCTCGGGGGAGCTTTCACTCCATCTCCTCATTGGTCGACCATCTTCACCGCCTTTCACCGAGCCACCCATTGTCGTGTGCCCTCGGTGATCACTTGCCCTTCTAGAATGCTTCTGCTGCAGCATGGATCCCCTGTGCCGCAACATCGGCTGCGTGCGAAGCAGGCAAGCCCTGGACAATGCTACGGCGGTCCGTAAGCTTGGAACATGTAGAATGACCTTTTTCTAAATGATCTTCGAGCGCAATAATCTCCCCTAACGCGGCCCAGGTTGCCGGCGGTCTTGCCAGCGCCACCCGACTTGCTTGCCGCCTTCGGTTCGCAACTGCTTTTAGGCCTTCCAGAAGAGCCGAGGCCGACGATGGCTTACGAACAAACCCACAGCAAGTCCAACGGCGTCTGCCGGCGCCACCGCGTCGCTACACCGAGAGCCTCCGCCAGGAGGAGGCGGACCATGCCAAATCGGGTCATCGTCCTCCCGAGCCTCAATTTGTCTCGCATCCAGTAGCTTCCTGGTCCACTGCTCCGGGCCCGGTTGTTACGTAAGGCTGTCGGCCGTCCCGTCTCAGGGGTAACAAAGGTTATTCTTTGTGGTCCCGAGGCGGAGGATTCTGGTGGTAGTTGAGGCATTTGACGAATCAAGAATGAAGTCGGGCCCGTTCCATTGGAGGCTCGCTCTTGTCAAAAAGCCAGTAGGACTACCGAGTCGCTAGTAATGTACAGCGTTGAGCGGCCGGACGCCGAGGCTAGGGCGAGCAAGATCACCAGAGAGGTTACTGTTGTCCGAGGTCCATCCATGGTTCTTTTCATTCATTTTCCAGGACATTTCATGCTGGACACGTGCCACGCCTCGAGCCACATGATGGCAATGCCTGGAGCAGCGTTCCAAGCTGAGATGAAGACAGCTTCAACATGCTTCGAGATTGGCTATGCCGAGCGAGTCAGGCATAACGTCATGGCCGCACGCCACTGTGCACCCGCTGGCGCACGGCCTTGGTGGACGGTACCTGAAAAAGCCGTTGTCAAGAGGCTACCTACGCCTCGGAAGCCTAGACTCTGTGCTGGTGAGCTCGATGGGTCGCATGACGTGTGGTATCTTCTTTCCGTCCGGCACTGAGCCCTCGTCGCGTGGCAGCACTGGCAGGGCAGCATCCGCTGGCCTCCATGTCAACTGCAAGCCCCATGTTTGATCTCGCCAAGCTGTCGCTGAGGTACGTCGCGACGGCTCTCCATCAGCAAAGAATGTTGGCTGCTCCAGTGTCCGGTCACTTGGCTCAACGAGCCAAGCAAGAAGGAATGGACTTTGTTGAAGATGTGACCCGTCTGCCAAGAGCGGTGGCACATCCCAGCTCTTGCCGTCGGCCGAGTGGATTGTAGTGGATTGGTGATGTCAATCTATGCCTAGATCTCCAGCCTCTTGTCGAGTTCGTGCAGAACATCTTATGACGGAGTTGACTCCGCCGTGATGTAACGCCTGGGGAACAATTGCTTGGATTGAGATCTACGCCTGACTCGGAAGGCGGCGTCATGGCAGCTGCTAGATACTGTGTTTCTGTGTCTCTCGAAAGCACTTGTCGATATGATTTGGCTTAGCTTCGAGAGGGACCCAAGTTCGATCTTGCATCCCCAATACGATGGCAAAGCCCGCTCAGGCTGATGGCATGATCGCGTGCCAGATCCTTCTTTAGGTACATGCGTCTCAGGCTATCAGTGGCCCGAAGTAGTGCGCACAACGAAGGATCGATCGCAACCTAGGCTCTAAAAGCACCCGTACTGTAATCAGCCAAGCACACGCGAGGCTTTCTGGGTGTAAGTTTGGCCTCAGAGAGATGGCCGCCGGCAGGTGTGAGTGCTTCGGTATCCCGAAGAAGGGATCCACAGCCTGTTAGATTCCCTGCCGAAGAGGTGACTCTTGCCCGAAGTAGACCGGACCTGCGTCTTGCGATGCGAAAGTGGGAGCATGGCTGGCTTGGCTGGCAAAAGGCGCACAGGTGGGAGGAGCACTTGCTTCCAAGGCATCCAACGATCCCTGCAGGGCGCTGCCCCGTTGACGGTGGTAGAGGCCAGAACCTCCCTGGCACCGCCCGTCGTCAACGGCTCGATTCCAGTGCATATGAAGCAGTGAAAGGACTGCTCAAGAGAGTTTGACATGTGTTGAAGCTGATATGCAACTCGTGCCATGCACAGGCCGTTGCTTCACCGCCTTTCGCCGCAGGCTTTCTGCTGGGAATCTTTGCATGCACGATGGTCACAGCGCAGCAGAAGCAACGCTCCAACGAGCCGGAACCGTATGGTTGTGTGACACACAGACTCGAGCCGGCGCGGGATGTGAGCGCTAGCAACGTTCTTCTGGCAGGGGCTGGCAGCGGCCGTCCGCGCCAAGTGCATTGGCGGGAGAGCCTGTTGTGAAGCCCATTCGCTGACTGTCGGGACCGTACGATGGTGCCGGTACTCCGTAGGAGCGGTTTCCTGGGTCGCTCCGCATTCGTTGTCGGCTTGTTGACCGCCTGCGACACATCTGCCAAGCCGCCCAGACAGGCAGAATTACTTGAACTCGCATGCTGTTGTTTCTGCCGCACCTCCCACACCCCCTCACTGGCCTTGATCATCGTCAAACGGGGAAAGGCGCCCTGAGCGAGCCCGCTCGCCCACTTGACAACCTTGCCCATGTCCTAGGCGGTCAAGGCGGTCTACGGAAGCCAAAAAAGTTGCCAATCTCCCACCCCTCTGCAAATGTCAGCTTCAAGGTGCCAGAACATCACAGACTCGAAAGCCGCTCGTCTCACGAACCCATGGACTCGACGGCCACAGTCATGACTCATATGCTCGCCGCCGCCCCCGCGTACGCGCACAGCTTCTGCCTGACCGACGACGAGTGATGACGGGGAAAGTCGTCCTCGTAGCCGTCGCTGTTCTGCCGCAAACAAACAAACGCAGTTGATGGTGTGGCGGACAAGACGCTAGTGATGCCAGCATGAGTCAAGGTAGCGCTTGTACGGCGCACCACAAGGTCACCTAAGGACAACCGGCGTCCGTGTACCGACGTGAGCATTTGGTCCGTTTGAGAATCTCCACCACTTCCATGGACCAGGTTTCTTCTGATGAGGTGTGAGGCTTTGCCGAGCGAGTGGCACTGTGGAATTTGCCTGGGGTTGCCTGGGTGGTGATTTTGTTGTTGCAGTCGGGTCAAGGGGTCCAGGGAAGCCGCCCCGTTGAGAGGAAAGGGCCTGGCCGGGTTTTCGTCTTGAGTGCGAGATCACTCGACATGCTCGAGCTCGAGCATACAGCTGTACAGCAACGAGATCAGTGACGATGCATGCAGCATGCCTTGCAACCCATCTGTGGCGGCAAGGTGGCCATGTGCCTGTCCACTGATTCGTACTAAACGGTGTAGTGTGATTGGTCGTGTTCAGCGGGACAATGCTTGGCCTCATCAAGAGTCTCCACGAAGACAGTACAGTACGTATCTGGGAGAAGCAGGGGTCTCGACCGACCCACACGAAGTGTTGCTCGCTGGCAGACTGAAGAGAGGAGGCCGAGACAGCATCCGTGAGGGGCGGCGCCTGTGACGACAACAATCCACGTCTGCCCGACGGAATTGAATCTTCGTCTGCCTGGTGCTGCGTTGATCCCGGGAGTGGCATAAACACAGCTGTCGACAAGAAGGAAGGAGACCAGCTACGAAATGATGGGCCTTTGACGAGTCGTTGGTACCCCGCCAGAGTGCATCTCCGTGGGTTCAGAGTAATAAGGACATGAGTAAGGTGGTAAAAATAAAATAAGTAGTGTAGACAGCATGCTTTGGCAGAGCGCGTAACCGTCCAACAGCGTGGAACCGCATGGCTGTGGAATCGAGCCAGTCAAGTTGAAGGCTTTCAAATCGGCGGGAGCCTCGCTCCGCTTCGAGCGCTCTGGGGTGGCTTCGGCTCTGGCTTCGACTCTGGCTTGGACTCTTTCCAGGCAGCCGACCGGGCCTCAGAATATCCTCGGTTTGCTCGACAGCTACACAAGCCACATGAGCCTTCCGGCGGCCGTGAGTCTTGCGGTCGAGAGGCGTTGGTGATCGATTGGTTCGCCGGAGCAAAAGCAAGGGAGAGATGTCAGGCAAAAGAACTGGTTGGCTGGGTTTGAGGTGGCATTGAGATGCGACCAACATGGCGTGGCAACCTAACGGGAGCTTGAGGTGGCTTCCAGCTCTGGGGACCTCCTGCCTCCCCATTTTCGAAGATGGCCCAGTGAAGTGACGATGGATAGGGACCGATGATGGCAAGTGCCCGCTGTGATCTACGACACTGGCGGGGAAGGCGCCGCCTGGCTTGCCCCTGCTCCTGCCTGTCGTCAACGTGATCGTCGGCACAGGTGTTCCTGCCTCGAGATGATGGAAAGGAAATGTACCCAAGTGGAAGTGGTACCTTCTTCAGGTCGCAAGCGGAGAGGTACTGTGATCGATGGGGTTTCGGTTTCATGGTAGCGTCCCTCTACATCATATCAATGATTCTCCAACTGTCGGGGAGGGACTCGGACTTGACTCGCGTTCGATACTGGATCGGCAATCAGTTCGCGACCGGGCTTCGTCGTCAGATTGGGGTTGTCAGTGGGAGCTAAGTCGCTGCTAAGGTACATGCAAGATTCAAGCACCCAAGACCCAAGCATCCAAGCATCAGGACTAGTAGTGTCCAAGCAGAGCACCTCGAGGGTTGGGGAGCAAGCCTAAGCCTGTGCGCCTCCCAGCCAGCCAAGTCGTGGGGTGAGAGCCACAATCTCGTACTTGGACGAAGGTACCTACGCTGCACATCACACTGAATACCGAGCCGAACATACGCATCCCGGCAGGTCCCCTACTTCTACCTCTGGCCTTCGCTCCCCTTTCCCATCCATCTCCTTGCCATGCATCCCTTTTCGCCGTAGAGCCGGGCCAATCCATCTGCCTATTTGACTGATACTCCCGCTCAAGTACTTCTTCCACCCCCAACTTCCTGACCGCCCGTGCTTTAACACCAACACCGACATACCATCACACCTCTTCCCGACATCACCATCCTGGACTCTGGATTCCCTGTGGAAGCACTTTCAACTTTCTTCATTATTCTATTCCAGGCATATCTCGCTCAAGCATTCGTGTCGCCTTTTCAAGACGTCGCGCATAGCAGGTTACCTATACGACTTCCAACAGCACCATCAGCACCATCAGCCGTTGGCCAGTCTGTCCCCGAGCAAGCATCATCAGCATTCGCTCATCGATCATCCACGACACGATCCCATGATTATTCAAATAGCCCTTCAAGATCCAGAAGTGCTACTCATCTTCGGAAGATTTCATTTTCGCTTACAATACGAAGTATTGTAACTGCCCGGCGCTTCCTAACCATCCTCGCCTCATCCATCGCCATCGGCGTTTACAGCGACATACTCAAACCCCTGGGAAACACCCAGAGTGTATTCTTGTGTCTCTTTACCTCACTTATCGTTTGATCAAGCATACGCTGTTCGAACTCTGCACGTCGACCATCTTACAGAGTCGTCGTCTTCCCATCGTCACAGACAGCGTCATCCATCGGCGTTTACAGCGACATCATTGAACCTCGGGGAACTACCCAGAGTGTATTCTTGTGTCTCTCCTCCCCCTATCGTTCGATCCAGCATCCGCTGTTCGAACACTGCACGTCGACCATCTTACAGAGCCGTCGTCATCCCTTATTCCTGACCGCATCATCTTCATCTCGTCAGAGAGGCCAGAGGTTGTTGTGTCCTGTTCATTATTGTGACAGCTCCAGCTCCAGCTCCAGCTCCAGCTTCACCTCCCTTCCTAGTGTCCCGTCTCTTCTGGGAACAGTCGGAGACACTACGGTCCACCATTATCCCCGAAACCGAGCATCTCCACTCCGCCGAACAGCGCTAGGCTACATTGCATCCCACCGCTCCAAGGCACGCCGCTGCCCGGCTAATTCCCACATTTTCTTTCCCACCCACACGCCCCCCGGCCGACTCGAAACTGCCCTGCAGCAGCGCAGTATGAAGAGCGCTCTCACCAGCCTGTTCGCCCGGTCCCCCACGAGTACCGAGGACCCTACAGAACCGTCCAGCCGGTCCGCCGCTGCCGCCACCTCTGCCTCCTCATCCGCGCACGCAAAAGCACACCCTCCCGCCCACCGCTCGTCGCTCTCCCCTGGCGCATGCTCACCCGGTAGCGACTCGTCCTCGTCACCTCGGGACACCACCTTCACAACTTCACCATCATCACCCTCGCACTCTCTGACACTCACGCCAGCCTCGTCACAGTCCCCCACTGCTGCTGATTCGCATCGCGCAGGCTTCGCCCCCGCCTCCAAACCCATCACCATCGCTTCCTCTGCCAGCAATTCGCCGAATCGCTCCCCCGCATTTCAAATCAACGTAAAGCGCAGCAGCGTCGACTGCAATCCTTCTGGCATCTCCGACGATCAGCTCGACGCCGAGTTCCCTCTCTTTCCTACCCTTGATACTGAAATGACAACTGGGCCCTCCATGGATGCGGCCATGGGACGTAGTCGCCAGGACTCCTTCGTGAGCGCCGGGCCCAAGCCCATCTCCATGAACAATGCGAATCGCGACCAGATGAGCCGCCAGCGCCGCGAGAGTCTGGCTGGCTCTCTCATGAACGGAACCAGCTGGGGAGGCATGTCCTTGGGCAGCTTCATCCGCGACGAGTATGTTGATCTGCTTTAACCCCCTCCTCGTTCGGTCGCGAGGCCTCAAGCTAACCAACCTTCTCGCGCAGCATGATCATGGCAGGCACCTCGCCTTTCACCCACGGACAATCGCCTTCCCTCCACTCCTCGTCCTACATGCCCAAATTCGAGGCTCAATTCATGAAAGATTTCACCTGCTGCGGACTCACTCTGTCTAACCTGCACGAGCTGTTGCAGCACTACGAGGAAGCACATACACAGGCCAGCCCGACAACGACACGAGGCGGGCCATTCTCTTCGCAGCAGTTTCCGCTCTCGCCACCCGGCAATTCCAGAAACCGCCCTTCGATCAGCTCCGCCTCCGGCCACGGCAATCTCGCCAAGCTCACGCAGGCCAGAGCCAGCCCCAGCATGGCGGCTGGCGGCATGGCGAGCATGGGCGTCCAGATGGGCCAGCAAGCGGGCATGCCCCCGACCGGCTTATCCGCCCACATGGACGAGATGGATGCGGTGGGAGACATGGAGATGGACGACGCCGTCGGCCACATGGAGATCGACGACGACAGCCAGAGGACGATGCACCAGACCCGCCAAATGTTCGGCCAGCAGCAGCGCCCGCAGCTCCAGGTCGATGCCTCCGGACTCACGCAGGGTTTGCGCACGTCGCAGCCCACCACGCCCGCGGCCGCCAACTTCGGCCTGCAGCACAACCCCACCGTATCTTCCGTCAACACGCCCACTCTCTCGACTCACCAGAGCCCCTCGCAGTCTCGCGGTAACACAGGGTTCCTGGGTAATACCAGCATGGACGAGGATCTGCCAGGCATGCCCATGGGCGGCAACATGGACTTTGATGGCGCCAATTTTGGCGACATGGGCTTTGGCACGAACAACGGTACCAACAACGGCAACGGCAACAACAACGGGAACAACGGGAACAACGCGAGCCTCGAGTTCTGCATCAACGATCCTGGCAAGCACCTGTTCAGTCCTGGCGGTGCACTCAACCACCAGCAACGGGCTCTCCAGTCCCAACTGGTTACTCTGGGCTTCGACCCGAGTCAGCCTCACAGCGCTGCCAACGCCGCATTGATCCAAAAGTTCACCGCCATGATGCAGAACGAGGAGTCGAAGCCTTTCAAGTGTCCTGTCATAGGATGCGAGAAGGCCTACAAGAACCAGAATGGATTGAAGTGAGTCGACACTCATACCCCTCCAACGTCTTCGCCACTAACTCTTGACCCCTCAAAGGTACCATAAGCAACACGGCCATCAGACACAGCAGCTTCACGCCAACGAGGATGGCACATTTTCAATCGTCAATCCAGAAACCGACGCACCTTACCCGGGCACCATGGGTATGGAGAAGGAGAAGCCCTTCTGCTGCGATGTCTGCGGCAAGCGATACAAGAACTTGAACGGTCTGAAATACGTAGGTCCATCGCGAACACTTTTTTTTCTCCCTTCACTGGCTAACATGTCGATGACAGCACAAGGGACATTCCGCGCCATGCAACCCAGACTTCAAGCTTATCGCCCAAGGGCTCGGTCTCCCTGGAGGCCTGCCAGGGCTGATGGAGACAGCCGCGACTGCTCCTGGCATGAGCGAGGACCAGCAAATGATGTAAAGCCAAGCACCCCGACCCTGACTCGCCTCCTGTGCCGGCTTCAGGAGCAACAGATGGATCGCACGGCCGATCCCTGCCCAGCGATCGGCGTCGACTGTTGCGTCACCCCAACCACCGCATCAACAACACTCGGCTTTTTGGAAGGGAAGGTTGTCTCAAGCATTACATGGCGTTCACGGAATTTCTCTTATTCGGCAAGATCCCGTTCCCTCCCGCCTTGATGGGAGAGCCCCCGGGCTCCAGGGGATCTTTCACGCGGGTATTTGCCTGCTTCTCATTGTGTTGGCCCGCTTTATACCCCCAATAGACCGGCCGGCGCCTTTCGATGATTTGGGGACATCGAACTACCCCTGTTTCTTGCTTTTGTTTTTCCTTGTTAGATTCTAATGCAGCCTCGAGACCGAGGCGCGGCAAACGACAGCGCAGCATAGACGACAGCTTTTGTCAGGTTTTGGGGCGTTCCAAAAAGCAGTGTTTTGGTTTTTTCCTCTCGCCTCATTTCTCTCCTCTCCTCTTCCTGGCCGAATCTGCTGTTTCGATTTTCAAAAGGGGTTGGCTACCAAAAGCAACCGGCGGCCTAGACAAGGGGGCTCGGATGATTCCAAAAGGGGGTTTGATTGTCAGGACACGCTCCACACGTGGAGGGCATGGCTCGAGAATCGGGTAGCCGGTGTTTGTACGGGATGGGTGTATGGTTGATGAGACGGAACGTCTTTTGACATGGGGCTGATCCCCGTCGCGCTGGCCATGGCGCAAGTGCGAGGGTGTGGTGTGCGAGTTTCGAATACAGTAGAGTGCGCGGTTTACAGTTGTTCACAGTCAACCTCTGCGGGTCCCTATGCTCTGGACATGAAGTGAGATGCGATGATGATGGCCGCCCGTCCAGCTCGGAGACAAGTGCGTCTCCCGTGGGCTTGCGGCGTACATGGCGACTACGTACTACTGCACATGTCAGACAGCGATGGCATGCGAGACTGGGCATCTAGGAGATGGGACGAGTTTCGACGGGTGCTAGAATAGAATGATGCTTCAGCCCACGCCGCGGCCGTGTCAGTGTAACTGCGGGGTCGAAGGGTCGATCTCTCGAGGCACAAGCAGGCGTGTGTCGTCGTTATCAGACCGGGGTGGGCGGCGCCGTGACCGGGGGTCGAGGTAGCATACAGATGCGGGCTGCAGATCATCGCAGCGTAGGGGAGGGGGGAGGGGAGGGCAGCGAGCAGGCAAGGTGGTAAGTGACCGGCTGGAGAGCCGGCGCTTCCCATCGACAAGGTCGGTCCGGGGGGCTAAGCTTTTCGGACTTTAGCAGTCTTGCTCAGTGAGAGGAAAGCAGAGGTGCTGTGTTGAAAGTATGTGGCCAGGGCTGGGCTAGTAGATGACACTAGACAGAGCGTGCCTCTGTCGAGGTCGCGGACTGGCGACGGTGCGTTGAGGGCGGAGGGCCGTCCGAGGAGGAGGGTGGTCGGGGATTGGGTGTGTGGGTTACAGGGGGGTTTTGGGGACGGCGCCGGCGCGGAGCCGGAGGCGTACGAGTAAAGGTGGGGTGCTGTTCCTCCTGGAGACTCGTTCGCGGCACGAGTGTGAGAGTTACCCCCTGAAGCGGATGTGTAGATCTTGGGTGAGATAGGTAGGTGGGCTCACTCCCAGGAGGCCATCGTCGCACCCCGGGGGGAGAGACTTGTCGCGAGCGGTCGAAAGCCAGGTCTGCTTGCTCCGTCCGGCACTGGCTGGTTCGCGACGGACGGGTGCGGTGGGGGGGAAATATGACGCCTGGACATGAATCGCACGGACGGGGATAGAGTAGAGGCGTGTCTTGGCGGGTTTATACTATTGACTTTTGAAAGCACGCGGCGGTGCGATGGTGACACTTGTAGCCGTACCTGTACTTGTCGGCACGAAACGTGGCGTGCGTGCGTGCGTGCGCTCGCTCGCTCGCTCGATCGATCAGATTTCATTATTGACTACTCCAACTGCTAAATGGCCCAACGGCTGGGGGAGCTGAGTAAGTGTTGCTATGTCAGGGTGAGGTTCTCGGAGTAGACTCCAGCCCCGTCCTGCTCGAGGCGCTGACCCGTCGAAAGTGTAAAGCACTTCAACGTGTACGGAGAGCTATTACGGCCTTGTTCGATGTTTGAGCATGCGAACTGAGCCTCCTGGACTGCAGGCGAGATGACCACTGTGGAAAAGAGCAGGGCAGGGAGGCGAAAGCAAACCTCCAAATACATCAACTACCTATACTACGATGCCTCCAACTGAGCATCGCCCCGGGATGCCAGCACTCTTCTCTTCCCCAAAGCCGGATCTCCGTACCACCACCGGATGAACGGTGCCGATGCGACCGCGCGAGCTGACCCGAGGCGCCGCGCGGAATCACGCTCAGTGACACAAAACGAGATGGCGGCGGCAGGGGCAGATCGACAGCACCAGCAGCAGCGTCTCCTAGACCTGCCCCTTTCATCTTGGCCTGCTCTGCCTGCTTTGCCTGCCTGCCACCTGCCAGAAACCCCGGGCAGCTCAACCGCCTGGGCCCTCCCCTTTGCCCCCTCGACAGCTGCGCACGCGAGTAAGACGGAGATCGGCATGGGGGACAGGGGCAACACCTCCTTCAAGGCAAAGCCCGACCAGATCAACATGCCATCCCGTGCGAGATGACGACAGGATCGGCCGCCGGAAACGCGGAGTCTCCCCTCTATCGAGATGGCCTCCTTTGGGCCTCTCCTCGCAGGGCGCAAGCTATCGCCATCGGGGCCGTTCATCAGCGGGGGCCCTCTCAGGTGCTCCTTTACTACAACACGCGCCGATACATGTCATGTCGAGACGGAGCTAAGTATGGGCGCATGGCGCATTTCCAACGGCTTCGCGATGTGGGATCCCGGTCATGGCGACTCGTGAGTTGCATTAGAAGACGCGCCTAACGCTATCTCTGTGGAGCAACTCCGAAATGTACAGATATGACGCCAACACAAAGAGAACCTAACACCATGCGATGCAAAACAAGAACAGGAGTGGTGCGGGATCGGAGTGTCAAGGCCAATCCTCGAGGTGCTGTCCAGGTTCACCTCAAGGACGGGGGTTAGTGGTCTTGACGCTCATGATCCCGCTATACTCGAGGCGAAAGAAAGCAGATATGGACAGGCTAACGAAATGCAAGTGGCGGAGGCCAAGTCTGGGTATGCGGGGGGATATGTCATGCTGGGGTCGTTGTGCTGTCAACGTCAAGCGCAGCTTCGAGGAGCGCAAGAAATTCGTCCATGTCATGCGGTGATCGTCATGTTTCGTGTGTCCGTTCGTTTCCAGTCGAGGTGCGGTCTGCCCTCAACTCATCTCCATGCCCTCATCTTCTTCGCCCTCCTCGTCGAGCATCTGCGTCGCCTGGCTGCTGAAGCTGTGCTTCCTGCCGTGTCCGTCGCTGTAACGCGAGCCACCGAAGCTACTGACGTACTCAAGCTCCTCGCCCCCGATCACGCGACCCTCCATGTCGATTTCTTGCGAGAGCTCAACGAGGGCGTTGCGTGGGAGGCGCAGGAAACCCTGCGTGCGCACGATGCGTCCCCAGTGCAGCAGGCAAAACTGCGCGGCGCGCTTCCGCAGCCACTCCTCCCCTGCCAGTCCGGCAGAATGCCAAATGATGCAGGCATGGTCGACGTCTAGCTCCTTGGAGAGACGGTTGACGCAGACGTGGCGCAGATGGGGAATCCCGTAGATGTTCGACATGACCAGCAGACCAGCAACGTCAGTCAGCTCGGTGGTAGCGCCGCTGTCGTCGATTGTGGTGCCATGGATGCTGTCCGTGTAGAGGTAGCGGAGGAAAGCTTTGACTACCGAGTAGGGCTCCGGAATGTGCATCTTCTTCGTGTGGAACTCGGCCATCTGCGAGCTGTAAAGGCGCGCAAAGTGCGGCCAGCGAGCCTGGAGTATGAGCTTGTGCACGTGGATGGGTGGCGATGTCGGTGCATCTGGCGCGAGCCAGTTCTGGTCAGGCGTCGTCTGGCCACTACGCATCTCATCGTCGTCCCAATCGCCTGCCAAGGCAGTAATCACAAAGTCGGTGCCGCTGCCCGTCTCCGGCGGCTGGTCAAAAAGCTTGGCCAAATCTGCACCCAGGCCCTTGGAAGGCTGGTCGATGGCTCGAGCGGGACGCGCCTCTGTTCTCGGCTCAGGGGCTAGATTGTTGCCGAGGAAGCCATAACGGCGGAGGTCTACCTCCATTATGTCGCTGCACACAAAATTAGTACGTACTGTCTCGCGTTCAGGGTAAGACCACACACCTCAGATACTCTTCGAACCCCTGCGGCCCGAGATCGTTAGGTGCCGGGTCTGTAGGGCAGCCGAGAAGCCATGCTTTAGTGCCATCCTCATTCATCGTGCAGTAGTGCCATCGGTATCCGGGTTTAAAGATCTCGCGACCCTCTGCCAGCTTCTGCCACCGCAGGCTGGTGAGGTCCAAGGCCGACAGTGTGCATTCTTTGGAGGTGATCGTAGCGGCAGGCGTGACGAAATCGAGAAGGGTGCCTGAGGAGTACACGTGGAAGTGAATGCCGGCTCCCTGAGTCGGGATGTTTGGGCCCCCGACGAACTTGAGAGAGGACATGGTCCCAGGAGCGATGGGAGCGTACGTCTTGATCTGGAAGGAAGGCGGGTTGACCTGTGCGCTACGCGAGTTGGCAGCGTAGCCCGACGAACCTACAACCGGCGCCTGGCTCAGGTTGTACGGCTGCCGGGGCGAGCCAACCGTGCGACTCATGCCCGAGTGTCGGTCGTAGATGCCGACTTGCGGCGTCGACTCGAAGGCCGGGCTGCCCTTGAGGTCCAGCCACCAGAGGTCGCCAATCTTCTCCATCTCCTCGCCCATACCGCCGAAGACCCAGACTCTGTCGCCCCATATGTATACCGAGTGATCGAAACGCCCGACGAAGCGCCAGGACTTGCTCCAAGTGAAGGTCTTCAGGTCGAGGTAGCAAATGTCATCCAGGACGTAGTTGTCATGACCAGTAATGCCACCAATGATGAAAAGCTTATCGTCGTGGAGGACGGCCGCATGACGGGCACGGCCACGCGGGAGAGGCCCCGACACCTGGGGCTGTGTCCAGTGCGCGGTCTTCAGGTCGAAGATGATGAGGTCGGAGAGGTATGTTCGGTGTTCGTTCTCACCGCCAAAGACGAGCAGCTTGTCGCCGTTGTATAGCGTCGCAGTGTGTCCTGGACGGGGTTAGACCTGTTTCAAAAGAGAGACTGCAGCCGACTCACCCATGCGGACACCTGGAATGTCACCGTAGTTGTCCACCAGGTTCCATTGGTGGCTCACCAGATCGAGCCGAAGAACATGATTGTAGACTTCATCTGTGTACTGGTCGAAGCCGCCAAAGGCATAGATCTGGTTGTTGCCGCAGTATGTCACCGACGCATTGACCAGACAGGCGGGGCGTTGGCCCAGGGTCCTGGTGACCTTCGGTCGATATCCGTCCATGGAACTCCGATTCTTGATTGGCGAATTCGGCATGATGTATGTGTTGTTGCTGGAAGTGGCCGAGCCGGGAGCAAGATTCGGGGTCGAGGAGGATGACGTCTGGGAGAAGGGGTTGGTCTGGGCGGACGGAGTGCCGGTCGGAGGCGTCGCAACCGCGCCGCCAAAGAGTGACTGAGGCCCGGGGGCCGGAGATGAAGCGTTCGTCATGATGGTCGGATACGGATAGCGACGGTGATGTCTATGAAGAGAGTTGGGAGAATGTCATCGCTGCCGACTGTAGAGACAACTTGGAGGATTGTCGGGGTTCACACGACGCAAGCAGGCTATTGAAGATGGCTTCCCCGAAAAAGAAATTCTTTTCTGGTTCTTTCGAGTGACTGCCAGCCTGGTGGTTGCCAGCGAGTCGAGAATGGATTGTAGTCTGCCGCCAAGTCAGCCCTTCGGCGGGATAGCGCCGACCCGCTCTTTCAAGATGAGACGCATTCTGGGGGACACGAGCCAATGACACGACGCCGTTGCCTGACTTTGGGAGGCGGTCTAGTCGGGCAGAAAGTCGGTGTACCCGATCGGACACGCCTCCCTTTCGGGAAAGGGGCAAACCAACAAAGACTTTTCTGATCGGGCGAATCATTGATTGGGGGAACCATTAAAGCGAATGCACAGTACTAATCATCATTGCCGGGAATAGGTCATCGAAAGTGCCTCTTCATCAAGCTCGATGTTCTGATCATCCAGTCGTTCCTGCATTGACCTCATCCAAGATGAATGCACGGGCCAAGCACAGGGGTTTTAATGACTTGATGCCATTGGGCCGCCCATCAGACCCCTGCTGGCTGCCCGGAACATCGATGGGGCCGGCACTGGTTGACCGGGAAGGTGCGTTGCCTGGTCAGCTCATGGTGGGGCACAAAGTAAATAAAAGAAGCCCCGAGTCGCGATGACCTCTGCCTTCTCTCTTGTCCCTCTCTCATACCATGCAACCTCTCTACACACGCTCTCCTCTCAACCCTCTGAAATCTCACATCCACCAAGCTATTAGCTTGTGCTCTGAATTAAGACCTTTTCTGAAGAATTGCCGAGTTCATTAGAACTCGTCGCTCTCGAGCAACCTGGTCGCCCCGTCGACTTTTGCGCCATTCTTCGAGACCCAGGTCTATCGAACATCACACCACGACAAATATCACTGACAAAATCACCAAAAAAAGATTCAGGAGCCTTTGACTAGAGTCTCTTGGAGCTCGTTCGTTCAGCGAAGCTCTCCATAAATCTCCATACCCCACGTCGATACATGACAGCCACCCCACATCAATCAAAATGGCTACCCTTGTATCAACCCCCCTCAAGTCCCACCGTGGGCTCTTCACGACCCGGACCGCTGGCGGCCGCATGCCCCTGACGCCGTCACCCCGCCAGAACTCCACAACCACCACGACTACCAACATGAACTCTTCCCCCTTCACTCCCGAGAGGTCTTCTGCCACGGAAACGTTCCGGGCTTCCAAGTCCACCTACGGTGGAAACCTCACAGCCCACCTCGTCAGATCCTCCTCCAAGCCCAAGAGCTCCCACAGGGACTCTCCCAAGTCAAACATTGCCCGTGGCGTCTCGACCCCGCGCAGGGCTCTCGAGCTTGGTGTTTCTGACTTCACATTGACCGGCACTGGCCTGTCCAAGACCCCCTCCAGCGCAAAGTCGAAGAAGACCAGCCTGAGGCAAAAGACGGCCAAGACCAACCTCAACTACGGCGGCGATCGTTTCATCCCCAACCGTGGCTCCAGCTCCGCCCTCTCCAACGCTGGCAGCGGCAAGCTCGAGCATGCCGAGAAGCGTCCCAAGAGCAGCGGCGAGGGCTCTACCAACCTGTCATCGGCTGCCGATGATGCCATCGCTGCTCTGGAGGGTCTCAGTCTGAACGATGATGATGATGAGCCTGCCAGCTACTCCCGTCCTTCTCCCAACACTGTTGCCTACCAGGACTCGCTGGCCAGCGCGTGCGGCGTCAACTTGAACCAGCGAATTCTCCAGTTCAAGCCCGCACCTCCTGAGTCGTCTAAGCCCATCGACCTGCGTCAGCAGTACAACCGTCCCCTCAAGCCTGCCAGTGCCTCCAGCGCCCAGTTCCGCCGTCGCGTTGCCACGGCACCCGAACGTGTCCTCGATGCCCCCGGCCTGATTGACGATTACTACCTCAACCTCCTGGACTGGAGCTCCGGCAACCAGGTCGCCATTGGTCTCGAGCGCAACGTCTACGTCTGGTCTGCTGAGGAGGGTTCCGTCGTCAGCCTTCTCGAGACGAGCCCCGACACCTATGTCAGCAGTGTCAAGTGGTCCGGCGACGGCGCTTACGTCGGCGTTGGTCTCGGCACTGGTGAGGTCCAGATCTGGGACGTTGCCGAGGGCCAGAAGGTTCGCAGCATGTTCGGTCACGACACCCGCGTCGGCGTCATGGGCTGGAGCAAGCATCTCCTGTCCACGGGCGCCCGCAGCGGCCTCGTCTTCAACCACGACGTCCGCATCGCCGAGCACAAGGTAGCCGAGCTCGTCTCTCACACCTCGGAGGTCTGCGGCCTCGAGTGGCGCTCGGATGGCGCTCAGCTCGCTACTGGCGGCAACGACAACCTTGTCTCCATCTGGGACGCCCGTTCCCTGGCAGTCCCCAAGTTCACCAAGACCAACCACAAGGCCGCCGTCAAGGCCCTCGCCTGGTGCCCCTGGAACATGAACCTCCTCGCCACCGGCGGTGGTTCGTACGATCGCCACATCCACTTCTGGAACTCCACCTCTGGTGCTCGCGTCAACAGCATCGACACTGGCTCGCAGGTTACCAGCCTTCGCTGGAGCCCCCACTACCGCGAGATTGTCAGCTCCAGCGGCTTCCCCGACAACTCCCTCAGCATCTGGTCCTACCCCACCCTCGTCCGGAACGTCGAGATTCCCGCCCATGAGAGCCGCGTTCTGCACAGCTGCCTCAGCCCTGACGGTCAGATGCTCGCCACTGCCGCCGCCGACGAGAGCTTGAAGTTCTGGAAGGTGTTCGAGAAGAAGGCGGGCGCGGCCGCCGGCCTCGGTGGCAGCGGCACCTCGGGCAAGGCCGAGATGACCAAGCAGATGACCATCCGGTAGATCATCGCGGAGCCTGACAATCAATGTCGGCCGACCTGACGATACGACAAGTGTAGGTATCTCTCAGCATCTGGGCAACTCGGGTTTCTGGGTTCCAGCCGTTTGGAGTGTCTTTTCAGCAAGGAGTCAGGGTGTATTTGGCTTCCCCTCGCGTGGCACGAAAGAGCTTCTCCACGAACGAACGAGCGGGTATGATCAACGAAGGACCAGTCTTGAGCAAAGAATGAGGTTATCATTTGGTGGACCATGATGATATGGTCGATGAGGTGTGTGTTTTAGGGGGAGAAGTGATTTGCGCTCTCCCAGGTAGCAAAGTCAAGTGACTGCGCCCAATTGCAATAATACTTTTTGGAACATATTGTACTCGTTCCCATCAAGTCGTGCATGTGAATTGGAGCGCAGGCAGCACCCCACGCCTGGGCACGGCAGTCGCAGTCGCACCCCGCGGCTCAGCCTTATCGATACCAGATGACTAATGCAGCAGCCACCATCGTTCCCTCAATTCCGCCTAGAGAATCCCAAGGAACCCAAACTCTCCCCCATACCAAACCCACATCAAACTCCCCTGCAACTTCAACGGCATCACTACGGACTGTTCCAACCCTCACGGCCCTGACGAACGAACGAGGTTCCCCGAGGTTTTTGGAACATTCACAATCGTTTCCGGTCCGTCGTGTCGTTGCGCGCTCACTTCCCATCCCTGCCTCCCCACGAACCGGCAACCTTGTCGAAACCGGTCGTTTCCCCGCTACTGGAGATCCGCCACGTCCCTTGATTATCGACTTCTGAACGCCCGACACCGCGCTTGCCCGAACACCATCGGGCGGACCTTCCAACCCGGCGGGGCTGACATACAAGTACGCGACCACCTGCTACAACAGCCGTCGGCCAGCTTCGGCAGCTCGACGTGAACTTTACGAGGATCAGATACATCGAGAACATTATAGTCGCCCGTCATGTCCAACAACGTCGTTGGTAATGTCTACCAGTCGGTGATCGAGGAGGTCATTAATGCGTCGCGCGTGGACTTTGAGGAAGGCGGCGTCGACGAAGCCGTCCTGGAGGAGCTTAAGAAGGGCTGGCAGCAGAAGCTATCACAACTCGAGGTCGCCGCCTTCCCGTGGGACCCCAAGCCGGAACCCCCTGCACCGGCTCCGGCGGCGCCTCCGCCTGCCCAGCCAGCCCAGGACAGCCTGATCCAGCCAACGTATTCACAGGCCGAGCTGAGCCCGCAGCCGCCCCTGGCAGGTATTGCTCTGCCAGGTGGTCATGCCGACGTTCAGGTGAAGCAGGAACCTGGTATCAAGGCGGAGCCCAACGCTCCCAGCTACCACCCCGCGCCGGCCGGTAGCGACTTTGCCCAACAACGCGCACTCTCCCACATCCAACAGAAGTACGGCGACGCGGCAGCCTCCAACATCGGCCAAAGTCAGGCCGCAGGAGCTGGGCAAAGGGCGCAGCAGCCGCCGCAGAGTATTGCTCTGCCGCAGCAGCAGTACCGGCCTCAACCCAATGCTCAGCAGCAACAGCAGCAGCAGCAATACCCCAACCAGCCCCAGCCCGGCATGCGTAACTCGCAAGTCGACGGCGCCGGCGACGGTGATGATTCCGACGATGCGGAAGATATCCAGGGTGTTCTCATGCAGCGCGATGCCGCAGGCACCCTGCACGAGTTGGGACGTGTCGACCTCGACCGCATGATGCATGCGCAGTTCTTGTCCAACGCCAAGGCCATGGAAGGCGGCGGCCTCATGCTCCCGCTGAAGGAGGCTACCAAGACCAGGACCACCTCGTCGAAGAAGGGCAAGACTCGCGCCGGCGGCGTCGCTCAGTACGACGGCGAAGACGACGATGACGTTGCAGACGAGGACGCGATCAACTCTGACCTGGACGACTCGGACGAGGACAAGGATGAAGAGGAGGTCGATGACGAGGGCCTCGGCCACATCATGCTCTGCATGTATGACAAGGTCCAGCGCGTCAAGAACAAGTGGAAGTGCGTCCTGAAGGATGGTGTTCTTACCGTGAACGGCAAGGAATACGTCTTCCACAAGGCAACCGGCGAGTACGAGTGGTAATCCCGGTTGGCCATGTACACAATGGCAGGGAGTCCGTGTGGGCGACCACAAGGCACGCTCCTGAGATGTCGGACGAATTCGTCAACAGGCATAGCTTTGCTACCAGAGCCTGGCAGGCACACCACGAATCTTCTCGATTGCCGATTGGCAATGAACCACAGAGGCTACCTAGACTACCTTGATCGACGGCAAACGGGACGACCCGTCAAGCGGGAATAGAGGCGGCGCTGGTGATTTTCGAGGGCACCAGGGGCCAACAAAAAGGCCTTAGCGACGTGCGGGTGCATCTGACGGGAACGGCCTCTCACAGCTCTTGAGCAAGGGGTCAAAAGGGCGAACGATCTGGGCGGCACGTTATACCAGGGCATGAAAAGGAAGCTTGAGATAGCTTCGCAACAGAGATACCTTTCTTCCAGGACATGTTCATGTGATGTATAAAAGTCTGATGGCGGCGAAGAGTAAGAAAAGAATCTGATGCTCAAACAGCTCTCAATTGTGTCAGTTCAGGTATATATAGGGCCTGTCTATCTGTAATCCTCTCCCTTCTATGCATCCAGAAACAGCGCTAAATCAACGGCATCAACATCTCCCCCCGCTCACAGCATCAGGTCGGCCTCCTCCTCGTCACTGTCCTGAACATCCTGTTTGAAGATGACCTTCTCAGCGAGCGCGAGCGTCTTCCTGACAGGCAAGCCAACGACATTGTCGACGCCTCCCTCGATCTTCTCGACGAGCACCATGCCGCCGATCCCCTGGACCGCGTAGCCGCCGGCCTTGTCCGCGCCCTCGCGCGTCTTGACGTAGGCCTCGACGACGTCGTCGGGCAGGCCGTCGTGCTCCTGGGCGAAGTAGACCTTGGTCTCCTCCGTGTGGCTCGCGATCTCGTAGCCCGGGTGGCGCGCGTCCTCGCGGGGCGCGAGGACGACGACGGCGGTGAGGACGCGGTGGACGACGGTGTCGCGCAGGTGGCGCAGCATGCGGACGTGCTCGGCTTCGGAGCGGGGCTTTTCGAGGATGCGGCCGTCGCGCGTGACGATGACGGTGTCGGCGGAGATGACGAGGGAGGGGTCGGGGATGGAGGCGAGGGCGTGTTCAGAGTCCAGCAGGGTCTCGTAGACGGAGAGGCACTTCTGGCGCGCGGTGGCGGCGACGTACTCGTGCGGGCCGGCGGTCTTGTCGAGGTCTTCCGGGAGGGTGGAGGGGACGATCTCGAGGTTGGTGAGGCCGACTTGGGCGAGGAGGGCTTTGCGGCGCGGAGAGGCCGAGGCGAGGACAACGCGCTTGGTCTTGAGGTGGTCGAGGATGGGGAGGCGGAGGGGGAGGGGCCCAGGTGGGCGGTTGGAGGGTCGGGGCTTGGGGGGCTCGCCGTGCTCGCCGGCTGCTTTGTCGTAGTCGGGAGGGGGGTCGGACATGTTGAGGGTGTGTGGTGGGTTTTTGTTTCTTTTTAGGCTCTAGCAGTCGCAAAGTCGGTGCAATTGGTAGCAGAGCGGGCGAGCGTTGCTGTCGGTCGGATGGCGGTGATGGTGAAGCTGGGCTGTTAATTATTCAGAGCTCTCAGGGGATGACGGCGGAGGAAGCCAGCGACAACCCCGCCATGTCCGCCCCTTATCTTATCAACTCCGGACGGGACCCTTCCCCGCCTTTCTCCAACTGCAGCCCCTGCCGACTGCCCTGATGCCCTGTTACTCTGGCGCTGCCGTCAGCGGCCCGAGCAGGTGCTCCCGCCCTCCCAGCACAAGCGTCGGCCTCGTAGGATCCAGGGAAGCCCAGATCACTCTCCTTCCGCCATGCCCTCGCAGCCACCCTGACAAGGGCTAGCAGGTACAACTCCTCGTGCACTATCTTCCTACCTAGCAAGTAGGAGGCAGAAGACGAAGTGAGCACTACCAGGGCCACATCCTTCGTCGCATGTGACCACCCTACATCTCGTCTGGATCATCGCGACATGTGATATTGCAGCACCTACACCAGCCAACTACCCAACATCACACAATATGGCCTCAAACTCGAAGGAACCGACCTCGGACCAGGCAGAGGTAGACGCCGCGGGCGACGAGAAGCCCCGCCTGACCGAGGCCGAGAAGAAGCAGAACCACATCGCGTCTGGTAAGATTCCCTTCCTGCGTCTCCTCACACTCTCGACATCTCTCATCAACACCACCCTTGAGCCGAAACTGACTCCCCCGCAGAGCAGAAGCGACGCCAGGCGATCCGCGAGGGCTTCGACAGGCTTACCGAGCTCGTGCCCGGCCTCGAGGGTCAGGGGCGCTCCGAGGGTCTGGTGCTCCAGCGCACCGTCAAGTACATGCACGAGCAGCTTGCGGAGAGGCGGGCACTGATCGAGCGCATCGAGGCCCTCGGCGGAAGTGTCGACGAGGAGACGAAACGGTGAGTCTGCGCGGGGTGCGTTCTTCTGATTCCCGTGTGCTGACGAACGTTGCAGGCAGGCGTACAGGAAGATCAGCACGCCCAAGACGGCTGCTAGCTGAGGCGGAACTCCAGAGGGGATGTGTTGGGTTTATCAATTGTGAAGCGGCAGCTCACTAACATCAAATACACGGCGTAGACGGGCAAGGCTTCCGTAGTAATACATCCTGTTAACCCACGTCAAGTGTTCTACATTTTCTACATGTATGGTACAGTCTCGTCTGGCCGTCACTGGAACGTCTCGACCATCACCTCCATCCTGCCCAGCAGCTCCTCCGGCGTCAGGTCCTCTCTGCCCTTCCTCTCCTTCCTGTTAAGCGACACGGTTCCCTTCTCGACATTCTGCTTCCCGACAACGAGCACGAGGCCGTAGTTCTTCGCCCGCGCCTCGGCCAGCTTCTCGCCGAGCGGCCTCGTGCTCGCGTCCACGTCGACCGTGAAGCCCGTCGGCTTCGGCTGCGTCCTGGCGCGCTCCTCCTCCGACACGCGAGCATGGCCCGTCAGCACGTCCCGCACGCGCGAAGCCCAGTCCACGACGGGCTCCGTGTCGTTGAGCGTCAGGACCGCCACCTGGCGCGGGTTCAGCCAGAAGGGCCAGGCGCCCGCGTACTCCTCGATGAGCAGGGCCATGAGGCGCTCCACGGAGCCCAGGATCGCGCGGTGCACCATGACGGGGGCGACGGGGCCGTAGGTCTCGCGCGCAGCGGGGGAGGCCGTGTCCAGCGGGAGGCCGGCGGCCTCGTGCTCGGGCGCGGGAGCGAGGTACTCGAGGCCGAAGCGCTGCGGGAGCTGGAAGTCGAGCTGGATGGTGCCGGCCTGGTGCGTGCGGCCGTCCGAGTCCCGCAGCATGACGTCGATCTTGGGCCCGTAGAAGGCGCCGTCGCCCTCCTTGACGGCGTAGGGGAGGCCGGCCTGGTCGAGGGCGGCGCGCAGCTGTGCCTCGGCGCGCGCCCACTCGGCGTCGGTGCCGATGTAGTGGTCCGCGGGCCGCGTGGCGAGGGCGAAGGAGTAGCCGCGCAGGCCGAGGGCGCCGTAGACGGCCTTCATGAAGTCGAGGGTGCGGAAGACCTCGGACTGGACTTGGACGGGGCGGCAGAAGACGTGGCCGTCGTCCTGGTGGAAGCGCCGGACGCGCGTGAGGCCGCTGAGCGCGCCGGATACCTCGTTGCGGTGCAGGGGGCTGAAGTCGGCGTAGCGAAGGGGGAGGTCGCGGTAGCTGCGGGTGCGCGAGGCAAAGATGAGGCAGTGGCCCGGGCAGTTCATCGGCTTGAGGCCGTAGTCGTCGTCGGCGCCCTCGGCGAGGCGGGCGCCGTCGCCCGAGGAGGGGGGTTCCTCGCGGTCGCCGCCGCAGCAGCTGGTTGATGCCTCGGGTTTGCGCGCGCGGCTCGTCACCGTGTACATGTCGTCGGCGTAGTTCTCGAGGTGGCCCGACACAGCCCAGAGCGACTTCTTGTAGATGTTGGGCGTGATGACCTCTTCGAAGCCGTAGTGGACGTACTGCCTGCGGAGGAAGTCGACGAGGCGGTTGAAGATCCGGGCGCCGTTGGGGAGGAAAATCGGAGACCCGGGGCTGTAGATGGAGGTCATGAAGAGCTCCTGCTGCGTGCCCAGCTTGCGGTGGTCTGGCGGCTCGGGGACATCGTCGCTAGGCTTCGAGGGCTTGCCTCCTTGTGTTGCGTAGGGCCGCCGCGGGTATGTTCTGGTCCATTGTGTTGGTTTTGACAGTCGAGGGGTATATCGGAGGGCCGATCTGGCAGCCCGTAAGGGTAGCATCACGTCGTGTAGTGGCAATTGCGAAGCATGGCGAGAGTGTATCGAGAGTTCGAGATGGAACCAAAAATCGGACCAGGGTAGAGCTCTTCACCTGGAGCTTTCGGTGAGCCATCGGTGAGCGCTCGGTGTGGGCCCCTTGTTTAGCCCCAAACGTCAAAGGTCAGGGGCTTGGACTGATCCAAGCCGAACCTCTTCTCATAATTGCTCAAGGCCACGGACTCTCGTTCAAGTCACACTATCTAGAGTCATCACGGTTGAAACATCGTGTTTCCTCGCCGTTTGGATATCCTGTTGCAAGGGGACATTTGGCTGATTCCCCCTCGATGGGAACTTACCGCGCTCCCTATCCCTTTTATCCCCCTTGTCTGAGGGCCGAGTATGAAGGGCTTAATGGTACGGCTTTGAAGGATGACTTAGAACACCAATACACTCGAGAGGTATGGATGGCCTGGGGTTGAATCATACTGTCAAGGAGATGTTACCTCTTCTCAGAACATTCCACGATGCTGCGCCCCCCCTTGGAACGATCCGCAGATCGTCAGCTTCAGCACAGACCCCTGATCCCATCTTGATGTGCCAGAGCTTCTCGAATGTCCGTTCGTGGGGCTCGCTGTAGTTTCACGGGGTATATTCGCCGACACTCTGCTACGCCCTTGTACTCGCCCTCGCGACGCCCTCTGCCGCAGCCACGACCCAGTGCCAAGACCGCACTGGAATCCTGAGGCCCTGCCGAGACCTTCAGGGGAGTCCAATCTTTGCGACGAGCGCGCCGTCTTGATAATACCCCGGATTCCCCAGATGTTTGTCTTCTCTTCACTAACTACTAACCCTCGAACCAATTTCTTCTTCATGTGCTGGCAGCATGATTTCCACTCCCAACATGCGTTCTCAACCGGGCCCTTCACGCCTCGCCCTGGGCCTGCTGGCTCTAGCCGTGATTTCCTCGGTCATGATGCTGGCTCGTCAACAACAGCTCCTTGAGCCTACAGAAGTGGTCACGCGACCATTCGAGAGCCCTTGCATGACGCCCTCGCGACCATCGACCTACGACTGGGCTCAGCACCGCCTCAAGCACCCCATACCCGAAGAGGACATGACGAGCCCACCGCAGGGACGACCACTCAAGCTCGCCCCGATCCAGCACGACTTCTCCACCGACCTGGGCGCGGAGCTCAAGAGATCCCTCCATCGCTCTCCCGAGACGAACACCCGGCAGCAGGCCGTCAAGCGGGCCTTCCAGAAGACCTGGGCCGCCTACCGTGAGCACGCCTGGGGCTGCGACGAGCTCCGGCCCATCAGCCGGTCATGCACCAACCCCCTCAACGGCTGGGGGGCTAGCATCGTTGAATCGCTGGACACGCTCTGGATCATGGGCATGCATGACGAGTTCGAGGAGGCCGTGGGCTTCGTCTCCGGCATCGACTGGAACGAGTCGACCCAGTCCCGCTTCAGCCCCTTCGAGGTGAGCTCTCGCTACCTCGGCGGCCTGCTGTCAGCATACGACCTCAGTGAGAATCGTGTTCTGCTGGACAAGGCCGTCGAGCTCGGAGACATGCTGTATGCTGCATTCGACACCCCGAACCATCTGCCCCCGTTCGACCTGAGCTTCGACGACCTCAGGGTGGGCAATGTCATGCCCGACCCGTATCAGAGCGCAGCCGCCCTCGGTGGCATGTCTGTCGAATTCACGCGCCTATCTCAGATCACAGGCGACGACAAGTACTACGACGCCGTCCACAGGATCCAGAACCTTTTCGCGGATATCCAGGGTTCGACCCTGCTCCCGGGCCTGTGGCCCGAATACGTCAATGTTGCCGATGACAGCAACGCCCCCATCAACCACTTCACCACGGGCGGCGACAACAACGTGCTCTACGCGGACTTGCCCAGGATGTACGCCCTCCTCGGCGGCCTCGAACCGGCGTACGGGCACATGTACCGTCGCGCGAGCGCAGCAGCTCGCAACAACCTCCTCTTCCGGCCAGCAGCCCCCCTCATCGATGGCGGCGCCGCCCCGGGTGACGTACTCTTCCTTGGCAACGCCATCGTGGACCAGGACTCTGGAGACGTCATGCACGTCCCGGAGGTTGACACCCAAGGCTGCTCCCTCGGCGGCGCCTTCGCCCTCGCGGGCCGCCTCCTCTCCCAGCCCGGAGACGTCGTTATCGGCGAGCAGCTCACGCGCGGTTGTGCGTGGGCGCACGCCTCCACCCCGAGCGGCCTCATGCCCGAGAAGACCCAGCTCCTCGCCTGCCCGACCCTCAACGGGTGCGCCCGGGACGAGTCCCGCGGGCTGGCGGAGCGGGACGCCGCCATCGATGACCACCGCGCCCTCCTCCGCCCCGAGACGACGCAGAGCCTCTTCACCCTGTACCGCGTCACGGGCAAGCCCGACCTGCGAGACGCCGCGTGGGACATCTTCACGGCCATAGAAGGGACCCTCGGCTGCGAAGACAACGTCCTCGCCGCCGTCGCCGACGTGTCCTCGCCCGCGCCGGGCCGGCTCGACGAGCTGCGCCCGGCGGCCACGCAGACGCTCAAGTACCTCTATCTCCTCTTCTCGGATCCTGGTTTTATGAGCCTGGATACCTGGGTGTTCAGCGCCGAGGGACATCCATTCCGCAGACCTGGCTGAAAAAAGGCGGCCTCGAGATTGCGATTATTGCCCACTAGAGGAAGCTTCAAGTGACGCACCTACAAGCGCGGCGGACCTACATCCCGCCGCGGCGCACGACACTGCGCACATGTGGTGTCCGCGTTGGTGCACCGGGTGTCCTGAACGGACACTCCGTCGTCTAGACGATGGGTCAGCCCAACAGCGTAGCTCAACGACCTACCTAGTACGAAGGATGCGGCAGGTCGGGGTCTGAGGTGACGGGATCTACTGGAAGCCTGGATTTCGTCGGGGTTGCCCCTACCCTTACTGAGCTGACGCGAAACGCCGAAAGCAGGGAAAGCACCTCGCTTGAGGCATAGCCTGATCCAGGGGATTCCCTGATGCGCTTCGGTCCTTGTTGTAGAGTGCTCTCAAAAAGGGGCCGCGGGCTCAACGAGGATCAGCGCACATGTGTACACTCTTCACGCCCTTGCGAGCTGGGCGCCGGGAGATGGGCGCCGTGAAAATCCCACATTGGCTGCCATAGAACAAGGAAATATTGATACCCCGAGAGTCTCATCTCCTCCATCCAGCGCCCGAAAGTGGATGTCTGTATCAGACCACTCGCATGGGCTGCAAGCCAACGTCGTAGCTTGCGAGCATGGTGCCCCCGCTGCCGGCGTATGATGACGTCCAGTGATGCGCCGACAATGCCAGCTCGTCTTGAAGATGGATGCCGGGCCAGTGGCTTCGCGATCTGTAGTCCTGCCGCCATGTCGTCGATACTCGAAGCGCCCATGCGCGCCTACGTTCGTCCGAGGCGATACGCCCTCCCTAAAAACGCAAGCCGTTCTGGGGCGCCCGGCGATCCTTTAGGCTGAAGAAGTCGCACCGGAGTGCATAGCAACTCACGTCAGTGTTCAGCCCCCACCTACAGTACAGGCTCATCACTCACCAAGTCCGTAGTCGCCGCACGAGGCGGGCGTTACGCCGAACAAATTGGGTCGGCCCACCCGAATCGCCTCGTTCAGCGCTTATAATGCAACCTCGACGTCGAGTCACATTCATGCTGAGGCAGAAACGAAACGAAACAAGATGCGTCGACGGATTGCGTTTCGCCTCACAGGCGTTCATCACGGCGTTGGTTACATGGGGAACCATAAATGTAACCGACAACGGCCGCCAGGGTTCGCAGAAGTCAGGTCGAGGCCAAGGCAACAACGGCGCCCAGTCACGTCGAGTGCCACAAAGATGCACCAGGACGGGAAGCGCAGCCTAGATCATTGGTTGGCTGCAATGCTTCTTCCGGTGGCAAGACTCTCGCTTATCGCTCCTCTTTCACCGTCAGTCCAGGTACAGTCGTGGGGAGCAGCACCTGTGTCTGAGCGCGCAGCCTCCCCGAACCCTGTGAAGGTGAGGGCCGCCGGGTCAGGCCAGGTTGACAGGGTCTCCGACAGCAGCTTGTTTCCACCACTGCTTCTCCGTCCTAGGAGCAGGAAGATTGCCGTCGAGATGGCCGAGTACCTACCCTCCGATAATACACGGATACGGGTTTGGCGTTAGTTTCCTAGGCCATCCGCCAGCGCTGCTTGGTGACAGCCTATTTCCGGCCCTAATCGTCGGCAGATGTAACCCAATGGCAGGGATGGCGCCAGAGGGAATCGGAGAATTTGCGGCTCGCTTGCATCTGCGCAACAGACGCAATTCAGAGCCTGCTGGCTCACAGGTCACAGCATCGGAGCGCCTGTGTCATGTAAGACAGGGCGTACAACGGGCCAGTGCACTTCGACACGATGGCTGGGACACACCGGCAGCCGAACAAACCGAAAAACCGGCCGAGGCCGCTCCGTGACTGTTCCAACCGGTCGGTCGTCCGGGCTTTTGATGCATGACTCGCCGGGGAAGTCAAGTTTGGGCCCCTTTTCTATGGTAGCATGCAATCGCTGCAGGCATGGCCATTCGGACGCGCTGGAGCTGCCGCGGCAGAGCCTTGTTGTGTACTTAGTGCCATTCACACCCCGGGCGTCGCTTTGCCTCCTGCCCGGCCGATAATTAGACGTGGTGATCATCACCGGCTGCCAGGACATGCCTTGCAAAGAGGAAGCAGAGGAAGCAGCTACTGTACTGAGAAATCAAAATGCCGAGGCTGTTCTCTTGACCCATGTGATCACTGTACAGAGCCCAGCCTGAAGAGTTCCAACAACGGGTTTCAAGTCCTTCGTCGGGTTATTGTTGGAGTTGACTGGTGTGGTGAGGTGAGAGTCGTGCTGACGGAGAAGCGCAATACTGGCCCGGCCACCCAGACGCCACTGACATCGATCCCTGTATACTAATAAGCAATGAGCTGCTCCTGAATATCGAAGGTGCCCCGAGATGGGTTTGGATGTGACTTGACCACCAAGAGGTCTGGTGGCAAGCCACAAGATCTTGCAGTGACAGAGAACGGCCGCAAAAACCTTGGGACACACCCCAATCAACCAATGTGCAATTTGATGATGCGCCCTGCCACGCCGAATCACGCGTACGGAGTACCCATCCATCCTCGTGTCTCAGCCCAGCTGTGACCGCGATGGCCGATGCACGATGCGATTCCTCTTTGGGCGCAGACACGGGTGGCTGTTTGTGGCCGCGCTGCAACAGCTTCCACTTACAGGGTGTTGAGGGCTTGAGTGCCCACTGATGCGGAAGGCAGGTTGCCGCGTTGCACAACTAACCAGGACGGGTAGAGATGGGCCTCGCCGTTTGCCTGTTGGCCGAAGGCGAGTCTCAGACACATATCCTGGATCTCGGACACTTGGCCGCCGTGGGCATGATCTCAGGCTGGCTCAAGCCCGAGACACCTCGCCGTCGGGCAAGCCTAGTGACGACAAGGGGACGATTAGTTTGATGAAAGTGCCTCCCAATCTTGTTGGCGAGGACGCACGCCACACGCCGTCGAAACGACTGGGCCCGTACCAGACTGTCGGGTCGGGTGGGCAAGGTTCAGGGATGCATGCACGCGCCTGCAGCCTGGCGAACCCTGGGCAGCTCATCTCGCCGCAACGCCGCCGACCCAGGGAGAGTGCGCGATTCGCCGCGGCGGCCAGACCCATGGAAGCGCAGATGAGAGGAGGGTCTACGGCAGGTGAGGGAGGGCCTCGTGTTCGTCATTGACGATCACCGGGACAATTGAAACCCGTCGCCGAACATCCTAAGTATCGGTCGAATCTTTGCGGCCACGTGGGATTCACCTGCCTTCGACTTGGTCGTAGAGGGAGCTCGGACGGTGTTTTGCAAGAGGATGGGGAGCCAGGATAGCATCCGCAGCTCGAAGGGTGTGTCCGCGGGTATGCTGGCCGGCGAGAACGGTCGTCATGGCCGACAGTTGACGACTGTTAATGTATGGAGGGACAGAAATGAGTGCGACAGACCGCCAGCCGCGCATGGGTGGCTAGCAAGACGGAACGAACCCGTGGTCCTGGTTCAGGTCAGCCCGGGGATCCTTGGTACCGGTTGGTCGGGTCGAGGCACTTACGTCGCTTGGTGCCATGATGGCCAGGTTAGTCCTATGTCAGAGGCGGACAAGAAGAGGCATGGCGTCGCATCGCTCGCACATGCCCCATGTTCGTTGAGCGCCGCGAGTTGTGAGAGACCAACCAACGCGCAGGAATTGTCCTTGGAGAGTGCGCCCCTTCACTCGCGTGAGACGAGCGCTAGCTGTGCCAGGCTGAAGTGGCGGGTCCTTGGTCGCTGTCGTCTCGCCTGTTACGATTGTGGTTGTGTGTTCACAGCAAGAGACGGTTCTGGGGTAGCACCCAGTGTGTTCCCACTGTGGAAGTTTGTCGTTGGCGGCCCATCGACCAGGGCGTCGCCCGAGGCACACTGGGGCGTGGTCTGTTGACCATCGTGGGAGAATGTGTCTCAATGCCCACCAGGACGGAATGGAAACGGGGAGGGCCTGGGGCCCTCAAGATGGAGGGCTGTTGTCTTTGATGGTGCTCAGACTGGCGGGGCGTCCGTCCGGCCGGCAACCCAAGAGGAAATGCCTTCGATGCGTTGAAGGAGGTATGACGCCCCTCGGGCCCTCTCGCCTCGCGTCTAGGCCGAGTCATATGATGAGGAGGTCTGGGGAGGGGGCATTCATTCCTTTCCTGCCGCGAGCAGAGCAGATTCCGAGATGATGTTTCATGGAGGGTCATCAGCGGTTCGGGAAGCGGGGCTGCATCCGCTACTTCCTCATGTTGCCCTCAGAAGGTCCAACTGAAGGTGGAAGGCTCGACAGGTACAAACACACCGTCTGAGAGAAAGTACCTGCCTGGACCCAGCACTGCATCAGACGGGCTCGCCCCCTTGCTCCTTCCTCGGCTTGGCCTAGCATTCCCCAATCCCAGGCAGTCATCCCAAATGAAATCCCCGCTAGGATAGGAAGGATGGACGGGCCTAGCGGGCACTAAACTTCAAGGACCGTCCACTGGGTACGCACTGTTACTGGCTGGCTTCCTCCGCGTTGCCGGCTTGCAATGGAAGGAAGCCACGAGCCAGTGGAGGAGGGGGGGCCTTTGGAAGGGGGGCAGGCACGCCCGGAGAGAGCACTTGGCACCTTCCCGTCCACTGTCCAGGTCCAGGTCCAGGTCCAGGTCCCTGCAATGCCCGAGTCTGATGACAGACATGTGCATCTGCCTTCCTTCTCCCGTTACGCTTACGCTGCCGTGCTGAGACTCTCCACATCACTGCCACGGCAATGCAGAAAGAACCGCACTGGAGAGATTGCGTCAAATAGGTCACTTGTCCGTCCCCCGCTCTCATCACAATGCATTCTTCTCCGACCACCCAGGACCCTTGTCGGTTCTTCTTGTTGCTGGCAGGCATCCAACCTACCTGTTCAGAATCTGCCGTCGGCGAAGCTGCGCCTGCGAGCCTCACTCCCGGCTGGAGGTGTGGAAGAAAGAGTGACCACACAATACCTGCAGTATACATTCCAGCATCTTCCTCCGCCCATTGCGCGCCGTTGGAATAGACGAGACCTCGAAGCGCCGCGGCAGAGGAACGCTTAGTGCTAGGCAGAGCGCGGCAAGCGGCCTACCCAATTTTGGTCATATTCTTCCTTGCAAGTTGCCTAGGCGGTGGACGCTCGATCATCGGGACCCCTTTTTTCGGCCAGCCTTCGTGCTCATCGCCTCGTCAGCAAGCCTGATAATTCCATTTCAAGCTCAGGCAGGCGGCAAGACGAGGACCCATGCTCGTCATCTTCGATTCGGGCTCCCGACCCAAGGGGGATCCGTTGCTGCAAGGATACGCCAACGACGCTACCCTGGCCCCCGGCACTGCGCTAGCCTCTGCGGTGCCCAGCAGCGTTGCCCTGGCCTCGAGTGACGGGGAGGGTGCCAGGATGGAGCATCAGCTGTTGTTGCGTGACGTCCCAGAGGTGCAAGATGGACCTGGACGGCAGGATGGGATGGGCTGGGTACCTGTGGACTGTGGTACGCGACGCCGCTTGACTTGACTTGACTTGACTTGACGCACCTCGGCCCTGTGGGCGGCTTCGATGCTACCTACTAGTGAAAAGTTCCTCAGCACAACAAGCAAGCAACAAGCGACCAAGCCTGCCCGCCCACCCCCCGAAACCATAGGAGATATTATCGCCGGCAAGGAACCCGCGTGGGCTGGCAAACCGGCGGGGAGCCCGTCTCAAGCCCACATAACTCCCAACCATCCCCGTCCACACAAAACCATCCTCCCTTCCAGACGACCTCCCGTCTGTCCCTGCCGATACCTTACCTCACTGACTTTGTAGCTACGGTCCTTACATATTTCTCAGGCCTGTGGTCCGCCTCGCCTCGCCTACTGTACGCCGTGCCTCCCGGTCCCCGTACTTATTAACCTGGCCCTGCCCCTCGTCCCCTCTGGTGGACCATCCAACTTGGAAACCAAAGACCAGCAGCCGCGCCTCTGAAGCCCGTCGACCGCTTACCCGTTCGCCGCGCCCACTCGATTCTGTCCTGCCGCCTCGGCACTGAACGCGGCACTCCTATCCACGGGAACATCAGCAACATCTTCCAGAACGCTGCTACCGCCCGGACTCTGGAGTTCCGGCCGTCGTCGGCCCCTTACCCGCAAACCCGACAGCGGCGTGCCTCGCCACTGAAGCCCGTTGCCGTTGCAGTGCCACCGCCGCGAGCCTTCCATAGGATCACCTCTTGCGCACCTGGCCTCAGCTTCGCAGTCGAGTGCACCTTGGCATCATCAGCACTTCGAGCGCCGCCATCCGTGCGTGGGCAGACACCCCGCCATTATCAGGGAACAACGTGCTTCCCAGCACAGGTCCTGTCAACCCCACACCACCTGGTAGGCACATGGCGCATTCCTTTTGTTACCGACGTTGTCTGTTTCGCATTCCCAAGGCACAGTTGCTTTCCCTCTCCAGCCCACGGCCCAAAGACCCAGGGATTCTTCTTCGTCTTGCTACCTAACTTCCGAGCCAACGGCCAGAGGAAACGGTGGGCATGCCGCGTCGAACCAACACCCAGGTCGGGCAGCGGTGGCTTCAAAGGGTCGTCACCGCTCTATGCAGGTACTGGATTTCGCGGGGCCAACAGCGTCTTGTCCTCGTTCCCCATATATCCTCGTCCCGCAAACGCTCGCGCACAATGCGGCGTCGGCATGCAAGCAGCAACACACAGGGCGAATCGGCGCCCTGCTGCCCTGGACAGGCTTGGGGGCTGTCCGGCCCGCACCACGGTCCGTCGGTCGACTCGGTGCTGTCCTTGTCCTTGTCCTGCAGGGTGTCGTGTCATAGGTGGCCCTTTTTCGCGCCCAAAGGCCGGGTGCGAGACCTCGCCGACGTGAATGAGCAACGGCCTGTGACGCTTGAAACGACTGGCGGCCTCGTCAACAGGAATACAAGCCTCACCAACGTACCCGTCCACACACGCACACACGCACACTCGCTCACTCGCTACGGCCATGTTCCTCTGCCTGCGGCCGCCGTCGTTGTTGGCTCTCGTCATGTTTCTCGCATCCCCTTCTGCTGCCTGTATCTCTCATACAAGCCCTTCTGCCCCATAAAAGGGGTCCTTTGCACTTCCCTGGAACCATGTCCTGCAGACGGTACATGACCTACTGCAGCCTGTGCTGCCATCATCATCTGCTTTCCCGCACGATTTCCTTCATTGAGCCTTCCTCACTCCCGTCCCTCTCACGCATCACACTGCTCCTTGCTTACGCCCCCTCGCCCCAGTAGGGATCGACACCGGAGCCTAAGCCACTCCCATCCGAGACACGAATTTTCCATTACCGACGATCTAACCTCGCACAGCGATCTGCTCGCGCCTGGCAGTGTTCCCCTTCTCCAAGAAAACGCGGGACTCTGGAGGAGGTTCCACTCTGTTTACTCCGACTATCTCGTTTCAGCGGCTCTTCCCGGGTGACAACGACGGAAGCCTCCCCTCGCGACGGTGTTGGTCGAGCTAGCTTTATGCTCTCGGCCGCTGTCCAAGACACAATCCTCAACGCGTAACACAGATTGCCAAGGCGCAAAGAACGGAGGGTATTCACGGCGGCAGGCAACATCGGTCTCGACAACGTTGGCTCATGACAGTCATGTCTCAGAACGGGTAGGTTGCCACGGCTCCCTGCCTCATGGTTTCGAGCATGTTGGTGCGGGATTCTTGCTGACGCGACATGCCTATTCTGCAGCACGGCATCAGGTGCCTCGTCCTATCTTGAGAATGGACGCCAGTATGGCTCGTTCCGCCCGGGACGCTACTTATTCCCGATCGACGAGGTGAGTCGCCGCGCTGCGGTTCTGTCCTTCTCATGTAGTTCGGCGGCTGAGTTGCTGGGTGGGAGTAGGAGGAAAAAGAGAGATTAGACTGTTTCCACGCAGTCATTTTCGAGGCCAGACACCACCGACATTGGGACCGTCCCGTGCCCGAAGGGGCACGGGTTCTCGATCTAGGTACGGGCACCGGCATCTGGGCGATAGATGCGTCCGAGTAAGACTCCTCGAAAGAGCCGCCCATCCACTTGTCAGTCCTAACGTATCGACGCAGTGCACTATGGAAGAACCCCCAGAATCACGGTCAGATTCTTGGTCTCGACCTTGAGTATATCCAACCGCCGACGTGAGCAGCCCGCCGCTGAGGTTTGTCGCCTGACGCTGACCCATTGCAGGGTGCCATCCACCGTCTCGTTCCTCCGGACTGACATGGAAGAACCGTGGCCACTACCTCTTGCCGAGTACGACTTCGTACATGTTCAGATGCTGCTCGGCTCAATACGAGACTGGTCAGAGATGTATCGGAAAGCGTACAGGTTGGTGCTCATTGTCACAGCACGCCTCGCAGACAACTCACTGCATGTTACAGACACCTCAGGCCTGGCGGCTTCATCGAGCACATCGAGATTGAATGGAAGTTCTACTCGGATGACAACACTGTGCCTCCCGACGCCAACATGCATGCCTGGAGTAACACACTGCACCGGGCTATGCAGGCTGCAGGGATGCCAATGGACGTGACAGAGAGGACCAGACAGGACCTTCGCGCTGCCGGTTTCACGGACATCACCGAGACCGTCACCAAGTTGCCTGTCAGCCCCTGGAACAAGGACCCCCACGAGAACTTCCTAGGACGATGCTTCAATCATGGCCTGACAAGCGCCCTCGACGCCCTGAGCATCGCTCCCTTCACAAGGATCGAACGCTGGTCCGCAGCCGATGTCCGCAAACTCACCTCACTCGTTAAGCAGGAGGTATGCATGCTCAGGCATCACGCATACTGCAGACTGTAAGTTACGATTGGGTACCGCCTTTTGCCCGGGTTTTCAGACTCTAAACACTCCGACAGGTTTATATGGACGGCACAAAAGCCCAACCAATGAACACGGTAGGAGGTTGTGCCACCGCCAGACTGTTGCTTGCCTTCCGAAGACATCATGTGAAGCCGCTCCCCGCTTCGCACCGCCTGCCGTGGCCCTTCTGCTACCTGGCTCACACAGCACCACGCGTCACATTAGACATCGGCATAGCTATGGGCAGATACCCTCGGTTTGATAAGAGCCGGCATCATTTGATCGAATTGAATAAAATTACTTTAATATATGATCCTTGCAATCGTTGTCTCCTCATCTTTCAGATTGAACAATGCTCTATACGCGGACACGAATCTAGAGTCTATCCAGCACAACCACTGTCACCCAATTCATCTCAAGGTTACCAAGTTGCCTTTGGCAGACACGGCTGTCGATACGGCGATATGGGGAATGGCACGGCGGGTCATGCGCTCGTCTGCAGGTTAATTGACAGGCCAACATAGCCATCGCCGCCACACAGCTGTTCGGGCAGCGATTGCCGCATGGCAGCTGTTGAATGCCTCGGAAGAAAGGCTGACCTCGTCAATACGCATATTCTGCCCGTTTACCACTACGTCAAGGTTTCGCAAACAAAGGCTGGGCCGTGCTTTCTAGCCCTTCGATAATGCGGCCCATCGAGAAGCCAACTGCGGCCTCCTGTGGCCGCATCGCTGGCAGCACAACGATGCCCAATAGCTTGGTGAGCAGACCGGGTGTGAACACGCGACGAGGCTTGCAGGGATTGCGGTTGAGTGGCCTTGCCGCATCGATCAGACAGGTAAGGGGCTGTTGCATCCAGCTTGCCAAACACCACCTCCGCCAATGCATGCTCGCGATCACCGTCACAGCGCTCAAGCCTTCAGGCCGTGCCGACTGCTGCTAGCTCCATTCTCGCTTCTACACGGGGGTCTCTCATGTCGGTCATCACACCATGCCCCTACGAGGTTACAATGGTGGCAGAAGACCATGAGACGCACATGCGTGCGTCACGTCAGCTTGAAAGAAATGGCTGCTTGCAGCTATCGCTTGACGCACCACTAGCAGAGCGGGATGCATCCATCACAGCACACCTCCTATCAATGAATGTGCATCCATTCGGTCACCTCCTCAGGGCATTCATTCAATGTACAAACAAGGATGCATTTGATTGAGCCAAGAGGGTAGAGCGTCGAAACTGACACATGGACTGTGCATACTACGACTGACTTCGCTAACTCGGCATACAGTAACATCTACAGCTTCGCGGCCGTGAGTGGAAATGCCCGCCTTGCTGCCAATACTCCCATTACTACCTTCATGCCATAAGCAACTTGCATGACAGTCGAAAACGGGAAGCTGGACGGCTTTCCTTTGGCAGACAGGGTGTGTGGCCTCGACCGCTGATTCATTGTCCTCGTCGCAAGATTTGCCTACTCTCGAGAAGCGTCAATGGACGGCGAGGTCCTTGAACGGGTATGCCCCCCCGTTGTACATCTACAGCACCCACACCGGGCCACACGAGGAAAGGCCAAGACCACTTGTGGACATATTCGCCAAGAACAGTCACAGCATTAACCAGGACACCATCTGCGTCCCGAAGATGTGGTAGAGTCTGTGACTGGACGCTGCTCGCGGGGCCTGAGTCACTTGGACAGGGAAAGGGTGCGTCTCCCGGTCATGTCAGGCATCCCATATCGCGATATTCGTGTCCGAGACCACTCCTTCTGAGAACGAGAAGCTACGCGTGGCGGCGACATGGGCGGTCCAGCTGGCGCTGCAGGTCGGCACCGGAACACACACGATCGTCCTCCCGGTCTTGACATGGAGGGGGCCTCGACAACGAGAGACACAGAGCGAGAGGCAAGATCTTCCGGCCAGGTCAACAGCTAAGCAGGTGTGGTGATGTGGCATACCTGAACTAGCGCCAACAGCGTCCTGTCTGGATCCATTCGCGACTTTCATTGTCCGGGCGAGACATCATTGTTGTCTTTTCTCGGAACAGATGTGGTGCTCCGAGGTGTGAGCTGGCAGGCAACATGCCCGTTGGTGACGTTGACGATTGCTCGTGGACGACAGGGGCCGGCGGCGGCGGCCAGAAGATACCCCCGGGGCCAGCCTCCTGACTTTTTACCCTCCGGTCCTTGCTGTTATTGCCCGCGTGAAGGCAGCGTGAGCGGTGAAGGCTATGTTGCCGCGGGGCGTGCACTGGGCCAGATGGAGGCGGCCACGCGCGAGGGCAGGAGACCTGTTCTGCGACCCGGGGGCGGGCTGGCCGGGGGTGATGCGGCATATACCCCGTGTTTCGGTTTATTCCTCTCGCCGACAAACAGTTGGCCGTCCGGTGGCGTGTTTCTGCTTCGGGTCGTCCGCGTTGACGGACGCCTGGAAGGAGTTGCGGAAGAAGGGGGGTGGTCAGCATCATGGTCAGCGGCGTGGGTCTTGGTGGTCACGGGGCCGGGATCCGGCTGCTACGGGACTGTACGAGTGACATGCCGGCCTTGGCCGTCGTGTTTCGTCATGTTTGATCGATGACGGCGGTGAAGCGGGACCGGGGCCGGCCGGGCTTGCTCTGCTCTGCTGTCTTGGTGGCAGGCTTCAAGATGGCGTTGGCTCACGAGGGACGTACTCCAGTTTCAGCGGTTTCTCATTTCCCTCCCGTACCAGGAGACGAATGGCAGCCCGACTGGCTGCCATTGGGGGTTGTTGATGTACAGTGTCTACAAAAGAAAACGAAGAACAGCAAGACCGAGAATAGGGCAGAAGTCCCGAGGCGGACCATCTGCCGCCGGGTCGAGCCATCTCTCTCTATCATCCTCCTCCTTCTGCGATCCATTTCTCAGCGAGTCCGCCCGAAAGAGGCAGGCGTGCTGCCGTCGTGCGGGCAGAACGTGGGCCGAGATATGGTTGCCGTGCCACCCTGCTTGTCACGCCGCCCGGCGCGAGGGCCGGCGCGGGCATCTAGACAGACTGAAGGGGGGAGACGCGTGCCTCGGGGCGCGGCCTTCACGCCCGTCTCATCCCACATTAACCCAGCAAAAAGAAAACTCCCCTCCGGCTGTGCACCTCCGGTCGATCCGCCCGATGAGGAGCATCTTAGTGGTGAGCGGCGTGGTTGTCGCCGTGGTAGCCGACGATCTTGAAGCGGCCGAGCATCTCGCCGACGGTGAAGAAGCCGAGGCACTCGGCGGCGACGACGCCGCCGGCGACGAGGGAGGCCTTGTTCAGGTTGCGGAGGCGCTGGGCGACGGCCGAGGGCTGCTGGGAGGCGGCGGAGGCGGCGGACGAGGCGGTCTGCGAGGCGGAGGAGAGGAGGGCGCCGGGGTTCTTGGCGGCGTTGAGGGCGTTCTGGAAGTAGGTCTGGAAGGTGGAGACGGGGCTGGAGGGGACAGGGTCAGCGATGTTTTTCTTCCGGGGCGTATCGCGGGGCATGCTTACGGAGGAGCCATGTTCTGGCCGCGGAAGACGATCTTGGCGACCTCGGCGCCGACCTTGGAGTAGTAGACGACGGTAGGGACTTGCTCTGCAAGACGTCAGCATCAGTTCCGCCATATTCGAACGCGGGAGGTGGTCGAGGCCAGCCTCTCGGACATGTTCACGCACTCTCGACGAAGCCGACGAGGCGGGCGGTGCGGCCGCCGACCTTGCTCAGCGTGTTGCCGAGGCCCCTGGCGGCGCCGGCGATGGCAGGGCCCGCGGCGCTGGAGACGCGGCTGAGGCCCTCGGAGGCCTTGCTCGTGGCCTCGGAGGCCTTGTCCTTTGCGGTCTGGGCGGTCTTCTCGGCCGTGGTCGACTGGAAGCGGCGGGCCTGCCTGAGGGCGGACGACCGCAGCACGGGACGCATCGCGACGGCGGACATGTTGTGTGTGTGTGTTTCGGGGACCGGGTTCGGACTAGGGACGGGGAAAAGAGAAAAAGCGAAGGATCGTCGAGATCGAGACTTCGTGGGCGGGCTCCGGGGTGGTGATGGGCGGTCGGAGCTTCGGCGGGCGGCCAATTGATGCGGAAGGGAGAGAGGGTTGGTGGTTGGTGATCTGAGGTGATGGAGGAAAAAAAGAGCTCGGAAGATTTCGCCTTCCGTTCGGACGGCAGCTGCTGGGAGCGAACCCGTGGCAGCCGACCCAAAGGCGGGAAGACCGAGATCGGCAACGGGCACCAGGTGGCAGCAGGCTGGAAGATGCAGCCAATCAGATGAGGTCAATTCGGGTATGAAAGTCCAAGCTCCTGAATAACCGGGCGAAGGACCCACCACCTGGCTTCGGGTCATTTTGTGTCGCGCGATAGTTCCCGAGCACGCACCATGAGACAGATTTTAATACAATGACATTGACTTTACGCAAAGCTGTACCGATGCTTGATATATACTGCAGATGTCTTTACAGTCTCGTTCCCCAGTACCAAAACTCCATGTCCAGCAACACGTGTCGTTATGCATCACTCTGTCCTGCTCATGAATCGACAGCACGCTTCTCGTTCTCCCCCATGTTTCGCCCCCGAATACCCGGTCTCCCTTTATTTTACTCGAGACTCTGGATCATGACCTTGATGGCGCCCGTCTTGGGGTCCTTTGCCGTCTCGAACGCCTTGAGCGCATCCTCCAGCTTGAAGCGGTGCGTCACGAGCTTGGACATGTCGATGACGCCGTTCTCCACTAGCCGGATCGCACGCGGCCATGTGTTGCAGTACCTGTACTGCAGCTGGATGTCGACCTCCTTGACGCTCGCGCGCATGAAGGGGATGTTGATCTCGTTCTTGCCCACGCCGATGATGAACACCTTGCCGCCGAACTTGGACGCCCAGATGGCGGCCGCGATGCTGCTCTCGACGCCGGTGCACTCGAGGGCGACGGCCGGCTCGATGCCGCCAAAGGACTTGACGATGGCCTGGCCGGCTTCCTCGGCCGAGGCCCGCTCGACCTTGTGCGTAATGACAGAGGGCACCAGCTCCTTCGCGAAGGCCAGGCGGCCCTCGTCGATGTCGGTAATGACGATCGGGCATGCGCCGGCTGCCGAGGCGCACAGCAGAGACATGAGGCCGATGGGACCCGCGCCGCAGATGAGCACCGGGTCGCCGAGGTGGACACCCGCGCGCTGCATGCCGGCCAGAGCGACGCTCAGAGGCTCCAGCATGGCACCGCTCTCGTAGGACATGTTGCCGATCTTGTGACACCACACGGCGGGGTGGTTGACGTAGCGGCGCAGCAGGCCCGGCACCGGGGGCGTCGAGAGGAACTGGACCTTCTCACATCCGTTGTAGCGGCCAGTCAGGCACGGTTCGCAGGCGTTGCAGATGACGTTGGGCTCGACGGCGACGCGGTCGCCCACCTTGAGGTGCTCGACGCTTTCGTGAACGGCAATGACCTCGCCGGCGGATTCGTGGCCCAGGATATGGTCATCTTCGACGATCATGGGTCCGATGCAGCCGTGGCACCAGAAATGAATGTCGGAGCTGTGCGCCGTGCGTCAGCAAACTGCCAGTGTAGCGCCGGGCGCTTCCCGTGCTAATGACAACCGAGAGGCAACTTACCCGCAGATACCGGTACTCCGAATCGCAATCGTCACCTCGCCGTGCTTGAGCCCCTCCTTGGACTTGACCTGCTCAAGGGTAGGCTCTGCCTGCGTGATCCAGAGATCGTGCTTGGGGTTGGTGAAGACACCAATGTTGGCATCGGAGACCGTCTTGGCCGAACCGTTGACGCCGTTCGAGGCGTGGGCACCATTGGCGCCGTTCGTCGCTGCCTGACCCTCGACGTGCGGAGCAGTCATTGTGACGGTATATGAGCTTGCGAGAGTCGCGGCTGATGTTGGCTATGACGATACAGGAACAAGGGGCTTTCACGGAGGCCTTGGCTTGCAGGAAGCGTCGCAGGTCCTCGTTGCTTCTTGGGCGAGCGAGGTGATGAGATGGTGTCACAGGCTGTTGGTGAGTCGCGAAAGGGACGAGGGAAGAGAACGGAGAGGGAGAAGGAGGCGCGCGATGAGTTTTTGACCAAGGACAAGAACTGGATCGGGCCCAGAAGATTCTGGGCGGCTTCTCATATTTGTTGCACTCGGTCTTGTCGCCCACCTCTCGGGCGCCTTCGCGCAAGCTGATCAACCCCACACTCGAGCAGTCGCGGCACAGCGTGAAGCTTGTTGGGCTGCGAGGTGGGGGAACAAGGCCAATGTCTTCGGTCGCTGTAAGACCGACCGGCTCAGCGACCGCCTAACCGTCTCCCGCGCCAATCACGACACCGCTGATGGCCTTGATCCGCCCCTCAAGGGGCATCTCTCCTCCGGAGCTTTGACCATTGAGGGGCTGCCATGCCCGGGAAGATTGCTCACGCGGATTGCAAAAATCAAGACCGGGGACCATGGTATCGTGAAGTGCGGTTCGTACCATGCTGGCGATGAAGATTGTGCCGGTCAGCCCGGAGGCGTTCCGTTCATGGCATGCTGGACGCCATGGCACGACTCGGAGTGAATGTTGAATGGTGCGACTGTTAGTTATCAACAGTCATCTGGTGAACTTGCATGATGAGTTGAGAAGGGCCTCTGAAGCAACCCCGCCTCCGGACTGACTCCCCCTTGCGACATCAGATCTGTATCACAGGCGCGGGGCAGGGGTAATACAGCACCCAAACCTCCTCAAACTTGGACGACCGCACAACGTCCGGCGCTACCCCGCGGAAGCAAGCCTGAAAGGCGTTGTGATCGGCAATACGAACTGAATCCAGCCAGAGGCAGAGATGCACTGCAGCTGATCGGCCTCGGTTACCACAAGTTGCAGCGCTTGTTGTTGATGCTTTACGGAAGCAATGCCGAAAATTGGTCCGTCTTCCGGGCAAGCCTGGTGCTGCTGCACCTTTGGCGCAGGCTAGTTGAAGAAGTTCCAGTGTCTTCCGCCTCATCCAGAATGGCGGGTAGCATCCATGGCATGCCCCCAACCCCAAGACCTCAGGCTAAAGTCCCCTGGATGGGTCCCGAAGCTAGTCCGGTCTGCAAGGTGGTAGCGTTCAAAGCGAAGCTAGATATTGCCCACGAGATGTCGCCGAATGATCCCATGGGGCAGGCTGTGTCTGTATGCCGCGCCAACCAGAGCGCTGGATTGAGCTTGCGTCTGCCGCTAGGTTGCCCGACCAGCGTCCCTAGTCCGGAATGTCTGGGAAGGATGGGGGAACGTCGAAATGGAAGTGGACGGTCACGGAGATGTCAAGTTGATAGGTATAAATGAAGTAACCAAAAAAATACAGACGTTTGCTTGTGAAACCGACCCTTCCGCGGGCTCCTCATCAAGGTGAGGTGCCTGATTGGTAAAGCCCTCCATTGCTCCTTCCTCCTGTCGTGTCAGGTAATGCATTCATGGCAGGAACGACCGGATGGGCTTGTTCGCAAAAACTTCGGATTAATAGCTACCCGTCGCCAGCCACTGTACTGTCGGGGCCGTTAGCCACTGCAGGGAGCTGTGAGACCCGAGCCTCCAGGGTCCAAAGGTCCCTGCGGCAACAATCATCCCGGGGGCTCTGCAGATGGACACCACTGGCATGACGCCTCGGGGCTTGGCATCGTTCTTTTGACCGCACCCTCCCCGTGATAACGACTCGTCCGCGGCGCCATTCCAAGGGAAGGACCATCTGGCATCCGAATATCCACACCGAGTGACATACCCACGCCACGCGAAAAGGGGCACCCGATCCACGCTCAGGGCGATCCGATACTTTTCCGAACCACCCTATTCCTCGGCCGCTTCAATGCCATTCTTCCTGTAGCAGGGACCGGCGAGACACCGACAGACAACCTCCCACCGAAGGGGTCGGGGCCTTTGAGCCTACGGTGCCCAGCATGCCGGACTTCTTCCAGTTCACGCAGGGATCTGAGTCCCGTTCACGGCCGCAGTCCGACTCGTCGCCGCTGCTCGGCCGCTTCCGTGCCGTGCCGCCTCCCCTGACGCGCCGGCCCTCCGCCGGTGCCCTGGGCTTGCTCTCCTCGGCCCTGGGCAACGGCAGGGGCAGCGTGCACATCGGATACGGAGCCGTTCTCGCGGCTGAGCTGGACGACCAGGAGGAGGTGGAGGCGGCACTGGAGGACGACGACGACGACCACGACGAGCGGAGCAGATGGGAGAAGCTGTGGTCCAAGACGTGGCGCAAGACGAAGGATCTGTGGATCGAGCCACGGCAGGTCGCCGTGAAGAGACTCGTCGATGTGTGGTGGAGTCGATATGGCGTGTTGGTCTTCATGCCTGCTGCGCTGGTACGTCTTGCCACGGCCCTCGCTGGATGTGCAACTATTGCTGACCTCGTCTAGGCTGTCGCGTGGTGCGCCATACCCTTTCCGCAGTATCCTTTACCGGACGATGAGGATGGTGACGAGCCCTCCAAGGTGCCCGGTCACGGACAGCCGCGGGTGCAAGTGAACTTTTGGTTCTTCCTCTTCGTCTATTACGGCTTCTATAACCTGACGGCGCTCATGTACATCACTAAGATGTTCAACTTGTACAGCCTCAACTGGTGCGTACTCCTACTGCAACTCTGGTGAGACACATTTACTGACTCTTGTACAGGTGGCCGCAGTCTCTGGGCTTCGTCTCGACCATCTTGCTCATTGCCGCCATGTCCATCGCCGCACCCATCCCGGTCTACTTCTCCGAGAAGACACATTGGTTAACGATCCACAACACGGCATGGATCAGCTGGTCATTCCTCGTCATGGCCGCCCCCGTTGCGATCGCCTTTGTTATTCTCATGACGAGCCAGCGCCACCTCAGTCTCCGCAACCACCTCTCCGACACGCAGCGCATCTTCACCACCTCGTGGTGGACGGGCGAGCCGGAAGTCACGCCCCCGCGGTCGACGAACAGGAGGCGCAACATGCCCGCCGGCGAGCCGTGGGACCCCCACGCCGCGGCGCATCTCGTGGAGCACCGGCGGAGGCCCCTCGCGGCAGCCGTCGGCGCCGGCGTCCGCATGCGCAGCAAGTGGCTGCCCTCGAGCTTCGTCCGCTTCATCTGGTTCTGCCTGGCGCTCTTCGTCGGGCTCATGGCCTACGTCATAGGAGAGGCGTACGCCGAGATATACCTGCGCACCCTGCCGCACAATAACCTGGAGACCATCGTCTACGTCTACAGCTGGATCATCACCGTCCACTTGCTCGACGCGCTGACGGGCTGGCTCCTCGGCATCCGCGAGGGGGAGAGGGTCGGGAGCTACCCTCTGAGCTGGGTGTTCAAGCTGTAGGTGCCATAAACATGATCGCTCCCTGACGTTCGGAATACTGACAGCTCCAGCTACTTCATGCTCACCTACCAGACCTACGTCCGAGCCCTGTACGCCCGCCTCCGCTCGCCCCAGCAGTTCCTGATCCTCCAGGTCCTCTCCTCGAGCATCCTCATCCTCGTCACGCCCATCACAATGTCCAGCCTCTGGCACCGCATCATCCGCGCCCTCGGCTTCACCACACAGACGTACGCCTCCTACCAGAAGGTCTGCATCCGCAACGTCTTCATCCGCTTCCTCGCCGAGAACGTCTCCATGGCCACCTTCCTCGGCAGCGTCCTCGTCCTCCACTTCGGCGCCAACAAGGACGTCTACCCCTACTTCGCCTTCGACTCGGACCAGGACGCGACGGAGACGTACAACTTTGAGCTCACGTTCTACGCCTCCTCCGTCACGTGGGCCTGCGAGCTCGTCGCGTCGCTCGTCATCCGGCTGCTGATACGCTGGATCTACGGCGTCGACGTCGGCAAGGAGGGAAAGCTCGACCTGGCCATATGGCCCGAGTTGCTCCCGACCAGCGTGGTCGTCATGCTGCACGTCCTGCAGAACATGCTCTTCTCCATCATCCGGCTGCAGTTTCGATAAGCCGCGCTTCCATGTGGGGGCTGGGCCTTGACTGATATAAAGAGGCGTCGCCCATGCCACGCGCGGCCTGGCCGATAGGATATGCGCCCGCGGGATTCCCATCGCTGATCGAGCCACCATCCCATCAGGCTCCTACTTCTCTCAAGCGGCCGTTCTGTATCATCGAGACATCTTCGGGCGAGTCTCCCGCGATGGGTAGCATCGGCAGATACAAAACCCCCGCTCTGCATGCGTTGCGATGCGACGCTGCTCCCCCACCGCGGGTGCGATAAGCACTCACATCAGACGCCGGGGTGGCTGCCTCGAGATTGTCATCCGAGAACGGTGGGCAACACGATCTATTCCTGCTGTTGCATTCGCAAAGGCCCTGCCATTTTCACGAATCCAGCGTCTTGCGTCGAGAGCTAGACTGCATCCCGTCAGGCGTTACGCTGTCTTGTTTCCCTCCTCTACTTTTCGTCGTCGTTACAAATATCCAGAGGTGGCCCTGGGGGAGGCGGGCCCCGAGAACGTTGCTAATGTTGAAGATACCCCTTTCTTTCTGCTTGTTGACAGACGGGACTGCCTATCTACTGGAGCTTGCGCCGCGGTGGACGAGCGCCGATGTAATGAATATTGATAGATGAGTGCCAAGCGATTTATTCTTCTTCGTTTACCATTGAGCAAAGTGTCCGATTGCAGCGCTGGTCGAGAGGGCAGTGAAGTCATGTGAGGTCTCACAGGAGACGACCCGGGTGTCGGGCGATGGCCTCGAGCAGGCAGGGCCATGCCAGCCTCGACGTCAAGATCGCGCGCGTCGGCCAACAACCCGCGGAGAAATCACAGGTACATGGGCGGGAAAAGCATGCCGGCCCCCGTGCGAGCATCGGATGGGCAAACATGCGAGGGACGGAACGGTGTGGAGGGGCCCCATTGTGCATCCCGGAACAGCCAGACAAGGCCCAGACCAAGGCGACGGTTCAGACGGAATGCTTCGTCATGTCGGCGACGGTCGCAAGAGGGGCCGGGGTCGTATGCTGTGCTACCCTGCCATGGGAACACAAGTGCTCGATGCCGCCGGGCCTCCGATCTAGGCTGCGGCTTGATGGGTTGAGTCGAGAGGGTCTATACCGGTGCACGCGGAAGGGAGAACAGAACATGGGCGCTCATGATGGAATGAATGGTCTGCACAGGGGCTGCGGTTGCTCGCATAAAAATCTGCCGGAAAATCGGTGGCAAGCTCAAAGAAATTGAACCGCGACATGGCGGTGAAGGCAGTACAAGCCGCGACGCCAGCCTACGAGTCGAGCATGAGGGTGCTTCGAAGAGCGAAAGCAGGCTAGCTCGAGTCCACCGAGGCCAGGAAAGGTCGGCATTGCAGGGCGCCGTAGTATTTGTAGCGGATGAGGCGTCGTTGTGAGTGGAGGATCGGTCCATGGTGAAGCAGGCGAGTGCTGCGGGACTAATGCATCTCATCTTGGACGGGAGCTCAAGAGCGGGCTCAAGTAGAGATGTTCGACCCAAGGGTCGAGAAGAAGGCGGCCACATCTCGATGGTGCTGGCGTCGGCGTTACAAGAGGCGCATTTCACCAGGCAAATCGACATGCCGGACTGAAGACGCTGCCCTCCATAGGGTGTGAGGGATGACCTCGCCGGCAGGCACCAAGCGCGGCCATGTTCGCTTGCTTACCTTACCTTCAGAGCTTGTATACTCACTCGTTCCATTGCTGCCTGCCAACAAACTCTCACCTACCCCATCTCTCACGGTACGTGCGAGAGCAACCCTGGCCGAAGGCTCGCATATGCTCAACGCAGGCGGGATGCTGCTTCCGTGTTGAATGACGGCATCGTGCCCAGCTACTAGTAGTAGGTGTGTCGCTGTGGCGGTGAACACGAAAGGCTGATCTGCAGAAGCTTCACGGCTTCCCAGATATGGCCAGACATGAGGCCTCGGAAAGTGGCCGGTAGGTTGGGTTTGTCCTCCTGATTCGACCGAACGTGAAGGCGTGCACTGCCGAAGATGCCAATCGCACGCAGAAGTGGGCAACACGCCGAATGGGTCGAGGCACAGACTGCCTCTCGTCGCTGCATGTAAACATGGCACCGTCGACCATCAGTCAAACAAAGCTAACATGCTCGGCGCCCATGGAGTGTGTGGACGCGCCGAGCCAAGGGGACCGGTGAAGTTCAAGGGGCAGAACGTGATATCATGATGATAAACGGCACGTATAAGACGGAGCGTGATCTAGACGACTCTAGGTGTCATGTTGCAAGGTCTGCCGTGTTTGTGGAGATGCAAAGATGAAGCTCCCAAGCCTAGGTACAGTACAAGCACAGCAGATAACCTGTAAGTCATGTCTAGGTAGCGCCTACCTCGGGGCGTAGACTTCCAAATGTCACCTCCCTCCTGCCCTCGTATCACACAGACAAGCAAGGACCCGAGGCAACTCCAGGTGCGAGGTGCGAGGCTCGCGGTGGAATGGGGGAAGGAGGGAGGAACATTAGGAGTTGGCAACCCAAGGAAAGAGCTTTCCTGCGTAAGTACTGGAAAGAGGGCACACTGGGTCAATGTCCAATCTCTCTCTAAGGTAGTCCGTGCTTCTTCATCTGCCTGCTCTCCTATGTAAGAATCACCTCCGCCGCCCAAATCGAAACATCGATGTAATCCACCGTGGAGATCGTATCTCAATCAAACGCTTAACTGACCTCATTACTTCAAAGACCAAGCGGCTCGTAGCCTGACCCCTCGACAGACCACACACCATTCGAGTGGCCTGCCGCTTGCCTGCCACCAGTGGCTTGCCGCTGACAACCTGGCTATGTGCAGCCCTGATGGCCGATACGACACCGTGTCCAAAGCCGCGGGTCTCGATTCGACTGTGACGGAAGCCGGAGAAGAGACGAACAGCACGGCTGGAGATTGGTGCCGTCATTCGTGTACCTCGCCATGCATGCACATGCAATCCCTACTGTCCGCCACTGTGCATCGCAGCACGACAGCCCGGCCGGCTGCTTCACGTCACCCCGGGGGATGCGCCGTCGCCGCTGCTCCTGGTTCCGGCTGTGCGACATGAACCCCAGAAGAGCTCTGTGCCATGGGAGCCGCGGGGGAAAGGTTTCGAGGGTGAACAACGACACGAACGACATTTACAACACAACACATAATGCCCACACTCATCCAGACGCAGTGGCTGCTCATTTCGGTCTGTCCTGTCCGACATGTGGGGGGCACCACTCGACTGCGTCGTCCATTATCAGAGTGACCGAGAAACGCTGATTGCTTCGCACTCGACAGGCACTACCCGTGCCGCCCGTCGGACATTGGCCTCTCTCTTCTCTCTCCCCCCGCGAAATGAGTGCTTCCCGGTGCAAACAACACGGATTCAGACCTGTACACAGAGAACACTTGGCGGACGTGCACGCCGACACGACCTGGTTCTCGACACGTTTATCTGAATTCAGCCAGCCGGCCGTCGAGGGGTTGGCCACCCCTGTCCGACAACCCCTCCATACGGGGGTGGTAGACAAGCGGCCATGCAAAGGATAATCACTTTTACCCCTCCCCCTCCTTCGGCCCAGGATGCGCCCCTCGCTCGGTCGTCAGAGAGGAGCTCCCTGATTATCTGCGGTCCCTGAGTCACGACGAATACCGTCGCGTTTCACGAATCACGGAAATGCCATGCTATTACTTCACAGTCGAGATTGGCCTGAACCGGGCAGCCTAGTTTAGCACACGACAACAGCGCATCCCCCCTCGATGTACTTGTCTGCTGGTCCAAGTCGGAGCGCATATCATCAGATAGTCGCCCTATCGCGCAACTGTGACAGCTCACCCGCCGGGTCCTCGCGACTCCTGCCCGCTAGCTGGCGCTCTCACCACTTTTTCGCTGCTTATCCTGGCCCTCCACTTGGGCCATCGCGCATCCTGTCCGTCTAGCCGCGCCATCAGACGGCCAGCTTTCGTGCTTTCGCCCGTCCGTCATCTCGCCTGGTGCTTCCGTCGGCCTCGACGTCTCCATCCCGTGCTCTTCCGTGTCGTGCCTGGCCATCCAAAGGAAGTATCCCGTTCCACTTACAGTCAACCAGATAGGTTACCGGAGCTGGTCCGCTCTAGTCGCCCACCCGCACCTCCCGGACCGGGCTTGACCTTGCACACCCGCGCGCCGTCACCGCCGTAGAAGGCCAGCAACAGCCTTTTTTCTCTCTCGTCCCACACCCACACCCACCACGCCCCCCAGCCCAGCGTCTGATCGGACGGGACAGGACACCTCAGCAGGCACACACACACGCACGCACGTACCTGCTGTTGTACTGCACACCTACTAGCAAGGTGCAGGTACCTTGGACAAACCGTCGATAGAGGGACAGGCCCCCAACCCCAAAAATTTCTCTCATTGATACAAACTCATATCGGACCAGCCTCCCACTGACGTCCTTCTCCTCCTACTCCCTCTTCCCTCCCTCCTCTCTTCTTCTTTCTCCTCATCATGTCCTCCGATCAGGCTGCTGTCCCGGGCAACACTTCGTCGTCTGCCCCTCTCTCTAACCCCCTCGCCGCCAACACCGTCGGATCCGCCCAAGATGCCGAGGGACGACAGCCCACCTCCGCCACCGCCGGTTCCTCCGAACTCGCCAGTGGGAAGGTGAAGCTCAAGAGCTCTCTCCGTCACTTTGCCGACTTCCCCATCAAGGGCATCGACTTTGTCGACATTATGCCACTCTTCCTCGACCCCTCAGCACACGATACCCTTGTCAGCGCCCTTGATCTCCAGATTCGCGAGGATTTCCGGGACCAGGTCCCCGACGTTATCGTCGGCCTGGATGCCCGCGGATTCCTCTTTGGCCCCGGTCTCGCCCTTCGTCGCAACGTCGGCTTCGCCCCCGTCAGGAAGAAGGGCAAGCTGCCGGGCCCTTGCGTCACGGCTTCCTACGAGAAAGAGTACGGCACCGACTTCTTCCAGATGCAGGAGGACGCCATCAAGCCCGGCCAGAAGGTTCTGATTGTGGACGACATTATTGCCACCGGTATGTCAATTCGACTGGCTTATCTCGATTGAGGATACTAACCTGATACACAGGTGGCTCTGCCGCTGCGGCCGCCGACCTCGTCAAGCAACTGGGAGGCGATATTATCGGCTACCTCTTCATTCTCGAGATCCCCGGTCTCAACGGCCGCGAGAAGCTCGGCGGCACCAAGACCACCATTCTCCTCGAGGATGCCTAGATCAGCGACGATACGCAGCCTCAGGGCCGAGAGTCATACGCGACGATGCTCAAGCACGATCCTGAATCCCGACCGGGCGCACTCTATTACACATACGTTGCAGGAAGAACAAGGGCCCATGCATGGCAACTTCGTCGCGGCTCGGCACGGAGGGAGACCAGCCGCTCACAGCATCCTTTCTATTTCTTTTTTTCCTTCTGGGCGGCCAGGCAGATCTGGGCCGCGAAACGGCGTTTAACGGGGAAGAAAAACAGGGACGATTCGGGGCCTCTCCTCTTTGTTTGTCGTTCCACTACGCGAGAGGAAGGGCGATTGCCGTGCATTGCATGTTCATCCATCATCATTCACATAGACCAGGGCTGCTTGCCGGGTTTGACCCGGCGCGGCCGACCGAGTTGAGCCAGCGAATAGCTCGTTAATTACCCGTTTGACACAACGTATTGTGATGTACTTCGTGATGTTTGATGTTAAGGTGGCGGGTAAATATGAGGGATGGGTGTGAAGGCGGTATGGGGGTTACGAGGGACGACTTTGCTATGTTCAAGTGATCATGTTTCTATACTGCGACTCGGCTTCTCAGGCCAGGTATCATATGTCATCATGCCTTCGTATACTTCCCTCGCTCGCTACAATCACCCGCTCGTCCACGCCTCTCCACGCCGGTGCGAAGCCGGCGCTGCGCCATCGTGTTCGTTCACGTGTATATATATACGCCAGCACCGACAATCTCCATTCCGTTCACACCGTCCATTGCAATGCCTACAAGGATTTCACGACCTGACCCTCCACCTCCTCTGCTCCCACCGAAACTCTCCCTCAGTAACTCCAGCGACACTTCAAACACCAAGTCCCGACGGGGGCCCCTGTCTATCGACGGACCCGCCTACAGCACCACAATGTTGTCGACGCGCCGGCCCTGCGTCTCGATGAGATACTTCCTCCTCACGCCCGCGCCCGTTGCGCGCGCGAACTGCGCGTACGCGCCGCCGGGGACGCGGTGCCCCCCGGCGCGAATCATGAGCATGCTGACGGGATGGTGGCGCGGGAGGCCCGCGGGCGTGCGCTGCTCGACGTCGAGGTGCGGCTTGACGAGGTCGGCTGCGAGGTCCCAGGGCTGGCGGGCCAGGTGTGCGCCGTAGACGAGGTGGTCGCGGTCCGTGTCGTCGAGGAGGTCGTCGTCGTCATGGGGTTCCTCGTCGACGACGACGACGAGCTGGAGGGAGTGAGGGGAGGGCGTGTGGGCGGGGATGTTGGCGAGTTTGGTGCTGAAGGAGCAGCCGCCGCGGCGGAGGACGATGATGTGGTGGTCGCGCGGGGCGGCGTCCGGGAGGCGTGCGTCGCAGGCCGTGTCGCCGAGGTAGAAGGTCGTCCAGGGGAGGACGAGGGGGGGGATGCCTCGGGCGGCGTCCGGGTCGGAGTCGTAGGAGGGCTTGAGGGTCGTGTCGTGAACGTCGGGGAGGGGGACGGCGCCCTTGCCGACGGGCAGGGCTGCCTTGTACGTCTCGAAGCGTGGGCCGTTCGCGCCGTCTGTTGTCGGGCCGTCGGACGGGGCGCCGGTGCTGAGCGGGTCGAAGACGGACGTCACGGCGCGCATGAGGGACTTGAGCATCGAGCCGTAGCTCGGGTCGAAGTCCTTGACTGATGCTTCAGGGACTTCCTGCTGGAGATAGGACGCCTCCTCTTCCGTGAGCCGGATTGTCTCGACGGTCTCGTCACCTGCGTCGATGACGATCTCGAACCCCTGATCAGCGGGCACTTCTGCCGTGGCGTTCTCCTCCGGGCCGTCGTCGTATACCAGCACAAAGTCGGCATACGAGGGGTAGCGGATGCGGTTGAAAAGGGGGTCCGACAGGCCAGACAGGAGCTCGGCGTCGAGATGGACGACCTCATCTTTGCCCAGGGATATGTGGTTGACGTGAGTGACCCTCCAGACGTAGTCATAAGCGGGGTCGAACGACTCTTCCTTGACGAAACTGATCTTCAGGCCGTTCAGGGAGACGATCTTGGCGCCCATGGGCGTCTTCAAGGCGGCGGAGCTGCCGAACAGGTGATTCAGAGCGCTGCCCGCGTCCATCTTCCTCTGCGTGGTGGAGGGAAACTCGATGAGCAGGGTCTGCTTGAATGCTGGCGCGGCACACGTGCCGTTTTCCGGGATCAAGGTCCGAGGGAGGGACCAAGGGAAGAAGGCGTGGTTCTCTTTGTATCGGAGGACCGGCTCCTGGGAGTCGTCGCCGTCTGGCGCTGGTACCTCTTCCATGCCCGAGTAGGGATTCGGCACCCTGTGCAGGCCGACGAAGCTCGCAGCCTGGAAGGCGTCGTGCTTCGCTGCGAGAACCGAGCCGGTGAGGGGAACTTCCTTGACCGGTGCCGGGCAGGTGTTGGTGTACTCCTCGTCGTAGTACGCATCTACCTCCCTGGTCCTCTGGGCAGGCCGACGCTGCGATGCCGCGCGGGCCCGTGGGCGCCGGCGGGGGATAATCAGAGGGTGCGCCTCGGTGCTGAAGACGAACTCCTTATCCAGCTGATTGAAGGGGTGGGCGGGATCGAAGAGGAGGAACAGATATTTTGTGGTTTCACCCAGGAAGAAGCTCTGCATACGGTCTGCTTTCTCGCCAGTGTCGACGTTTTGAAGCCCGGACCAGCCGCAACGCGTTCGGCAGAGCCGGTTGATGTCCGAGAGGACCATCTCGCCGACGTGGAGGTACCATGGATCGTTCGTGGCGCGGTAGAGGTAGTATGTCGACTCGATGAACTCGGGCCGGCCAGGCCACCAGCCGATACCCGAGTCGATCTGCCTATCCCGGACGGACCATCTCTCGGGCAGGGCGCCGTATCTGGTCCAGAGCGCCGTGTACAACAAGTTGGCCTCCTGTCCCTCCTCGACTTCGCCGGCCATGGCCAGAAGACCCGGGTAGAAAGCGGCCAGGCTGTCGATCCAAGCAGTGAAGGGATGGCCCCGCGTCCTGTGGCCGGTCATGTAGTACGGGTGGTGCACATCGTTGAACAGGTGTCGCTTGATCGCGGCGTGCGCCTGGTGCCAGGCTTCCAAGAAAGCACCCGAGGAATGCTCCTCCGGCGTCAGAGGCACCTGGTGCAAGACGTTGGGATCCAGCCATTCGCGGTCCGTCGGGGGCTGCGGCGCGGAGGTGTTGGGAAAGTCGTGCCCGGAGAGCAGGATGTGGCTCTTCAGGGCATACTCGAAGAAACTGTCCACGCCGGCGCCGATGCCCGTGTCGTAGTTGACCCATTCGCCCCTTTCGGGATCGATGGCGTTTCCCACGAGACCAATGTCGCTTTTGCCCTTCCACACCGTCCAGAAGGCCCTCTTGGCGAGGGTCTCGAACCTGGAGTCGCCGGACAGCCGGCTCAGGACGGTGAACTCGAGGACCAGGCTGCCGGCACCCGCGCTGCAAGTGTCAGTCTTCTCGCGAGAGTCTCTGGGCGAGTCGGGGTCGAGGGGGTTGATCTTGTGCAAAGGCGAGTTGACGTAGAATGGTATGCCCTGTCGGAGGTTCACCCGAGGGTAGGGTAGGCCAGTCGTGGTATAGAACGCCGGCAGTAGCCGCTCTGCGAGGTCCAGCGCAAGCCGCAGCAGCTGCCCATCGTAGGTGAACCCTCCAGGCCAGGGTATCGGCGGGAGCTCGAGGAGATCCGCATCGTCGTCGTCGTCGTCATCGTCGCTTGTCGGCCGAGGCGGGTGGTATCCCGGGATGGGCAACTCGCCAATGGCGAAGAGATGCGCGCTCAGCAAGCCGCCGACGCCCCGGATGACCGTCTCGAAGACTTGCACCTTGCTGTCGAGGTCGAAGCCGCGCGCGCGGTGTCCTTGGCCGGAAGGGCCTCTCCTCCCATCACCGTAATAATGTACGAACTTGGCCACGCCGGTCTGGAACTGTTCCAGGGCCCATAATGATGTTTCTTCGTCCGACGGCGAGCCCGCCAGTATGGCCAGCGTGGAAAGACTGTCGATGAGCGTCAGGGAGTAGTTGCCGAGGACGTCGTTGAGATCGTAATTGGAAGGGTTCAACGGATCGCGCGTGAGGGGCGTGCAGGAAACCGGTCGCAGCTGGGAGGAGGATGGTCAGTCGCAATTCCGGCAAAACCCAATGATCCTACAAAAATCGGACGTACCTCGTCCTCGGGGAAGGCATGGTCCATGTAATTATTGAATCCGTGTTGGAATACCTCGATGGTGGACTTGCGCATCTCGGCCAGGCGGGCAGGGCCCATGGCAGCCGCGCAAGCCAGCCATGACAGGGCCCACACGGCTGCCGTGAATAGCGACAGGTGCATATTGGATCGTGGGCGTATTCGAGGAGGGAGAGTCCTGCTATGCGATATGTCCCATCAATGCGTTGCGACAGGTCAGCGCCAGCAGGTTCCCGGACGGTCCCAGGAATCAGCAGGCGCTCGTCAGGAGAGGTGGCACATGGGAAAGTAGGACTGGCTAGGGGCGGTTCTCTGCTAGTAGATCATGGCCAAGTTTAATAGGAGACAAGGCACAGGGAGCGACTCCGTCGATGGAGAGGCAAGATGCTGCAGTTGCGGATGGTCTCGTGCTGCTGACCAAAAAGACAAGTTCAAGTGGGATGCTATGCTGTCATCTTTACCAGCCACAAGGAGATCTTCCAAGTGGCTGGGCTTTTTTGCCAGGTTGAGGCTGACGTCCAACGCTCGGACCGGTGCTTGTCAGTAGCTCGAGCAGCCTTACACCGAGGCTTACCGGTCCGGCTAGCCCCCAGACGCTAAGCCTGGCGGATAGATTCACCGTACACCGGGGCTCAACTTGGCAATTGGCTCGTGATACCGCAACGCAACGGTGGAGACTCGCCGGCGATGGTCCGGGTTCCCCGGCCGTGGGTCTATGCCATGCTTCATTTTAAACACGGACGTCACGTTTGCACCCCCAGTCCATGATTCATTCGTACGACCGAGGACCATCGTTGCGATCCACGACATGAGTGCAAATGCCACCGTGTACATACCCTCGGGCCCATGAGGGCAACGGTGGACAAGGGGGCTCATAGTCGACGAGCCTCTGACTCGTCCTCGCTCATGCGCGTGCAAGGCATGTCCTGAAGCCAAGAACCGGTGTCCTGTCCTGTAGCTAGCACCCATGTCATCGTTCGACCGTAGTGACCGAGTACTTGTTCCGGTTAGACGCGACCCGAATTCCCTCAAAAACTGGCAAAGACGATTATCTCCCCCCCTGTACCGGAGACCTCATCTGCGCCAAGCATTTTGGGGTCCTCCCCGACAGCAGAGGGGCGCGAGAATACGTCAGATCGAGCCCTCGACATATGGTGCCTGTGGCACAGCACCTCTTTCATGTTTGCTGCTCGCGCGAACTGACGTCGGGGCGGTTGGCTGCGTTGCTCGTGCTACTTGCGTGCATACGTACGTTCGTAGGGCTGAAGCTGACATGCTTCTGACAGGTCATCCAAGTCTGCTGTGCCCTCGGCGTGCAGTGGGGACAGGTGGCGGGCGAGAGGAAGGCTAGGGTCGGGAGCGACCAGCTGTGTTGCTTCTTCTTGGACGGCAAATAGAACGGGGAAACTTTGCTGGCGAGGAGAGGCAGATCGGAGGGGCAATGATGCGAGGCCAAGAGCCCGCCCCCGAAAGATGCTCTGTCTGAGCCATCCTTGCCCTGTGATCCGTCAGTTGGCAGGATGGGCGAGTGGATTTCTACCCACCCTGGCCAGGCCTGGGGGATCGGCATCATCAAGACGTCGACAGATCTCGAGAGCTGTCAGTTGACCATCGAGCTAAATGTGGCACGCACGGGGGCGTTCGCGCGGGCGAAAGAGGAAACCATGCGAGGGGCGGGAGGATTGGATCCTGCCAACAACGACTCTGCGATGTCACCGCTCGTCGGGACGGCTGTAAATAGCATCCACCCCGCACCGTCTCCAGCAACACCAGCAGTAGTAGCAGCAGCAGCCCATCTCTGGCTGGGCAGGGCGGCTTCTGAGATCGGCGACCGCGGCACAAAGCGAACCAGTCGACGATGCCCTGGCATGGCCCGGTCCCCTGATTCCTGCTTCTTCAGCGGCGACTACGCCGCACGCCTGCGTGCGCCCGGCACCTGTTCAGGCAAGAGATTGTCTGCTTGTGCAGCGCAGCGCAGCAGCTGGGAGCTCGAAAATAGGCACAGCTGCAGTGCGGACACAGCAGTCGCTGGCAGTCCAGTCTCCGTGGCCAGCGTCCGAAATCCGAACAGGGGGTCGATGCCGGACGGGGCAATCGTCTGCCCGGCCCGCCCACCACGGAGAGGGAATTGGGGGGTGCCATGATGCTGTGCCGCACGCCGACATCTCGGGCACACACATTACTGGGAGGTGCTTGGGTGTCTCCCCTGTTTGTCGGGCGTTCTTGAATCCTTCGAGGTCGCCGACGTCCGTACTCCTGGTACGAAACGGGCGTACCATGCCTTGGTCTCTTCGGCAATGGCAATGGGCGAGGCGCCGCTAGCCATACCTTTGGGAACAACGCTGTTATGTCCCTCTGCTGGCAACGAGGGGGGAGCCCCAGTCAGTGCCTGAAGAAGTTTGTCCCCCCCTCAGGGGTCTGTGAAAGCATCAACGTCTCCCAGAACAGTCCCCATTTCCGGCCCCGATAGCGCACCCTACTGTAGACCACTCTGAATCGCACGACATGCCGTCTGTAATCTCTTTGTCACATGGGGCCGCTCCGCCCTCTCTGCTGCAATCCCGCCGCGGGAGATAATCTAGAAGAAGTGCGGTCTAGGGGGCCGCTCTTCAGGGATCGTATCCCCTGTCACCATCTTCCGGCTCGGCCCCCTTGACCGTCTCCCTCGGCGTCCGTCCGTGAGCTTCGAGGCCAGCCCTGTCCCGAGTCTTTCCCCCGCGGGATTCTAATCTTAAAAAGCCGCCTCTGCTCAAGGGGCAATCCTTGCGCCGGAAAAACGATCGCGCTCCGTCGCACGGGATGAATCGCCCCCCCAGGCGGCGGCGCCCCAATAATGAATCCCCTTCCTCCCGTATTCCCACTTGGACTGTCAAGCCACTGACACTAGCGGCCATCGATGCCCGTTGAGCCGTCCGTCGCGCCGTTTTATTCCATTGCTACTAGTAGTCTCGCAAAGCTGAGGAGCCTCCGGTTCCCACAGCCCGCCGGAAGTGTTCAAGTAAAGACCATGGCACGTCACGCCAGGAGGCACCTGCACTCTTCTAGAGTGAAATTTTCCGCGCCGGGCGCCGGCTAAGGCTCTTCAGCCGAGAGAGGTCTCCTTCATGTGAATGCTCTGTTGCTGCCGACAGGAATCGCCCACCCCCCGTACGCCCACGGGTCTGGCGGGCAGCGACTAGGTTGAGGCTCGCAATGTCTTTGACTGAGGGACAGGTGCAATTGTGCTCTCTTCGAATCACTTGCCGGGATGGTCGCTAGGAACCGCAGGTCTGGGCTGTCGACATGATCGGACCATGACCCTCAGAACAGGGTTTAACGCCTTGGGCACATCTCGGTGGCACCCACCCCTGGCTGCCTACAGCTACAGCATGCCTGCTGCGCACTGGTGCAATAGCCAGGTCCGCGACACTGGGCTCGCACCCCCGGCCTGCCGCAACGTCACGTCGTTCCACCTCCCGCTTCAGTGGGCAGCGCGCGCGGCTTTGATCCGCTCCAATGCTGTCATTCCCAGGTCACACACAGCCGGCCCAGGCATCGTGGCTCGTCCTGTAGGTTCATATTTCACAAATCTTAGTCGGGATTGCCGTGGACTATGTGCCCTTGATGCCGGTCGAGTGGCATATTACCAGATTCTCCAAAAGGACGCTCATCAGAAGGGATTTCATGTTGATGTTGTTCTGTCTGGGTGCAGGCAGTGCTGGTAGGTCCCCTGAACCCTTCCCCATAGTAGGCTTGTCCAGTATGGCCTTGAAGGTGTGGTCATGCCCGGTAAGAGCCGTAGCTTCTCACGCAGTCCGCGCGACGCCTGTTCGATGCCGAGTTCATGTAAAAGAGTGTTTCTCCCAGAGAGTAACTGTATCATATCATGATCGGAGAATAACAATGTCAAATGACACGCAATAAAAGTCCTGGCAATGGTAAGACCTGGCGTGCGCCGCCACACGGAAACGCCTGACCCCCTAATTCGTCTCCCCTCCTTGTCGCGTCAAGTCGACATCCCCATGGGTACGTGTCATCATACATCGCAATAGCGTCTTCCGCTCTTTGGTGCTGGCCATGCGCCGTGTCTCGGGGTATTCTGTAGTCTGCTATGCCTTGTTTTCGTTCCCGCCGGCGCCAAAGTGGCCGTCTTGTGATGGCTCGAGATCATATCCTCTGCCCTCAATCTCATCCAGTACTTGTTGTCGTACGCTTGGTGAGAGCTCCGCCGTGTATGTTGAGCTTCGTGTCGCATTGTCGCTGGTTGCCGGCTGCATGGACTGCTGAGGATACTGATGGTGGTGGTGGTAACCGGTGCCTTGCGGTGCAGGTGCCGATTCTTGCCCACGGTCGTTACCCTCGTCTTTTGATGTCGTCTGACGCTGTCTCTCGTTGAGCTTTCTCCGCCGACGAGTGGACATCTTTGGATCTCCTTTCCAGGGCTCCATGAAGACGTGGGATAATCCAAGCTCTACCATGCGCATCTCGACGTTTCCGACATTGAAGTCGGCCTGCGGGTTACCGCCCAGCTCCTTGTACTTGAGGTGGACTTGTCGATAGTACTGCCGCTCTACTTGCCTCGCTGCTTCGACGAGTATCTGATCCTGTGGCGTGTTGAACGTGTCAGAGACGGATTCGGGTGAGGCGGACAGACGGAGCGGGAAAGCGACTCGACAGCCAGGGGCCACACTTACATCTTTTTCTCCCCATTGAACGTATTTTGACTTTGCCCTAGATATTCTCATCTGGAGAGCTGCGCGGTCAAAGTCCGTGCCGAAGCGTTTGTTGTACTCGGTGGTGATGGGTCCCCACATCCCTTTACCCTTGTTATTGTCGTACTTGCGTCTCAGGTCAAAGAGGAAGCGGTCCGCCTCGGGCATGCCATCTTTGAACTGCAAAGGCTCATTCGGGGCAGTAGTGTCAGCTGCGGGAGTCTCTTGGACAGTGGGGGTCGACGAGCGAGCTGTAGGTTTCGATCTGGTGCTGCCGCCGCGGCCAGAGCCCTGGCCGGCATGCCTTGTGGCACCCCCGCGGACCCTTGGCTTCCTGTAAAGTCGATTTGATCCTTGTTCTGGCTTCGAGGCCTGTTTGAATTTGAAAGGAAAAGGAGGCTCAAGTGGCGGGGGGCAATCATTTGGTTCAATGATATCACCCGGCTTGGGGCTCTTGGTCTGCGGCAGTCTCATTTGCTGTGCCGTGGGAGAAGCCAAAAGAGGGCCCTCGTCATCCTGGATCATGTGTGAAGACATGTGCTGTTGGTGTAGATGTTGCTGCTGTGGGTGGTGGTGGTCGTGTTGTTGTTGATGCGGCATCGCCATGGATAGGTCGGCGGGCTCTTGCTTTATATCGAGAGCGCTTGGCGCCAGGGTTTGGTGTACATGGCCCATCTGGTGCTGCATGTCGTCGACATAGTAGACCTGGTGATGCATGGTTTCTGCCGAGGCCGTCACGGACTCGGGTTGGGTCGTCGACACACCGAAGGAGCCCCAGTATGGCTCTGGTGGATCTGCGATGTCTTCCTTGTGGTGTGGTTCTGCGGAAGCGTCCGACAGTGCGCTGAGGTGAAAATGAGACTGGGGAGGCATAGAATGCATAATCAAAGGCGATTCCGGTTGGCCGTTCGGCGGCGCCATGGAGAAGTCGTGTGACCAGTACATCTTGGAAGTGGGTGGAGGGGTAAGCGACTGGTGTTGAGGTTTGATGACCGAACGGTGATGTCGCGCAGGGTGCGGTCTGTGTCGCAACGGCGGCGAACCAGCGCCAGACGACACGGGCGTCAAGATGCTAAAGTCACAATGCTGCGTTCGGCCGAATGAAGAAGAAGTCTGCAATGGCGTAAGCCGATGACCACCTCTCGCTCGAGGGAGGAGCGATTCGCGTCAAAGGGGGGGTCATGGACGACGAGGAACGTACACCACCAGAAGAGGTTGTTGCAAGGTCAGAGTAGGCAGCTGACTCGGGAGGCTGGTCGGCCGTAGAAGAAGTGGTGCTGCTCAGTGGAAGCTCCCCCGGTAATCTGTGTCTGTCCACCCGGACATGGGTGGAGGAGACTAAGTACTGCTGGTCCGTCATTGCCGTGTGTGGGCCTCTGTGAAGGGCAGGAAGATCTGAATTGACTAGCACCGGGGCAGTAGAAGGATTAGGAGGGTCGCGCGCCGAGTGGAGTTGCTTCTGTAAAGGTAGGGTAGGGGAACGGTGCCTGTGCTGAGATGCTTGACAATAGAGCGGGAGTGGAAGCCCACTAGATATAACGATCTTGAAAATGGTAGAGAAGAAGTCCTTCTCTCTATGACGATTCGGCACAGCCTACTTGTGGCCGCAATTCGGGTCTCTCGTGCGTACAGGCGGTCGAGAGAGAAAGTGAGCCTTGCCAGACGAGATGGAGACGACCGGCCGCGGCCCTAATAAAGATGGAGAGGGAATCGATGTTTACAGGGGTGGCCTTGTCGCTCTAACCACGAACGCAGTGGGCAGGACATGTCCCAAGCATGCCTGCTAGGGGCCTTGAGAAATACTGCAGTTCCATTCAGTACGGAGCACGGAGCATCCAGGGTTGAGGCGACACTACCCACAGCGGGCAGAGATCAGACCGGCACCAGACTTCGTCCGTCGTGTGTAGGCGATAGCCGCCGAAGGCTTTTTGACCCTGCAGGACGGAGGGGTGCTTTGCAGGGTGCTGAGATGGAGCATCGGCCGCGGTGATGGGGCTGCCACACACCGCATGGGGGTGTGTCCAGAAGCTCGATGATGTCGCGGTTCGGCACATCCAGGTACAGCGCTGTAGGCAAGACGGGATCCCAGAATCGGGGTCCAAAATCGTGATGTATGCAGTCACCACCTGATCCACAGGTTGTAGGACATTGAGCGTAGCACAGATCACAGGTCTGAGACGCTTCAGATGGCGGGTCATTTTTCCACTACTTTGGCTTGTACTGACCTACTGAATTGAACGGTATCCAGGGCGGGAGAGGGCTTTTGACGGCATCGACCAAGAGCTTGCGCATAGATTACTGATGGCCGGAAATGGGGATTCTAGCACACCATGCCCAGTGTCTTGGGGTCCTTGTAAGGCCATGGAGCCAGTTCCGCTTGGGGCAGCCGACATCCCTGACTCGTAGAGGACCAGCGGCCGCAACAGCGTCTCGGCACAATGTGCATGTGCGTTGCCAGATTGGGGGGTGCGATGCTCCAGGTTTGGAGCCCCTGCGAGCAGCTTCGAGTCTCTCAGAGGATCTCGGTACAAGTTGATGCGGCTATTTTGAACGACCCGGCCAGTTGAGCTCTACATGCTCATGACTGTTAGCAGTAGCAATGCAAACATGGAGAAGTTTCGGGAGATACGCACTACCAGATGCCGGTGAGCCAGGCCGCCCGCACACATTCTGGAGGCCGGGGTCTTGCCAAGAGACCCCCAAGACAGGTCAGAGCCGGGGTGGTCTGGGTGGAGCGAGACAGAGATGGCGCGGGCTCGAAGTGGTAACTTTCTCGGACAAGACTTGCATCGTCGTGCTTGGCTTCTCGGTCATAGTAGTTAGTGAGGGCGAGGTGTCTGGGGCACATCTAAACTTACAGCGTACGAGCAGAATGGTGGTATCGCCCACCTCCTTTAATCCCAACATCAGAACCAAACGTCGAGGAAACAGTACGTCAGGTGAGGAATTAGACATTCGGCCGACGGAAGTGGAGGACTGCAGCATCTTCTGTCAGGGCCCGAGACCGATCGACCATCTCGAACCTCCCACTTCGGATGACGGTGCGAGGGTTCGAGGCTTGGAGAGGCCCGGCAGACCTGCAGGTGACAACGGACATGAACGAGTAGAGAAGCAGGCCCGAATATCGTGAGCGACTCGAGACATGCAGCGACTGGGCCGGCGGGGCTACGGGCGGAGGAATGATCGTGAGCCATATGATGAAGTGGTGTCGACAAGCGTGACAAGCAGATCCTGTCGAAGGAACCTAGCAGAGGCAAGCGACGGCCGGGAAGGGACGATGAGCGTAGTGCACTTTCCTAACGACCGAGAAGACTCCATCGGCCCGCTTTCTTAATGCGCGGCGTCAGATTGAGCCAATTGAAGGCAGGTGGAAGCACCGGTATCCGCCCTAAAACCTGGGGTACCGAACTGTCGGGACCGCTAGCGGGCCGCTAGCAAGCTCAGAGGGGGGTCAGGGGGTCCATATGCTCCATCTAATCCAGTTAAATCGCGCCAGGCACATGACGTTGGACCCTCAGCTAAGCCCCCCTTGGCCCCCTCTCGATGGTCCATTGGGGCCAAATCTGCCTGGCGGCCAATGAACGGCCCATGCGCCTTGCGCTAAGCCGTTCCAGTCACCTCTCCTGTCCTTTCACACGCGCGTCTCCATGAGAGCAGGAGCATTCATGTCATTGGTTTCCAAGCACGAGATAGACGAAGGGCAGCAAGGCAGGTGCCAACAAGGAATAATGCATCCACCAACTTTCTCGTCACATCCTCCTCCCCCGGGCATCTTGCTTCATCGTCGCGGCAGTTTGCTGTCGATTGATCGAGATGACCAACAGTGAAGGCGTGGTCGCGCCTTTCCTGCCAGCCTCATCACACCAGAAGCGCCTGGTACCCCAACATGATCACGACAAATGACCAACAGCGCGGCTGCTCTGTCACTGCATCCGCATTCTCAGTTGACCCTCGCCGTGTGTCGAGATGCGCGCGTCTTGTTGAGGCTTGTCGTCGAGTTGACGGCCCACGCGACCATCCATCGCGGTTGAACTCGTCACTGCCGCGGCCAGTCCTGGGTACAGACAATGCGGTACGGCTGATATGCCACTGAGACGCAAGCTCTGCCTCCTTCGCTACACTCTGAAACCTCAGCCCCCATGTTGCCTTCAGGAGGGCACTCACCATGACTTGTCGGCTCGACCAGCCCGGTGATTCCGTTGACCGCGATGGCTGCGGCCGCAGTCCGAGGCTGAAAGGTCGCCTCGTAGGTCTGTACCCAAGGCTGAAAGCATTCTGGACTGTGACCGGTGCGGCAACACCTCGATTCAGGCAGTAATGTGCCGGCAGTCCGAGACGTTACAGCCTGAGTCTGTCAGATAAGCGCCGAGGTCGCATATCAGCCGCCTCTACGGCACACAACCAGCACTCCGCACTGACTTCGCGGCTGTTACTGGCTACCAACCGCAGTCTTCTGGCCTCAATATGTGCTGCGTGCATTCTCATCACAGATGCCACCCCGCTCTAAACCATCTGCGGGCTCTTCTGCCCCATGTCCTGATAGATGGGAGAATCAAGGCCCAGCGGCGGTACCAAACCCTCGGGTTTGTCCAAGACGAGATGGCCTTTTACGGAGACACGACGCGCAATCCGACTTTCTTGTCTGACAGGGGTCTGACAGACATGTTCCGACGGCGTCCGTCTTTCCGGCTGGCCATGCCGTGTTCATTGATCGGAGCAATAGCATGTCATGTCATGTCATTTTGTCATGCCCCATCGACGCCAGACCGCCAACTCAAATGATGCCACACGCGCAAATGAATACGCCTGGGTTGTCTCGTCGTTGGCTAGTGGTACGCTTTGCCTGAGCATGCAGCGCGTACGGGTGCTGCAATCCGGGACTGCTTCGTACGATTTCCGAAGCCATTACTGATGGAATTCAACGGCACTCTTCCTCGCCCAGCGCAAGTACTTACTCGGTTCGACAGGGGTTGCAAAGACGACAAGACCCTACCTAGAGCAGGACTCGCGGATTGCACTCTAGTCATTTGCGTGGTGATTCCGGGGCCCGTGAACGCCTGGTGGAGCAGTGAACAGAGACACCCTCCATGTCTCCCCTCTCCTTTGCTCAGAGGACCTAACCATACAATGTTGAACCCCTGACGGCCTGGGCATTCACTTCTTTCCGATGGCTAGGCGTCCAGGTCTGCGATGGAGCCAAGCGCCTGGCCGGCCTTTGCCTTTCCTCTTTCCAACACCGAACCTCGTTCGATCTTGATTCCGCTGGGTCACACTCTGGAGCACCCCTCTTGTGATGGGTCTGCTCGACATGCAGAGACGACCACTAATCAAGTCAAATCAAACGCCTCTCGCGGGTCTCAGGGGCGATGGACCCGACAAGTGTATTTCACTGACCGCGCCACTCCACACTTGAACCCTCTGTCTCAGCCGCCCTTTGTCGACCCCTCTCGCAGATCATGGCTGGAAGCAATATGGGCAGCACGAATAAACGCCTGCTGCCATATAGCGCCATGCGTCGAGGGGGAGGGCAGACTTTTTAACAAGTGTAACGTGAAAGGTTTGCGCCGGCGCGAGGGGTTATACACCGCAAGATGCAGAAGGGGGTAGACAACCCCCCCGACATTCCTCTGGACGAACAGCCAAACTCATGAAAGGACCGCTCTTCCGCCGAGGGCAACCCCCGAGCGGTTCCGATGTGATTCCTAGCGTCCTGGCGCAGAGTTTACGAGGCGACTGTGCGATCGCGGGACGTTGGCTCAGGGGAAGCCTCCAGATTCTTCAAGGAAACGGCCACCCGCCCGGCAATTGACACGAACAGGATGCGCCATGAGATGGCTCCCGTGCCTGTTGGCCGTTCTTCCCTCGTGGTGCGGGAGCGGGAGCTGCCACCAACGAGGATTTGTTGGCGTGCTTTCCCCGGGCTTCTCTAGAGACTCCTGCGAGCAACGTAACTCGTGTCGAAGAGCCGTTAGCGGCACAGGCAGCCCCTCCTCCAGATGCGCTCGGATGATCTGCTCTCGATTCTTCCGCAAAGTTTATCCTTGACCCGTCCGGAAGATGTTCATCGGGTTCAAAGGTGTGGAGGGGGTTAACAGGCAAGTGAACCCGGTCACACAATGTAGGCTCGCCACCCTCTCGAGCATGTTGGCCAGAAGTGCGGCAGTACACTTGAAATGTGCCTGGCATGACTCTTTTTCGTGAATCAAAGATCAATTCTTCTTGACGCCGACGTCGTCAAAGCCGCACCCGTTCCGGGGCCATGATCGGCGGCCCGAAAAGGCGGCCAGGTCACTCTTGCTCGGCTGCTGAGCCACCGACTGAAGTGATAAAAAATGCCTTGCCCAAGGTGGAAGAATACCGGATGTGACGTTCTGCATACTCCTTGACCTGGGTCAACGGGGCGTTGTGTTGGAATGTAGCCATGGCGGGTAGCCAACGTGAACTGCAACGCTCTTCTGCCCGTGAACGCCGGCCCCTGGCCTGCCCATCATCTACTTCCAGCAGTTGGGGAGTCTTGTCATGGAAGTGTATCCCGCTCGACTCATGATAAGCTTCCGTGCCGTTCTTGGTCCGAGTGTTCCGCCCGTTGGTGCCGTTGCGGCGTAGCGATGGTGGCGCCCTCGAGCCAACGGCCAAAGGGGCACAGCACAGCTCCCCCTCAAGGCGGGCCGCCTTTCTTCAGTATTGGAACTTGCAGAAGCGAGTATTCTTCAACTTTATTTGATCCCTCAGCAAGTCTCGCCCCCAAGATGTGACGACGGTGGTGCCTGATGATGCGGCGCGAGTCACTCGCACCTAAGTACGTATCCCAACGGGCGAAGGGAAGGGAACCGAGGAGCCCGGAGAGCCGTTTCGTCACGTCACCTCGGAGATTCCCTTCGTTCAACTGATTCTTTCATCTGCCGGGCGTGGAATCTGTTCTACGAAGCTCGTCATTTGCAGCTCTTATCCGGAAGACCCTCTGTGAATTGGTACCCTCGAGGGCCGACTCCTCGCTCGCTCCAACTGTGACAGATCGTCCACGAAGAACAGCAGACATCATCGCGAACAATACCCTCCAGGTTTCTGCTGCCTGGCGACTCTGACCCCTCTATTCAAGATCAGGGGCGGCAGCGGCTCGCAAGGCTGTTGCTGTTGGCGACTGTCTTCCTTACGATGCCTCGGTCACACCTCCGACCCTTCGTAACCAGTCCTGAGCAAACCCTCCTCGACACAATCCCAACAGGACAACCATGACAGCCTGTTCTGCAAAACCCTCGTCTACAAACCTTGCAACTGCAGCGAACGCTGACCGCGGTCCAAGTCTTAGACGCCCCTCGCCCGAATCACCCATGACGAGCACGTGCCCACGCAACACCAGCATCACCATCACATGCGAAGACCGATCAAAGACCATCTGCCTCGGCAGGTTTGCTACAACGGGCTATCTATCCCGGCTGGAAAAATTACCATCATCACCCGGTACGCCCGTATCCCGCAGACCCATGCCGTCGAACAACCGTGCAGGAGGAGGCCTTTCTCCTCCCCTTGATACCCCACCGACAAGAGACGCGCTGGGTATTCGACAAATTCGCGGAATAATATGGAAACCAGCAGGACAGAAAAACAAAAAAAGAAAAACGCCGAGTACCCAGTGTGCCTCCTCGCGCTCGGAGGGATCATCACATTTGTATCCCATCCCCCGTTTTCGCCTCGTGGGCTCCCGAGTCGTTTTGGGCCGTGTCGACATTACCGTATAGAACCCACCAACAAGAAAACCAAAAGGCGCGCTTTGCTACTGTCCCGCGCGCCTGAAATGTACTAAAAGCAAAAGAGAAGAAGATATTACGATGCTTGTGGACAGGTCCGCGTTGGACCAAATCCGGCGTCGACCGAGGGAACAGGTAAGCATAATCATGCTGTCGACATGTAATCGACCACAGCATCCTCCAATGCCCGCAGGCAAGCTGTACTGTCCTATTCGATGCGCATGGATGCCATGACCTCAGCACCCTGCAGCGCCCGCGGGGAGGGGCGGTTCATGTTTTGGTCGTCTCGCACAGGGTCTGCAACCTAGGCACCCTCCAATGGCTGGACGAAAGAGTAGTTGAAGTCCAGCAGGCCGTCGAGCATCCAGTGCTGCGGGTCGAAGAAATCGTAGTTCGCGTCGCCGTAATTCATGCCGCCGATCATATTGTTGCCGTTGCTGGGCAGGTTGTTGCTGTTGAGGCCGCCCGATGCTCCTGGCGTGAGCGCCCCATTCGAGGCGAGCAGGTTCGCGGGTTGCATGCCTTGGGTCGCGGGCATCAGGGTCGAGTCCATATGTGTCGATGATGCCGATGACTCGTTCGCTGAGTCGGGATTAGTAGGTTGTTTCAGGGCTACCGGAGCCGCACCTGTACGTCAGCCATCACAGTCCACGGAGAACCTAGATGCATGGCAAACGAGCACACGAAACGGACACAGGGCAGGCGGTCAAAGGGAAGGAGGATGTGCTTACCGTCGAGGGTGCCTCGGCCTTGAGCCTGGTACTCTTCTCTCCATCGCCATACCGTGTCGAACACGAGGCTCATGCTGTGGCGACATCGAATCTTGAGCTGGAGCGACTCATCGATGATGAGTGATGAGTCGGCGTTGGGGCTCATGGTCTTGACAGGTGAACGGGAGCCGTTCCACATCTGCACCATGAGCTCGGCCAGACGCGACTGCAGATCGTTGTTGATGACGCTTGTGGCCCGAATCGCATTTAGCGTCTTGTGGAACAGGTCCCTTGCGCGATTCGAGTCGATCAGGTGAGCGAAGAAGGACTTGGAGAGCTTCAACAAGGCAAAGCCGGCGGCCACCAGCATCTGCTGGATGTAGTTGGTTGCATAGAGCAAGATGTGTCCCGCGGTGTTCTGGCCGGGAGATGTGACCTTGTCGTCTTCCAAGATGTGTTCGAGGAAGGCCGTCGTCGCTCTCCACAGGCCCATGAGATCGTCCATATATGTCGGCGTACTGCTCGAGTCAAAGAAACCGACCAAGCGCAGGTGGAGATTTGCTGCGCGCAGATGCAGATTGACGATGGGACCGAGGTTCTGAGTGAGAATCGAGGCTTGGAGCTCGTTGTAGTCGCGCAGGTAAACCTGCATGAGCATCGCTCGGTGCTCGTCACCAGCGACACCTCGCGAATCCTTGGCGTTGCTGTACATCTGTTTGGACACCTTATCACAGAAACGTTCGATTTGCAGGCGTGCCTCGAGCTCTGGAGAGAGCGTGAATTCGTTCTCCTCTCCTCGTCGAACGGCCAGAGTCCAGTCGTAAAGTGTCGAAGCAGGTTGGCCGTATCCGGTGCCGATGGTCTGTGCGACGATGTTGCAGACAGCCCAGGTAGAGACGCGATCGGATAGCTGTTCCTTGTTGAGTTCGATGGACACGCGAGAGAAGTCCTGTGTGTGGTTCGGTCGATGAAGACCAATTCCCGTGGCTGTCTTCATCATGACACCGCACAGGATGTGGGTCGGATCTGAGGTGGTGGTGCTCGTGGGCAGTGGCCATGTGCAGAGGAGGCACAAAGCCTTCACGACGTAGTAGCTGCTCGGAACGTCGCCAATGGTCTGCCACAAGAGCCTAGTCAATGGGCCGGAAAGCGTTGTCAACAGCGTCGGGTCGCTGCTGTAGCGCCGGGAGGCAATCGCGACCATGGACCAGAAGAGTAGTGGATGCTGCTGATAGTACACATCGGGGCCGTGTCCAGGGTTCAGGAACGGCAGATATGGGTGGTAGTATGTGAAGAAGACTTTGAAGAGCTGCGACACCGAGTCCTCGGTCAGGCGGACGTTTTCGAGCTCGTGGGTGTAGCGAGGCATGTTGTAGGAACCGCCGCGCTTGAGATGCAAGAGCGACGAGACAGCCTCGTCAGAGCCCATCAAGGAAGGGTTCCGGGTGTGGCTGTAGGCGCTGGTAGCCATGGGAGATTGGAGGTCCTGATCGTCGTCATCGACGACGAAGCCCTGTGCTTGCGCCCGACTCAGGCCGCGCCGTAACCTCTCAATTTCTTTCTCCATCTCGGCATGCTTGCTCCGTTTCCCAACACGCTTGAAGTTGGACTCGATCTTGCAGTCCAGTTTCAGGCGGTTGCACCTCGAGCAGCTCGAGAAGGGGTCCTGCACGACGTCGCATCGGAGCTGTGGAGGGTAAATGAGTTAGCAATTGATCAATTGACCCGGCGCGAGACCCCATGGGCGACTGGCGAGGGCAGGCATGGACAGGAAGAAGTTGTGGTGGTGGTGACTCACTTTCTGCTGCCGACACTCGTTGCAGGCCCTCTTGACGCCCGGCTGGCGCTTCTTGGAGTCATGATCAAGGCCGTCCTCATCTTGACCGCCAATGCTCCCCGGGCTGCTGTCGGCAACCATGCTCTCACGCTTTCTCTTGTGCCCGTTGTACCCGTTGGCCCCGGGGCGGGCGGTCATCGGGCTGGCTGGACTGACGGGCGTGGCTCCGCTGGCGGCGGACAGGATGCCGGAGCCGTCCATGCGGGAGGGCGAAGGCACGAGGCGGCAGAGGCCCCGAGCCGCAAGTTCGGCGGTAGAGAGATGATGGAACTCGGATCAAGGGCGTAACTGCGAGCGAGGGGTTCCGGGGCCGGTGTCGCGGGGTCAGAAGCAGGATGTATGTCCGACCGCGGAGCAGTTCCTGGGCTTTTTTCTGGCTAAGACAGGAAGGTTGACGGTAGAAAGAAAAGAGCAGGTCGACGACAAAAGGGCGTTGGCTGCGTTGGTGCGGGGGCGCCTTCCATTTCCACGAGGCGGGTTGCACTTGACTTCTGGGCAGCTTGCGGCGGGGATCCTCCGTCCAGCGGGGTCGTGGCTGTGGTTGACTCGCGCGGGAGCTTTGATTGGGCAGACTTATCGGGCACGTGCAGAATTTTACGCGATAGTTAGCGGGGAGTCACTCGTCTCGCGGACTTGAGGCAGTCGCGACCGGTGTAGCCCTGCTTGCTGTGGCTGGTGACAGGGGTCCTCATGCAGGGATCTTAGTCATTGCGCGGCGGCAGAACCGCTAAATGGGTCCAAGCTTCCTGCCAGTTCGTGAAGTCATCTTGGCCCTCGTGCTACATCAGACGCAAGCGGCTCAACTTCATGTCTTATTTTCTGGACATTAACAATCAATGAACCTCAAGCTAGAACTGCAGAGGTACTTGATGGTCAACATTCCTTCAAATCTATTTTCACTCGTTCAATCTGGGACTCCTACACCCAAATTTCACGATGAGCAACCCCCCGAAACCTACCAAGCAACCGGTGCCTATCCAATTGGCAGACCCTCCTCGATATCGAGACAAAGGGTCTTACACGGAGGCTCTGCGAAGTACACGAGACGTTGAATACGTACTACCCGATTCGAAGCCCAAGAAGAGTAGGTCAATCAACAGGCTATAACGCCCCTTGTCCCTTTGTCGTGACTCACTTTCCTCAGTCAATCACATCAAAGTCGAATCAGCAGCTGTGCCTCAGCCTTTCCTGGATCCCAGCATACTTCAGGAGTGGCAACAGCAGCATCAACAGAAGAAAAGGACATGATTGTACAAGTCATATCTGTCTTCAGCGACTATTAAATCGCTGAATTACACGCCTTCGAGAGATGATGCGACGACGAAAGGTTACATTGGATGGTCCTCTGCGGGAGCCCCGCGCATGCGCGATCGAGTTGCGGAGCGTCACTCCAGCAGGTGGATCGTGAGCCGAGTCATGGCTCCGACGGCATGGCTTCATATCTGGAGATACAGATTATCCTGGAGACAGTGGGCCATGACTCTCATCTACCCCAGCCTCGCGACTTGTCTGAGAATGGCTATTTTGGGTTGCAAGCCTTGCAAAGCCCAGCGGTGGGCTTGACCGAACGCACAACAGCGCTACCCAAGCCCGCCAATCCACCATGCATTTCGCGGAGCCGACTCTCGGAGAAATGCAACTCCAGATATGGATTGACGGGCCTGTCCTTCTAGACGAAGCTTAGCGGCAATCTCGAATAATGCAATCGGGCTTCTAGCCAGGGCAGTGCCCATGGCAAGAGGCCAAGAAACCCCGCAGCCACCCAAGCCTCCCATTGAGACAACTACCATTACATCTGACTCCCGAGTCTGGGGGCCGAGCGACAGCGGCCTGCCGAATGGGCCTGCCGTCGGTGCGGGGTTCAAGCCGGGTAGTACCCGGGTGGCCGTTGTCCATTAGTCTCATCACCGTCGATGCTGACGCCCCATTTAAATAACCTCACAAATGTCAGAGAAGAAGCCCTAGACGTTATGCGACGTCTCGGAAGTTTCCTCCTCCAACTCAGACAAAGCAGCTACGAAGACTTGTTGTAATCTGCATAGTCGAATTCTAAGATGGCTTCCTCAGACTACACAGTCCCGTTCTTCATCAACGGCGAAGAACGTGTCACTGAGAAGACATTCAAGGTCACATCCCCCGCCACTGGCGAGACTCTTCACCAATGCTCCAGTGCCTCCGAGACTGAAGCCCTCGCGGCTGTCGATGCTGCCACAAAGGCGTTCCCGGCGTGGAGTAGGCTCCCGCCAGCCCGGCGTCGGGATTACTTCCTCAAGGCCGCCGATATCATGGACAGCCGACGCAAGGAGCTGGCAGGGTACCTCACGACCGAGACGGGCGGTGCAGAGGCCTGGGCCGACTTCAACATCAGCACGGCCATCGAGCTGATCAAGGACGTCGCCGGCAGGATAGCCACTATCGAGGGCTCCGTCATCAACACAGCCTCGGCGGACACCACGGCCATGGTGCTCAAGGAGCCCTACGGCGTCGTCCTTGCCATCGCCCCCTGGAACGCCCCTTACATCCTGGGCACCCGCGCCGTCGCCTTCCCCCTCGCCGCCGGCAACACGGCCGTTCTCAAGGCCAGCGAGATATCGCCCAGGGTCATGTGGGCCATCGTCTCATGCTTCCACGACGCGGGGCTCCCCGCCGGCGTCCTCAACATGATTGCCCACGCGCCCGAGGACGCGCCAGCCGTCACGTCCGCCCTCATCGCTCACCCCGCCGTCAAGAAGATCAACTTTACCGGCAGCACCGCCGTTGGCCGCATCATTGCCAAGCTCTCCGGCGAGCACCTCAAGCCCCTCCTCCTCGAGCTCGGCGGCAAGGCCCCTGCCATCGTCTGGGAAGACGCCGACCTCGCCCTCGCCGCCTCCCAGTGCGCCCTCGGCGCCTTCCTCCACGCCGGGCAGATCTGCATGTCCACCGAGCGCATCGTCGTCCACGCCTCGGTCCGCGCCGCCTTCGAAAAGGAGCTCACCGCCGCCATGGCCAAGATCTTCCCCGGCGCACCCGTCCTCATCTCGGCCACTGCCGTGCGCAAGACCTCCGCCCTCGTCCGCGACGCGCTGGGCAAGGGCGCCTCCCTCGTCGCAGGCCAGGCCCCGTCCCCCATCGACGACTCCTCGTCCGCCAAGATGTTCCCCGTCGTCGTCTCCGGCGTCACGAAAGACATGGACATCTACGCCACGGAATCATTCGGCCCCTCCGTCTCATTGTTCGAGGTCGATTCCGAAGAGGATGCACTCCGCCTCGCCAACGACACAGAGTACGGCCTCTCGTCCGCCGTCTTCACGGCCGACCTGAGCCGGGGCCTGCGCTTCGCACGCGGCATCGAGGTCGGCGCCGTGCACATCAACAGCATGAGCGTCCACGACGAGCCAGGCCTGCCGCACGGCGGCGTCAAGGCGAGCGGTTTCGGGCGCTTCAACGCGAGCGCCGGGCTCGAGGAGTGGGTGAGGACCAAGAGCGTTACGTTCCCGATGTAAGGGGGCATGTACATACACTAGCACTTGACGTATGAGAGAGTGAATCACGAGACACAAGGGAGAGGATGAGAAATAATCCAATGCTGCTGGGCAGATATCCAATTGCCACATATCGCTACCGTGTACTCGCTCCAGGCCCAACGCTTCTTCTTCTACGCCTCCTTGCGCTCCTCGCCCTCGCCATCCGCCCGGTCCAGGTCCAGGCTCTCCTTGGGCTTCTTCTTGATAGAGAAGCGCCCGGTCCAGCCCGCCATGCGGCCGCCCTCCTTGGAGTCCTTCGACTTGCTCGGCCCGAGCGACGGGCTGCTCGTGACGCTGTCGTAGCTCTTGGCGAGGTGCGCGGCCTCCTCGTCGTCCATGTCGCCGATGCTCGAGCGCTCGCCCGACACGGAGATGTTCTTGTCCGAATTGGTCGTGCTGCCGGGCCCCTTCTTGAAGAGGCTCGACTCCTTGCCGAGGCGGGACGAGAAGCTGAACTTGCCGCTGGACCCCTTGCGGAACAGCTTGCGCACCGCGCTCTCCTGCTCCTTGAGGCTGGACGGCGCGCCCGCGCTGGGGTTGTCCGACGGCGTGTTGGAGAACGTGTGCTCGAGGGAGAGGGACTCGCGGGACTCGGTGACCGAGGGTTGCGTGTGGACAGAGTACGTGTCGCGCGACGCGCGGGAGTCCGACGGCGACTCGTCGAGGACGGGCGGGAACTCGAGGCTCGGCGTCGTCGCCTTGCTCCTGTTGCCTCTGCCCTTTTCCTTGTCCTTGCTCTTCGCCTTCTCCTTCTGCTTCGATGCCTCGGCGTCCTTGTCCTTGGGCCCGAAAATGCCAGCCATGAACGTGGGTGCGTTGGGGTTGAGGCGCAGAGCAGCAGCCGCAGCGGCGGCGGCTGACGTGGTCTTGGACGCGGGCGGGCGACTGCCGATAACACCGACCTGGCTAGGAGACACCTGCGGATCAAGTAGGGCCTGTTCGTCCAGAATCTCGTCATCAGCCGACGCAAGGGTGGTCTTGAGCGCGGCAGGCGATCCGTGGATCGATGGGCGCCTTGAAGGATTCCTAGACGGCCACATGTTGGCATCAGGAGACCAGATACGGCTCCTGCTGAAGTTCGCATCAGGCGCGCCCCAGATCGAGCCGCTGTCCGTGGAAGGTCTCGGAAGCTCAGCCGATGCTATGGAGGCTGGACGTGGGCTGCTCGGCATACGGTCCGCTGCAAACAAGCCCGAAGAGCTGGCAAATGGGTTCAGACGCTTAGCCGAGAACCTCGAACTGTGAAGCATGCTGCTGTCCGTTCCTTCGGGGTTACCGTTGCCACGGTTAAACCAGTTGGACGTAAAGCTGATTCTCCGTTTGTTGTTCTCGGGGTCGTCGCCTTGACGCGGGAATGACTGGCTCTGTCCATGCTTAAGAGAGCCGAGAGCCGGGCCGACATCGTCTTCTTCCTTGAGTCCCCTGCTACGGTTGAACGACGCGAGCAGGTTGCTGAAGCGGTGACTCGAGGCCGGAGGCGGCCCGCCGGGGGACGAGGTGACATCGTGCAGTGAGCGGTGGTCACCGCTGTCGACGTGATGCAACGCAAAGGGCAAGTTGTACGACGAGTTGTGAGGGCTTGATACCATGCTATGTCGACCAGACGACGGCGGTGACTGGACATCGCCTTCGTCGTGTCCAACTGGGCTGTGGCGGCGATTGGAGATGGGACTCGGAGGGTCATCATCCATGAGGATACCAGAGGGTAAGAGCGACGTGGCCGTAGGACTGAGAGGAGCACCACCCGTGAGCGCCCTAATTTCAGCGTCCGAGAAGCCCTGGTCCGAGAAACCCTGGTCCGTGTTGGAGACGTCGGTCGTCGAAAGATCCATGAAGGGACCGGGTGCGAAGCCCAAGCGATCGCCACCCGGAGGTCCAAAGATGGCTTCTGCCGTAGCGAATATGGCGTCCGAGTTGGCGAACTGAGAAGGCGGCGAAGACACAGGCACACCGCCAGAACCGTTGCTCGCCCGACTCCTGCGCTTGACCTGTGTCGAGGCGGTTTGGTCAAAGTCGACCCCTGAAGAGTTGGCGCCCGCGTAGAGCTGAAGGCCGGACTGCTGTTGCGTGTAGATCTGCGTGTGCAGGACGTGGATGTGGTTCTCGATCTGTTGCGCCCGCCGGGTCTCCATGATGAGTTGGCTCTGCAGTTCCCTGCGCCTCAGGTCGAATTCCCTGCGCATCCGACGATCGTCTTCCTTCCATTTGTCGTCGTCCTCGCCACCGGGCAGCTGCTTTCGCTCGTCCTCGAGTTCCTTCAGCTGCTCCTTCTTCTCCTTGTACTCGGCCTCGAGCTGGGCACACTCCTCCTGTAGCGCCGCATTCTCCTCGGCCAGGTGCTTCACCTTGAGATCGCGGTCCTGCTGCAGACTCTCTTTCTCACAGGCGAACCCATCCCTCGCCTTCTTCATCCTGGCCACGTCCGTAGAGTACTTGTCGATTGCCTCATGGGTCTTCTTCCTCTTGTCTTGCTTCGCCTTGAGCTCGTTCTCCTTCTTGGCCTTCTCCTTGGTCTGAGCACGCATCTGCTCATAGGTTGCCTTGACCTTTTGCCGAAGCTGCGCAGTCTGATCATCCTTTTCCTTGAGAATCTGTTTCTTCTTTTCCTTGTCCTGCTTCAGAGCCTGCTCTTGGCGTTGGAAGTCGGCCGCCTCCAAGTCGTACTGTGCCACAGTCTCGTCAATCTCCCTACGGATCTTCTCAAGGGTGTCTGCTAGCTCCTTGAGCGAGGGCTCGGGCTGCCCGGGTCGAGTCGGCATCCGAATGGAAGGTTGATCCTGGCTAGCTACGGACGGAGAGTGCCGTCGGCCAACGGTGTTGCGCCTCTGGCCGGGTACTGTAGAGGCGCTGTCGCGCGAGGGGATAGAGACACTGTCCAGAGGTGGGGCGGCCTCGATCGAAGGCAGCTGCGCCTTTCCGGAAGACTCATCGGGGGCCTGGGCCGCGGCTACTTTGGCGTCTTGATCCTGGAAGCTATCTGGGATGCGAGAATTGCCGAGTTCGGGGCGGCCGGTCGACGCATACGTTCGGAGTCGGATCACGTCGCTGCCGGCTTGGAAGTTGTTGGGACCGACAGCAATGACGCGAATGTTATAGCAGTGACTGGGTCGGAGACCGGTGACGGTGATAGCTGTCTCTTCTGGTCGCGAATCCCCCACTAAGGCGCATGTAAGCATGAGGCACGAGTCGCGCATTATCATGCAAACTTCAACAGTCACTCACCATTTACTCCATTAACCTGTATGAGGAACCTCTGGACGGGACGATGGTTCGAGGGCCGGGTCCAGTTCAGAGTGGCTGCATCGGCACGGATACCGGCGAGGGAGACATCGGGAGCCTCTGGCACGTCCACGCCCAAGATGCTGATGAGGTCGGAAGTTGGCTTCCATAACGTTTGCCATGTTCGGTTGAGCAGCCTGAACGGGAGGAAACAGGTTAGCCGGGACTCTCGGGAAAGCATTAGCAGGGCGGTCCGTGGCTCACCAAGAGACTGCGGCAAGCGTGACGAGCATGCTGGCGTGTCGCAGGAGGAGCTCGTTGAGACGAAAATACCAGACAAACTCGCGGGAGTACTGGACCGACGAGGTGAATGCGAGCGTGGCAAAGGGCGGCGAGACGACGTAGAGGGTGAGTGCGGATGCGAGGCAGAGCAGAAGCGTCTGACGGTACGAGCTGGGCTTCTTAAGCCACCACGCGCCGAGAGAGGCGACCAAGAGGATTCTAGTTATAAGCAGCCATAACATCGCCGCGACCAAGGGAACGAAAACATGCGGCGACCCGAGCGTGTCTGCGTTGAAGGGCGGATCGTCGGGTGGTTGAGGGGCAAGGTCGGAGAGGTCGGCGGGTGGTCGTGATGTGAAGGGAGAAAGAAGGTCCAGAAGAATCAGCGGCCAGCGATGATTGGAGTCAATGAAAGGGCTGGCTTGAGACTGGTCTTGCTTGGTGGATGGAAGTGGGTAGGGGACGAGCGATCAAAAATCTCGGCAGTCGGGATTGGTGGTCGATCGTAGGCGGCCAGCACAAACAGTGCCATTCACTGTTAGAACTGTGTCTTCAGCGCATTTGTAGGGCCCACTGTTGTTGTTTTCACGAGCCAGAGGCCGAGGCTTGGACCGTCTAGCGCCAAAACACAGTGCGAGACCCCTCCCCAGCCGGGGGTGTTGCGTTTCGCTTGCGGGCAGGGCGGGCAAGGCGAGGCGGCTGGGCAGGCCAGGCTTGTTTGCGCCTCATCACATCACACCCTCGGCAGTTGTGCAGGTGTCATGCAACGTGCCTCTTCGAGTTCGGGCAAGCATTGCACCTATCAGAGCTGAGTTGGTTGTGACCATATAGTGGTCCTCTCCTGGACGGATCTTGAGCCTGATACGTACTCGTCAAGCTTCAGGTGATAATCCACGATGAATGCTTAAGTATACTGGCATGGGCCAAGAGCTAGGAGTCTCGAGGGGGGCATATTAATGACCACGTGCCTGATGTCCTGATATACTTTGCACGCCGATGTTAGGATTTCGTTGATAGTATGACTTTGCACTGAAGAGTGTCATGGATTGAGCGAAGGAGCTCTACTAGAGTAGGCAAGGCCCGGTCTTGAAAAGGCTTATTTGTACCCCCAGTCCCCAAAGTAGGCGGCGCCTTTGCTATGGCAAGACAGGAAGCAGTGGAAGCGACATGAAGCAAGTCGGGGCCGACAACTCTTGCATTAAATGTCCGCTTACTGAGACTGGTACAAACAATCTACAACTGCCTTGGGGACGGACCTGGTCGTCAGCCAGGACAAAAGATTGTTGAAATGCAAGTACTGGGCCCGCGGCTCAGTTGCGGTACTACCGCTGAGAGGTGCCTGGGGATGCACAGGACTGTCTCGTCCCAGCCCGGGACACATGCTGACAGGCGGTGAGTCAGGCACGGCAGAAAACCAACCGCCCCAGCTCCGAAGCTCTGCCGGACGGAGGACCAGACCCCTGTACTCGTCAATTCGGCGAAGACCTCAACTTCCGATCTGCCATCGGACCATCCCCAAGACCCTCGTCCCAACTTTTCAGACCTCACCGCGCCGCCGCACTCACACCGCGCTCTGCCTCCCGGAAGCTCCACGCTCCCCCCGGAAGCACGACGGCCTCATAGACGCAGCACCCCGCCCCTCACATGGCCGCAATGGCGGCACAACCACCCCAAGCCGGCTCTCCCGCCGACCCCAAGCTCGGCGTGCCCTCTCGCAACCCCCTCCCCCTCTCCGCGTCACAAGAGGCCCAAGTACGAGACATCTACTACGCCCGCGTGCGAAATGCCTGCGCCCCCGAGATCAAAGGTAGCGTTTCTCATCCTCGTCCCCCCCATCGAACTGACGGAATCGCTGACACATGCTCCGCCGCAGCATTCGCCGACTGCGCCATGAACCGCACATTCTCCGTCCCCTTCGTCTGCCGCACCCAGCACCGCGCCATGAACGCCTGCATGGTCTCGCACGCGACGCAGGCCGAGCAGGACGCCGCGCGCGAGGAGTGGTTCGCGCGCCGCCTCGAGCGGCAGCGCGAGCGCGAGCGCAAGGCCCGCAAGAAGGCCGGGCAGGAGGACTTTTTGCGCGAGTGGTGGGGGCTGCCGGAGCGGGACGAGGAGACGAGGCGCCGCGAGGAGGAGAAGCTCGCGCAGGCGGAGCGCGTGGGCGGCTACGCGGCGCGGAACCGCGTGCGGTGGGAGGCCGATGCCGCTGCCGAGGATAAGAAGAGATGACCGCCGCCTTCTGGGTTGAGGGGCTGAGACTCGAGAGAGGACGGAACGAGAATTACGTTGGCGGCATCGCAACCGCCGTGTATAAAAGACGGGCATGTCATATCTGTATCTGTACCTGGGCGTTTACGGACGGCATTTAGCATAGGGAGGCCAGTCAACCCTGCTCTTTGGCGTAGATGAGCTGTATATGTATCAAGACTTCGATTTATGGGCACAGGATGATCCCATGCGGACGTGACTGGCAACTGCTCTGTGCTCCCTGAAGCAAAGCCCATTGCCGCAGGAGCCTATTCGATGTCAGGCATTGGATGACTGTTCGGACTGACCCCGAAGAAGCCGGTGACAGCTTTGAGGAAGGCACAGCTAGGTGTCCGAGGAGTTATCTGAAAGTTTGGACATCGTATCGAAATCAGAGGGCATGGCACGATTATGTGTATTCGCACGACTGGTTACTTCATTGACATGTCCTAGCATGTGTCGTTAGAATCGGCCCCATGAAGTGGTTTAATCATCAAACGTCGAGAGTTAAATGAGCATCCAAAAACGAGGCCGGAGAGTCTTAGCAGCACACATATCACAACATCAGCAATTTAGCACATTCTAATACACTATGCAACGAGACAGTCCATCAGCAGCGCACTGTCATCTGATCCATTTTCATCTGGCCTTTCTGGCCCTGGGTCATCTATCGTCCCAATATCCTGACGTAACCTGATTTTCCCCATATCCTGAACGCCGCCACATCATCGCCGTAGTCTCATACTCTGTCTTACCCCGTGCTTACTGGGGAAGCTCGCCCAGCTTCTTCTGGAACAGCTCCTCGGCCCTCGTCCAGACGGGGTCGGTCTTCCAGTCCTTGATGGCGAGGAGGTGGGGCAGCAGGTCGTTGCTGTAGCCCTCACTGGCCTCGCGAGGAAGCAGAGAGGGGAGGTGGTCGATGGAGATGACGCTCAGGGGCTTACCCTCCAGACCCTCGACGGGGACTGTGGGCTTGTCAAACGTCGTGGCGACGGTGTAGATGGGGACGGGGTTGTGGGGGTTGGTGGTGTCGGCAGACACGTCGCACTGGGATCTCACGTTAGTGCCGGTCACTCGCAAGGGGGAGGAGATTTCAGGTACTCACCACGACGGAGAGCTGCCTGTTGGGCGACTTGAGCGACTCGAGGTCGACGAAGGGAGCGGGCAGGGCCGAGCTGAGGTAGATGCAGTTGATGAAGACGTCGCTCTCGACAATCTCGGGGAAGGGACCGCCCTTGGCCGTCTCTGCCATGTCCCAGCGGATGATGTTGTCCTCGGGGAGGCCGACCTTCCTGCACAGGTCGACGGCGCCGCCTCCGCAGCGGCCCAGGGCACCGATGATCAGGACGCGCGGCAGCTTGCCGGCCTTGGCCTTGCCCTCCTCCAGACTCTTCTTGACGTCGGCGATCAGGAGATCCTCGTTATCGTAGCTCTCGACGCCGGGCAGGGGCTCGCCGGGGTTGGTGAGCTGCCAGGCCCAGTTGCGCAGGGCCAGGGCAGCGCCGGAGAAGCCTGCGCTGGCTCCAAAGGCGGCGACTCTCACGAAGCGGCCGGGCGCGACCTCCTTCTCGAGGAACTCGAGATCGTAGAGCTTGCCGCCGCCCTGCTTATAGCGGGACAGGATCTGGGCCCAGCCTTCTTGCCGCTTGTAGCAGTGGTGGAAGTGGATGAAGTTGTGCTTGAGGGGGACTGGATGGTCAGGGTCAGCGAGAGCTATGTCGAGGCAAGATTGAAGGCGCGTGACTCACAGTCGTCTTCGGTAAGCTCCTTGAGGCCGAGGATAACATGGTCGGTGGGCGCGTTCACCCACGAGCCCTCCTCGACGAGGGTAGCTCCGGCCTTCTCAAACTCGGCATCGTCGAAGATGCGCACGGGGCTGCGCTCGACGTTGAGGGTGTAGCCAGCGTCGACGAGAGCCTTGGCGGTGGTAGGCGTGAGTGCCGACCGGTGCTCAAGAGGCTTGGTCTCTGAACGGAGATGGATGGTGATGCCGGACATGATGTAGAACCGGTAGCTTTCGAAGCGATCTAAAAGGTTGGGAGGGATTGGTCGGACTGATGGTAGGAAAGTTACTGATGAAACTGCAATGCAAGAATCGGTAGATGCCAAAGATATTCTGGAGAGAAATTAGGACGAATTGATCCGAAGGAAGCTTGTCGCAAGATGTGTTGATGGGAAGAGTCATCTATCGAAACGGCGGGGCCGGTGACGGTACAGGAGACACTGGAGAGACCCTTGGTGGGGCTGAGGCTGGTGGGATGGAAAAATCAACGTGGGGCAGGATTGGGTGATTGCGCCGATTGGCGTCCTTGACCGCCCTCCGACGTCACCCGGGGCCCCTGTAATCACTGAGGGAAGTGGCAGGTCGATGGCTCCTTCTGATGAGGCGCAGGATGAATGCAAGTGACAAACAGAGCTGAGATGCACATTGCTTTCCGGCGAAAATCTTTCAACCGACATGATCATTCACAGTCTAGACCTTGGTGTCACACCGCCCACCAACTCGACAACACCCTCAGCAACGCCCCATGATAGCTCGAATCCTCGCCCGCCAACTCCATAGGCGTGGATGATGGTCTTTCCATGGCCTAGATCTTCTCGCTCGAGTCGCATGCCGCCTTTACGAGTCGGTCTTCGGCCGACAATATCTCTTAGCACTCTCATCTTACCCTTTTCCCCTAAAATCGGCGGATATGTGGCTGCGAACTTGCGCAGCAGCTCCGCCCGCACGGCGTCCGAGGGTTGATCATCCCAATTGTCGGGCTCTTTCGTGCCGCCGATGATGGTTCCGCCGTCGAAGCCACGGGGCACCGAAAATGACCAGCTTCCGTCTGCATTCTGCCGCGTCACCGTTGCCGGGCAGGCATTGGCAACAAGGCATGTCTGGCCTATTGCCCGTCGTTGTTAACGGACGTATCCTTTCACGGCAAGGACAGGGTCATGCTTACCTCGAGTGATGAAAGAAGCCTTGTCACCAAAACCGTAACCGGAGCAGTTGACTACCAGAGGTGTCGACCCGAGCTCTTTCATGTCGAAGACCTCCTTCTCATCGCGGAGGTCACGCCGCACCATCTTGCCGCCCGCATGCACGAACCTGCGCAGCAGGAATGAGCAGTACACCATGGGGTTGATACACCATGATCGGTACTCAAACCCAAGCTGGACCTTGTCGTCAGGAAACTCCTCTGGCCTCAGAAAACGGAATTCGGGATAACCGAGGGCCTCCGCTCTCTGTTGCGTGAGCATCGCATACTCGGGCGTGGGCTTCTCGAGATACTCGATCCCCTTGAGGAAGGTGATTCCGGCTTCTGGATGTCTCTTGGCCAGCTCGTCCATGCGTTTGTAGGTTAAAACCGACATGTCATGGTCGCGCTCCTCTATCTTGTTGCCAGGATTCGGAGGGCAGAAACGGTTATGCGCACCGGCCCACTGCGAGGCATAGTTGATGGACGCTTTCGAGTCGACTGTCTCGAATGGACTGGGAAAGTCCCTGGCCACGATGGTGACCTGGTGGCCATCCTGCTGGAGTCGCACAGCCGTGCTCAACCCGATCACCCCGGCTCTGTCGCTGTGAGCTGCTGGACAGGACGATATTGGTACGGAGTCGAAGTCACTTACCCTATGACAATGGTATTCATGGTCGTTAGTGAACTGCAGTTTCACTGTCTCGATGTTGTCGTTCGACACGCGCGCCCGCACCAGCTTATATGAATTATTTCAAGATGGTTCCATGATCCGATTCCTGGGGACTGGGTCATGAAGATGGAGACTACCCCACATCGGCCGTCACCGAGCCCTCGGTCCGCCGAGACAGGTGCCGATGCTCGGAGCGGCATTCACACTTACGCCGGGGCATCGGAGGCAATGGATTCATGGAACAGCACTTGGCTTAAGACTTCCTGCACACGGTCAATTGAGTGTGACTAAAGCACCTCCACCGACTCGGAGAACAGACGGCGATGACTGACCATCCCGGCTTGTGCAAGGATCAGCCGCGAGCCAACAAGCGAAGCCGCCCGTCACAAGCATCCTGGACAAGCTCATTCGCCGAGCCTCTGCTTCGGCGCAACCTTCTCACGTCGGGCAAGGTGAAAGGAACGGAAGAGACAGGTCAACTTGTGATCCGACCAAGGGTTCCCGCCAACCACTGTCGCCAGAGCCGTCCAACCCCGCGCGCGCCTGTCGTCCCCCCTGCCCCTGACCTCGGCGGCTAACATGCAGTGTGATCATGGCCATGATTGGCCCAGCCCGCCGTTTCTGTCTATTTCGGTGCCTCAATCCCAAGCCATAGCACTTCTTTCTGCACTCACTCGTGTCTCACCCATCCACGAGCAGGCCGTTGACTTGCCCAGCGCTTACACGCGAAAGACGCGGACTACCCCAGGTCAGCGGACCGGTCGATGCAGGTAGGTATATACTGTTTGCAATGCCGTGCCTAGCATTGCCGTTTCGGCCTCTTGGTCTCCCTTTTCCGTGACCTCGCGATCTACATTGTGCTGTGCATTCATCGCAAGGCTCGAGTGAATTCAGAACGAAAGGCCACGTCTGAGCAGCGATACTTTGGCCACTGCTGCTGTCCATTCTGACCTCCCCAGCACGGCCATGTCCACACCGCCGCAGCCCTCAGGGGCATACTCACTCTTCCCGAACCCCAACAGCAAGCCCCCAGCGACCCGAAGACCGCCATCGCGAACCCGGAGATCAGAGTCTCGCGAGCGGTCTCGGGCGCCAACACCAAGCGCTGGAACCGCTGCGGCCTCGGTCGCACCTGGTGCGGACAGGTCGGCCTCGCGTCAAGGTCGGAGAACACCACAGCCAAAGACGAGGCCGTCAACAGATTCGGTCCGTTCGCCAGAGGAGACATCACAGCCATTAGAAGCTAGTCAGCCGGTCATTGTCCGTCAAGAAACCCCGGTCCAAGTACAACGTCCCCGAGTGGCAGCAGACATCCCACCTCGATCTGAGACGGCCTTCTCAGAAGCACATACGCTGGTGCGGAGCGGCAGCACTCGCTCGAGGAGTTCAATAGCAAAACTGCCCTTCCCGGATGAATCGAACGCTTCCTCGTCTCGTGGCCCGCCGCCTCCTCTGCGGTCCATCTTCCCCCAGTACAACCCGGATCTGCCTCTGAGCCAGCAAGAATACTTCCCGACGCAGACGAGCCCGACGCACATCCCTCGCGCTGTGATCAGCAGGGCCATGTGGCACGAGGAAGAGAACGACGACCCTGCTCCCCCGTTCGAAGCTGCTGCCAGAGTCCCGGAGCCGGTGCAGCCAGTTCAGCCACAGCCCCAGGCCCAGCCTCAACAACCACCGAGACGGAACTTGGAGATGTCGCCCCTGCCGACGGAGTCTTCAACAGAGCAGCTCAAGAACCTGTGGAAGGTGCTCAACGGGTGGCGGGCGTCGCCATCGGACGGCCGAGTCTTCTGCATGAAGCTCACCCAGGAGAAGGACACGCCCGTGTACACCCTCTCTTCGAGGACGCAGCCGTTCTACAGCCTCCGCATCAATCCCACCTCGGCCTCGGCCCTCGTTTCCCTCAGCCGTTACGACCCGCACAAGGCCTACAAGGGCCCCAGTGGGCTGACCTCGAGCTCCTCATCCAGCATCCTCAACCTGGGCAGTGGCAACGGCAAGTCAGCCGACGGCAAGAACTGGCAGGAGGTGCTCACCACGACCCTCGAGCCAGAAAGCCGCAGGCACCGACCTGAGGACGGCCTCGTCGCCGTGCTGTACCCCACGGCAGCGGCCAAGATCGCGACGGACCGGCCAGCGGACGAGCAGGCGCAGGTGACGGCGGAGCTCGAGTGCGCGCGGCTCCTGTGGGACGACGACTCGGCGTCGCACTACCTGTCGCACCCGGCCATCACGACGCCGTTCCGCGTGACGGTCGAGCGCAACGCGGCCTGGAGCCGCGTCGAGTACACGCTCGAGCACCACGAGTCGCCGCAGCACCTGGCCAAGCTGACGCGCGACGGGACGGGGCGCGGCTGGCTCGAGGTGGACACGGCTGTGGCGGCGCGCGTCGAGAGTTTCTTCGTGCTCGACGTGGCGGTCGCGGCGCTGCTGGTCGTCGCGTCGGGAGACGATCGCCACGCGCAGGTCGAGACGTTCGAGCCGCCGCCCGCGCCACCGCCGGCCGCGGCACTCGGGCACGGGAGGGAGCGGAGCCGCGGGTCGAGCTTCCTGGGCGAGAGGGCGCCGCGGAAGAAGGCGTCGAGGCGCAAGATGGAAGCCTTCGACATCGACGTCGAGAGCCAGGGCAGCACGGGGTTCGCCGAGTTCAAGCAGGCGACGAAGGAAAAGAGGCGGACGCTGCCGTGGCCGCTGCGCTTCACGTTCAAGGTGCTCGGCGGGGTGTTCAAGTGCTTCATCTGGTGCCTGACGGCGATGGTCAAGACGATCGTGGCCATTCTGATGGGGGTGGCGAGGTGTCTGGGTTTGAGGAGCAAGGGGGGTTGATGTTTCTCACGAGGGCGACGATGATGGTATTTGTGCCCCTTTCCAAGCACGGCACAGGCGCTACGAGGGGCTGGACGTAATGGAGTCTGGGGTTTCGTTTTCCCTTTTCCTTTTGAGAGCGTTTCTATTTTTTTGGGTCATCTACCTATCCGTATGGGGTATCGCATGCGCAGAGCGAGTTACTTCCTCGCCCGCGCCCACCGTCGCTTGAACAGAATGAAAATGTGCTGGCACCGGCCGCCCAGTAGTCTCACCGCTTCCGCGTGCGCACCATGATCTTCTTGCCCTTTTTCGTCGTGCCGCCGGACGTCGCCGTCTTGGCCATCTTGGCCTGCTGCACCTCGAGCTCTGCCTCGACCTCGCGGAGCGCCTTGAGCTTGGCCTCGGCGGCCGTGAGCTCGGCCCTCAGCCGCTTGAGGTTCTTCGCCTTGCGCTGCGCTTCTGCCTCGGCGGCGTCGTCTTTCTTGTCCTCGTCGTCGAGGCCCTGGAACTCTTCCTCGTCGTCGTCGTCGTCATCCTCCTCCATCTCCTCATCCGCGGGCGCCTCCTCCCCCTCCTGCACGAAGACGATCTTCCTCGGCCTCGCGGGCGCCTTGCCGAAATCAAACTCATCATCATCATCTTCTTCTTCCTCCTCTTCCACCCCATCCGCCGCGAAAACCACCTGCTCCCTTAACCTCTCCACCTCCTTGCGCACAACGCTCCGCATCGTCCGCACGTACCCGATGTCCTGCGTCTTGAGCATCCGCACAACATCCACGTCCATCGCCCTGTTCCCGCGGTCGCCCTGCACGGTGCCCTTCCAGCGCTTCCCGTCCTGCACGCGCGACTGCATGCCCGGGCGCGAGAGCATGCCGAAGTAGAACTCGTCCTCGTTGCGGTCGGCGGCCTTTTCGCGCAGGGCCTTGAGCTTGGCCTTTTTGCGGTTGTGGTCCTGGGCGCGGAGCTTGTAGTCCTGGAGAAGGTTGTTAGGAGTGCCTCGCAAGGGGAGGGACATGATGGGAAGTAGGGAGACGGACCTTGTGCTTCTCGAGGAGGCCGAGGCGCTGGCGCTCCAGCGGCTGGGCGCGCTCGCGGTGGGAGCGCCGCTGGACGGCGTTGCGCATGGACGACATGGTGGGCGGTCGGGGTTTCGCTCTCGAGGTGGTGTGGTGGGAAGTTGCTATTGAGATATAACAGTCGGGAAATTGATGTGAGGTGGTGATCAAGAGTCGCAGCTACACTCTGGATCCCGTCGTCTGGTGAGGCGTTGGTGTTGGGTCTGTTGAAAATGGCAGCGGCCTCGTGAAAGGGTCGAGCAGATGTTTGACCAAAGTTCAGAAATCTTTATCGCCCAATTCTTATCGGGCGCTTATCGGTCAAGATGACTGGTCCGTGCACCCCCGCCATCCTCCCCCCTTGTCTCGGCCCCTGAAGTCTTCGTCTTCACAACTCCAAGACATGGATGATCCATTTAATTGTAAATTTCACACACGTAGCACAATTCGATACCATGTCACACGAGCAGGTCACGCAACGGATGCAGAATGCAAGTTCGCTGTATTGCTTGTGCTACCTAGTCATCGCCAATGCCTCCGATGGCCGGACCTCCTGAAAAGATGGATCGTTGTCCAACACATCCCCATCCGCTTTTCGCGTCTTGTGAACCTCATCCAACCCAGGACATTTTGCCCGGTGACGCGTCTCCGTGGAACCACTGGCCCAATGCTGCCTGCCAGGTCGTTTGAAAACGTCCGCTGGCGGCCTCCCCTAGCAGCCAATATGCTGGTGAAAATAAACTCAAACAAAACTCCTGCCAGATGCCTGCGCGGCTCCTCAAAGGGCCGCATGCAATGTCGGAAAAAGCCAGACCACCACCCCCTGTGTGCATGTGAAGAGCCCGGCTGAAACAGCCTCTGAAAAAAAATCCCGACACACATCAGGAGCAAGCTCCCCGAGACGTGTTTGAGTCTCGCGGGACGCTTCTATAAACAAGCAATGGCCCGAAGCCGCTGATGATGGGGCTTGTGCTCCGTCGGCGAGGCTGAGTAGCCATTGCCGTCGCACGGTGTCCTTCAGATGGGGTAAAAATGCCGACCTAATGTCGGCGGGGAAATGGGTATATTGCGTGTGTGAAAGTCAAAGTGTCGTGTATGCGTTTTTGTTGTTCGTCGCGGCGAGTACCGGAAGCTACCGCTTCTGTTGATGGTCGCTCTGTTGACGACCCCGCGCCGGGGCTCCCTACTTCTCCAGCTTGGTCTGCAGCCTCAGAACCCTAGTCCGGAACCACAGCACAAAGGTGGTCCACGCGCCCTGCGTCTTCCTCTTGGCCGTGACGCTCCTGCGCGGCAGGTCGAAGCTGACGCCCTGCGCGGCGGTCGGCGCCTCGCCCTGGTCGGTGCTCTCGTAGTTGCGCCCCACGAACGCCAGCTTTTCGACGGTGGCCGGGTCGGCGGTCGGCGGGATGCTGAGCTTCTGCAGCTTCGTCTCGAGCCGCTTGCGCTCCTGCTGCGCCTTGGAGCGCCGGCGGTGCTTCTGGTGATACTCGCCGCCCATGTACGCGGCGCTGAACTCGGGGCTGCCCGCGTCCATAGGGCGGCCTGTCGCCTCGGCTTCTGCGCTCGTGCTGCGTCGGGACGCCTCCTTCTTCTCGCGCTTCTCCTTCTTGACGAGGGCCTCGGCCTCCTTGAAGAGGAGGGCCTGCTCGCGGTCGAGCTGGTGCAGCTCCTTGGAGACGCGCTCGCGCTTCTTCATGTCTTCCTTCTCGCGGCCCTTTTCGCGCTTGAGCTCCTTGGCGCGCTCCTTCTCCTGCCACTTTTGGCGCTCCTGCCGGATGCGCTCGGCGTGGTAGCTGTAGCCGCCGGCGCCCGTGTCGAGGTCGGAGCGCGAGCGCAGGCGGAAGCCTTCGAGTGAGGTGCGTAGGGGTGACATTGTGGAGGGGGAGATGGGCGATGTGAGTGAGAATGATGATGATAATGGTGCGGTAGTGCCGGGCGTCGATGATATTGCGGCAGATGATGAGGAAGGTGACTCGTTGCCCTCGGTGAGTAGGTTGAGATCCGAGGTGCTGGAGACGTGTGCAAGGCGTGACCCGTTGGATAACGAGGTGGAGCGGTTTGTGTTGACGCGTTGGGCCGGGGCCGTGTTGATGTCCGATAATGAGGAGGTGCGGTTGCTTGCCAACGAAGGCCGCCGCGGTGCATGTGAGTTTGCGCTGTTGTTGCCTGAGGGGTGTGATGCCGGGTGGTTCTGGTTGCTAAGTGAATGCGCCGGGCCCTGGTAACTGCTGTTGCGCGAATGATTCCGGTAAGGATATGCCGTATCAAGCTCCAAGTCCTCGTCCTCGGTGATGGTAGGTGAATAGTCTCTCGGGTTTCCAGTCGGCAAATCAAAACTTGTTAATGAGTTTGCGTAGGAGAGTGGGGGCGTTGCGGTCCGCGGTGTCTGCTGGAAGGGATGCACGAAGGTGCCGCCATTCCGAAAGGACCCAGGCCCGCTTCCTGAGGTTGCGATGCTGGCATGAGAGGCACCGCTTGTCGAGCGTGCATGCGAGTATTTCGACCTCGAATTTGTTGCCTCCAAATCAGCAGTCGACAGACTAAAGCTGACATCTCGGCCACCACCACCGATGTAGGTGCTGCCTTCGGTATCGACATCATCCCAGCTCAACGCACTGATATCCGCCGGTTTCGATACGCCGAGTCCTTTGCCATTGCCTGCGCCAGCTCCCGCGCCCCAGCCGTGGCTTCCATAGTGAATCTGCTCCTCCCACGAGCGGTCCAGGTCGAGGGAGCTCTTGGCCGATTGGGTGCCCTTCTTCTTGAGGATGGGCTTGACCACCGGCTTGCTACGAGACTTGGTCAGTTTGGCGGGTGCCGTGGTCGTCACGTCCGTGTAGGACGTCATGATGGTATCCGGTCGTCCCATTTCGTTCCACTGCGAGCTTCAACGACAGCTACTCGATATATGGTTGTTTACGGCGAATATCTCGGGTGCGGAAGTATTTCGTTGGGTCGATGTACGGATTGAATACGCTCAGAGCTGCGCCCAGCCAAGTGGCAGCAGGATCCTGAGAATCGGGTGCGTGCAAGGCTGAGGACAGCCTACGTCGGATACATCTGGGGACGGCCGATACTGAGAGGTAGAGGAGAGAAGTGGTGGTGCGTCTGGAAGGGTTGATTTTCCCTCTGGATCCCGAGGACCGTGTCGACACAGACCGCGGCGATGACCCGAGGATTATGAAAGGGGAGACGCGAATCCGCGAGAGGCCAAGGGGTCTCAAGCCTAGCGAGATGGCCTGGCAAGGACCTGAACGAAGCGGGACGTTGCGAGAGGTGATATAATAGGTACGGGACGGGCCTCCAATCTCATTGACACGAGCGGAGTGGGACGTCCGGGGTCTGGAGGGTCTGCTCGTCTCTTCGGGGTTCAACGGTTCGTGGGCACCCTGGTCCTTGTTCGCGGACGGTCGGATCTGTCGATGTTTCGCGGGCCACGTCGGTTTACGTGTCTAGTGATATTGTCGCCCTGCAAGGAGAGGTTGACGAGAGAAGCAAAAGAACGAAAGTGTCACACCTAGAGGAGAAGCAGGACAATGGGAGGAGTGGGAGACGAGAAGGAGGGGGGACGAGGGTCAAGACATTGGTCGTCCGTTGCCGTGCCGCCCGGCAGCTGAACCCCCCCCTTCCCTTGCTGGAGGTGGAGGGGACCAGGAGTGACAGTTCGGAGGGACCGGGGAGCGACCCAAGAACGGGTGGGCGGGCAGAGGACCGCCTTGTCGGGTTGTGCAGGCGAACGAGGCCGAGAAGTGTGGGAGGGAGAGGGAAAGAAAGAGCCCGGGCGGAGGCCGAGAGGAAGAGGGCTTGGACCAATGGGCATCCTCCGAGGCCACGCATCCGTCCCATGTTGGGGCTTGGCTGGGCCCCTCTCGGGGCGCTGAGCCTACGGGGCGACCGCTAGCGGCTGCTTTCCAGCGCCTGGCAGTGCTGACGGGTGCGCTGTTTTAGTGATGCGTGGCGTTTGTTTCCCCTGGTTGGCCCGTGTGCCTCTCAGCCTCTCTGCCCGCCTCTAGTCAGGTAGCGCCTTGTAGCGTCTTCGTCTCCTCCGCAAGCCCACGACAAGTCGACAAGACAACCCACGTCCACTGCATCCATCCACCCACACGTGGGGACTCCCATCTGCGGATGTCTCAGACAAACGATCGCCATTTCGCTTTTGCTTCCACCATCACCAGGCTCGTCAGCCTACCAGGAGAAGAATGACGGCCGTCGAGAAGAAAGGCTGCAGGAGAATGGCGGTCTGAGGCAGCGGTCTGCCATGCGTGTTTCTCGTTTCTGCAGCAGTATATGCAGCACCCGTGTCTCGCCCACTTGCATCCCATTGTTGACCACAGCAGATGGGGGTCAATTGAAAGCAAAGCAGCAAGTACGCTGTACAACAGGCTGACGCCGTGCCTGCCAGAGCTTCCCCAGATCGACCCGCGATCAACCGTCTCGGAAAAAGTCAAACATTCCTGGTGCGACACTGCGCTGCTGCGTGCGTGCGAATTCCGGAAACCTCTCAGACGGGCGAGACATGCCATCAGTCTGATGCATTCCTCCCCCCCACGATCAGATCGGATAGGGTCAGATCACCCCCTGAGAGGGAAACCGGTCCCGTTGCCAAGGGGCCGCGTTCCTCTGGCCGCCGCGTTCATGAACCAATTCAGCCGATGATGGCTCGCCGCGTCGACGAGAGTTTCCGTCGAGTAGCGCTGGGGGCCAATTTCCAGCTCAAGAGTCCAAGTAACGTCGCATCATCACAGGCACGCTCAGCTAGCTGCCCGCCAAGCGACTTTGGTGCCGTGGCTATTTCGCCTCCCCCCGAAGACTCCGGGATCCGCCAGCTGAGCACAATGTGCACACGCTGTAGTACAGCGTACAGCCTCGACGCTGGGCAAGCATTGGCAGCGCACGCGAGGATTGATCATCGTCCCTCGCCGCTTCACAGCCTCATCCATCAGCCATCTTCGTCCACGTCGCAGCACTGCTATTGGCGTCTCGTCACCATCGCAGGTCACGTCGGAGCCGAGGCCGCGCCATTGCAACGAGGACGAAGACGACGCGGCATTCCTCTCAGCCACCACTCTGATCTCCCCACGAATCGGACATGTGGGCGCTGACAATGAACCCCCCTTATCCTCTTGAAGCCGGGGGTTACCTTGGTGTCGGATCATTCTCCATCATCTTCGTTGGCCGCGGGTCGCGCGACCATTCATTTCCCCAGTGACGTACCCACGGGCTTTGGCATCGTCATTACAGCGTACGGATCAACATCGATCCCCGTTTTCAGGGACGAGACGACGAGAGCAAGCAGAAGGGGAGAGACAGGTTGGTGCGACCGTTCAATCTACGGTACCGGGTGAACCCTGCCATCCAACATCCCCTCCCCCTCCCACCGGTCGCCGCCACACCGCCCGCTCCCGCAAGGCGCATCGCCTGCCTGCATCGCATGCAAGTAGATAATCCTCCATCGCGCGTCCGCCAGATAAGCAGCCGCGCGGGGCTTGCCTTAGCAGTTGCGACGCCAAAGGGACGATGCGCTTGCGCCCTGATGATCCCCTCGCCAGGCTTGCCCCCATGCTACACTAGCATGTGACCTTTGAACGGTCCGGTCGAGATGCTAACCCGCAGGACGACCCATCACGGTGCCTCGCTTGCCGATCACCCCTGAAGGTCGAGGAAGATGGACATGTCAGATCACCACGAGCGGAACGGCCGGACGCAGGCGTTCGCGGGTGATCAGCATCCCCCAGTAATCAACTTGACGTTCGCGCGGAGACGGTCCCTTGCACGACAGCGCCGATGACAATATAGCAAAATGGCTCGCGTCGCACAGAGACGCCTTTGGTCGTTGCTCCGGCGCGGCTTCGTCTCGGGGCGCCCATCTTGCTTTGACTAAACTAGGGCGAGATTTATCCCGCGTCCTCAAGCAGCGAGCGGAGACGCATCCCACATGGCCGAGCATCGTCGTCTTGGCCGGCTCTGCCTCTACCGGCTGACGGCTTTTGAGGGGAGCCGCCGGTCATTCTGTGCCCTGGTTTTTCTCCTCTCGACCAAGGCCCGCCGCCCCGGCTTGTCACTGGCGTCATTTTCGACGATCGGCCTCTTGGCTCACGATCTGAACGACGATGTTGAACCCTCCAGGGGTCTCCTGTTGAATTCAGGGAAGCAAGCAAGCAAGAGACGCAGAAAGTCACGCATTCCAATTCATGACCCTCTGATCTGGATACGCGGGTATCGGGCGGCCTGGCCAAGGCAGCTTCTCTCGGAAAGGTCAGCCGCCGAGGGGGCCAAGTCACCAATCCGACGTCGCTGCCCCCCTCCCACTTTCAGTGTCTCTTCTCGCGCGAGACACCGAGCTGCCATTCCTGGATCCTGGCGCTCGGTGTCGCTTTTACCCCACCATTGAGAGCGCGGGGTGGTGTAACATGGCCCCCGTTCAAGGCTTGGAGCAGAGTGATTAATTAGCAGCTTGGACTTGTCGTTACGCTCGAATGAGGTCGTATGACAGAATTACCAAGGCGATGCTCTTGAAATACCCGTCGGGCGCGATTTCTGGACGGCGACCCGGGTGAGGTTCGGGCAGCTTGCGAAACGTTCACGTACCGCGCTTTGGTAAAGCTTAATGGACTGAGACGACTCTACTATCAGTCCTGAGGCCTGGACCGATCAGGATGACCCCAGGACAAGAGGCCATCGACAGAGTTTGGCCAATGTGGTCTGGACCAGACTCGAGACCAGTCGACGACATGGCCGTCTTTCACACCGAACGGATGCATATTTGACCGGCCCGAATCGTTGGAACTTCATCGCGCAACGCGTCTCTAATTGAGAACCACACCACTGCAAATGATGCTCACAGAAAGGGAGACCATTGCTCCTCAGCCGAATCTCAATTGGGTGACCGTCTCAGCATGAGAGGCCTTTCATGACCTGCGACTCAGTACAGGCTTGAGGTCCCCTTCACTGCAATTGGACTGGCATGTAAATCAACAGCTATTCCTTGCAAGTCATGAATGCTCCCGACCTTGCATTGACGGCTCAACACGTGGAGACCCCGGCCGTCGAGGACCCCGATTGCCCGACAACCCGACCACATCTTCTCATTTGGCATCGTGGACCCTGTCACGACGCCGCTACCGGTGTTTAGCTCAGTCCTGACTGCGGGGAGGGCGGAGAATCGTGGGTTCTCCAACAAGAGGCTCACCTCACAGTCGGAGTAATGAGCCCCGAGGTCGGGCAGATTTTCCTAGATGGGCTTCGCAGGTAAGTAATAAGATGGGCGACTTCCTCGACCTCGAGTCCAGTCTTGTCGACTTCAGTTTCAGCTGAGCATACACAAAAACACCATGACTTCCACTCGGCAGCACCAAGTACGCGTGGCGGTGCAGGTCGGCGACGGCACGGCACACCTGCAGGCGGCCATCGACAGCGTCAGCCCCGACGAGGGCCTGCACGTCATCCTCGAGCCCGGCATCCACCGCCTCGGCGGCATCCGGCTGCGGTCGAACCTGACGCTCGAGATCCCCGAGGGCGCCGAAATGCACTTCGTCTCCGACTACGACGCGTACGCCTCGACGACGGTGTCGGTCGTGGCCGAGGAGAGCGACCGCGGCATGCTCGTGGCGCGCGGTGCGCACGACCTCGCCATCGTGGGCGGCGGGCGCATCTTCGGCAACGGCGCGGCGGGCTTCAGCTCGGGCCTGGACGAGGCCATGGGCACACTCGTGGCGCACGAGCTCCGGCCGCGTGTGCTTGTGCTCGAAAGTTGCAGCGACGTGCGCGTCGAGGGGGTGCGCATCGACGACGCGCCGCTGTGGACGATGCACCTCGTGGCGTGCGAGCGCGTGGCCATCGTGGGCGTCGCGGTCGACAATAACCGCCGCATGCCCAACACGGACGGCGTGGCCGTCGACGGGTGCGCCGACGTGCGCATCGAGCGGTCGTCGTTCCGGACGGCGGACGACGGCGTCGTGCTCAAGACGACGAGGCGCGCCGACGGGTCGCTCACGGGAGAGTGCGTGCGCGTTACCGTTAAGGACTGCGTCGTCGAGAGCAGCTCGTGCGCGCTCAAGATCGGCACGGAGAGCTTCTCGGCGTTCCGCGACATTGTGTTCGAGGACATCACGATCGAGGGGTCGAACCGCGGGCTGGGCATCTTCTCGCGCGACGGGGGCGTGGTGGACGGCGTGCGGTTCTCGCGCGTCAAGCTTGAGTGCAGGGAGCGGCCGGCCGGGTTCTGGGGATCAGGGGAGGGGCTGACGATCAACGTGCTGGACAGGCGGCCGGAGGAGGGGCCCGCGGGCGTGGTGAGCGGCGTCGTCGTCGAGGACGTGACGGGGAGCATGGAGGGGGCGGTCAACATCGTGGCCGAGCGGCCCGGGGGCGTACGGGACCTGGTGATGCGGCGGGTGAAGCTGCAGCAGAGGCCCGGCGGGTTCGGGACGGGGCTGACGTATGACCTGCGGCCGACCGTCGCGGACAGGTTCGACCGGTTTGCCGAGGACGGGGCCGAGGGGCGCGCGAACTCGTACCGGTTGGATGCCGAGGGGCGCATCATCGGACTGGTGGGCTATCCTGGCGGCATGCCTGCGCTGTTCGCCAAGGGGGTCGAGGGGCTGGTGGTGGAGGATGTCGAGATTGAGAGGCCCTCGCCGCTGCCTGAGGGGTGGAACGCGGAGGCCATTGTCAGGCTTGAGTAGGGGGGAAGGTTGATATAGACATAGAGCCAGTAGAAGGAACACAGGCAACGACCAGTTGGATCGACGATATGAGTGAAGTATTATATGTATAAATCGAAATTCAAACCTGCCGGAAAGTCAAGTCTACCGGAGTGACAACCTATACCGAACTCCAAAACTCCAGCTCCCGCAATGCAATAGCCCTCGACATGTTAGCAACCTAATACCAAACAACACACCGCAGAACCTGAACCATGTACCTCAGAACAGCACATTCACCTGAATAAGCCCCGGCGCAGCCAGCGTCTTGGCCGGCAACTCATCCGGTCCCGTGAAGTTGCTGCCGACAGTCAGCCCGGCAATAGTCAGCCCCGTCATGACATTCTCCTCGAACGGGAACTCGGCGTCGAACGTAGCCTCGCTTCCGCTCCACTTGACATTCTGCACGGGAACACTGATGGGCAGCAGCTGGCCCGTCAGGTACGTGACGAAGAGGCCCTCGCCGCTACCGCCGACGTACTCGCTCGCCTGCGCCGTGGCGTTGCCAGCACCGCTGCCGAGATCAACGGCGAAAGAAAGCGTCTGGTCCTCGGCCGCGACGTCCATGCCGCCCGCGACCTGGAGGGCGGGGAAGATGGGGATATCAATCTCCGACAACGCGAAGGGGCACGAGCCGGGCACGACGAAGGCCTGCAGCGCGGAGAAGGCGTAGGGGGCCACGGAGGTCGTGAGGAAGGGCTTGGCGGAGGGGAGGCGGCCGAGGGAGGAGCGGTAGAAGCCGGACTGCTCGCCCTCCTGGCCGATGATGGATGCGACGTCGCGGACGGGGCCGGCGTCGCCGTTTGTGGCGAGGAGCTGCGATGCGTCCTGGAGGGTGCCGAGGACGAGGGCCGTGAAGGTCTCGGCGAGGGCGAGGGCGGCGGTGAGGTTTGTGGTGGGGAAGGCGTAGGAGCACGGGGAGGGGGCGAAGGCGTTGAAGTGCTGGAGGGTGGTTATGGCGTCGAGGGCGTGGAGCTCTTCTTGGGCGAGGATGTTCTTGATGATGGCGGGGAGCTCGTCGTCTTGGCCGTCGAGCTCGTAGCCGGAGACGCCGCTGGTGATGTTGGACAGGAGGGAGGAGAAGAAGGCGACTTCGAAGAGCTCGTTGAAGGCGATGAGCTGGAGGGCGGTGAGGGTGCTCGGGGCGAGCTTGGGGGGTGGAGGGGCGTTGGACAGTCGGCCGCCGGCTTGGACTTCGATGTCGTTGAGCTGTTGCTGGTTCGGGGTCGGGAAGCCGGGGCTGGCGCCGCGGATGGTGGGAGCCGCGAGGGCGGCGGAGGTGTAGGCTACGAGGGCCGGGAGGGTGGAGAGTCTCATAGCTGTGTGTGTGTGAAAGAAAGAGAGACAGAGTGTGTGTGTGTGTGTGTGCGTGTGTGATAGAGAGAGAGGTAGTCTGTTTTTCTGTGTGTCTGTATGTCTGTGTTTCTGCTTGGCATGAGAATTGGAAGATGTGCTGATCAAGCTGCTGTCTTATACTCCACGACTTACACCGTAAGCTCACCGGCATCCCCCAGAACCCAAGCCCTACGGCCGTCCCGTTGAACTAGACCAAAAGCATGGATAAGTTGGAGTGCAGAACCCGAGAGTCTGTCTGTCATTGGCACAAGCTTTCCTGACAAAGAACCGACCATGGCGTCCCCGGAAGCGGCTCATGGTGACAAGCGCGGCGCCATCGAACGGCAGCGTGGCAGCCGAACCGCTTCGCCCGTCAGCTTACCTGTCAAGGCACTGACCGCCACGGTCGATGACGTGGAGAGGTCGGAAAGCTTGGGAGACGTGGTGAATTCTGAGAATAGATCACGATTGTGTTATTTCCTAGGTTGTATACCGTCATGGATTTGCTGTAACGTAGGTCCGTCGGTTCCGAAAGTTCCGCCGGTGCAACGAGAGTTCATCATGAAGGAGAGAGTAAGAACCATGAGGGTGTCCTTCATTCCGCACAGCCGACCGTGTTCTGCCTCGCGGTCGGCGTTCTCGTGCCCAGACTGTGTGCAGGACCTCCTGAAGCCAAAAGTCGATGTGTGTGGCTTCTGGTCAAGGTGGTGACCACACAATCCCATCCTTCACTCACCAACGACTCAGCCCTCACAACCGAGGGCATTACCTCATCCGGCACCCTCAGTCTGTTCTATCTTTACCCCGAGGGATGACTTCATGCCCACTGCCCTCGCCAAGTCTAACGTGTTGCAGAAAAAAGAGGCGCCGTCTATTTTCGACATGAGCTAGTCTCCAATCCCACGTGTCTTTGTTCCTGAAGTGAAGCGTGGGCATCAACGCCACTGGAATGCCAGCTGCTCGCTTCGGGCTTAGGCACGCCGTCTCGGGTCAAGAACCATTCGTTGGCGCCGAGCTGAAGAAATATGTCTTGGGACAGCAACGTGGTGCGGCTGAAGAAGCCTTGGTGACGTCTTGGGAGATGATGTAGTCAACGTTTGAGCACGAAGACTGCAGTCCGGCCTCGGACACTATTCGCATATCTCTCTTCCACGTGACTGCCGCAGTCTACAACAGTACACCGCCAACAACAGCAAGCCATGCCACGACACCAAACGCTCCCCCCTCAAGCCCGCCGCGCGATCCCTGGTTCGTGATAAAATCATACCCCTCCAGCGCATACTTGTCGCTATCGACAGACGCCAGCCTCGCGCCATCGCTCCCGACAAGCCTGGCCTGGAAATAGTGCTCCTTGCCAGTCACGAGCGTGTTCTCCCCGTGCGTGATCGAATCCACGACACGACTCGAGTCCCACGTGTACGAGCCGGCCGACAGCGACAGGTTGCTCTGGATCGCCCAGCTGGCCAGCGACTCGCCGTCGCCCGTGTGCGCGTAGAACCAGAGGTGGAAGGCGCGCGCGGCGGGTTCATCAAAAGACGAGTCGAGGGTCCATGTGATGTTGACTGGCCGGGAGATGTCCAGTTTGTTGTCTGGGTCTGGGCCCGTGAACTGGAAGGCCCAGGCGGCGGAGAGGATTCCACAGAGGAGGGGAATGAAGGGACGCATGCTGGACTGTCGAGGACAGGTGGTTTGTGTTTTTGGTTGTGTAAGTGACAAAGAGTGAACGAGGTGAAGACGCAGTAGAATAGAACCGTCGTGGACTAAGGCGCTGGTGATGGTGACGGCGACGCAGGAAGAGGGAGAAAATTGCCTGCACTCAGCCTCGACACGATGTTCTAGAACCCATGACTTCTCAAGGCCCTGGACGATATTGTACGACTTTGGAGAACTGCCTCACAGGCCAATTTCTCCCATTGGCCTACGACTCGCTAAGAGAACCTTGGCAGATCCGGCCTGCGTGCCGGAGATGAGGCTTGGCGCATAGTGATCCGAGTTCTCATATTACAGGGCTACTGCCTCGGCCGAGGGTTTCTCGTGAGGCCTCTTCTTACGGAGCGAGCGTTGCATGCGACGTAATATTCGCCCAGAACAGCAGGTGCTTCCAGACACAACGCACACAGATCGCATGAAAAGGCCACAGTCCACACGGCCCCTGTCCATCGCCGCATGACTCGAGTCAGCCCATGATTGCAGTGCACTCATGTGAAAAGGAACTGCAGGCTTGCATGTTACTTGTGTCCGGGGTCGTGCGGGACATGTGATTCTATCAGGACCTCACGAATTCACCACCAACAACACCAAGAAAAGCAGTCTGATCGCAGATTCAAGTTACAACAGATAATACCAACTATACTTCCTTCTACGTCTTATTCTAGCATCGCCGGAGCTCATAAAAGATCCGTCCACATGAGAGGGAGCGTGGAATATGCAACAAAGATGGCCTGCACTTTGGGCGGCTGTGCTATTGTTCGGGCCTCAATTTGGCTGGCCGGCGTGGTTGGTCTCGAACCGCACTCGACAAGTTGGGTCACGACTTTCTCGGCATGTATGCATGACAGAGAACAGAAGCACGAGTCTTTGTATCGCAAAGGAGTAAGACTCGATGAAGGTATTGAAACCAGGCTACATGTGAACCGGTGAGGGTTGTGGCCTCCTCAACAGCTCAACAGCTCAAAGATAGGGAACCCAGAAATATGAGAATGAGAGTCGTCTGACATGGTTTATCAGTGTTTTATTCATGATGCAAGGAGTCTGAATCTCCTCCCTTCCGGGAGAAAACCCTTTTCACTAATACACTTCTTGTTCGCGACTCGCCCTATTCATACCTAAGTTATGAAGACAACCCCTATCATTTGGGCTCTGACCTTCACGAGCCTGTCCCCAGGCCGCCGGATGGACTGGGAGGGCGAGGCTCTCGACACGCCCAGTTCCGTCTTCGTCACCTGGGAGTCGGACCTCCAAACCGTCAACGAGATCACCTTCGTCAAGGACAGCGAGGGTACATCTCTGCTGGCTTACACCTGCGACAAGAAGCTCACCCTCGGCGGCGTCCCGATCCCACACGAAGGTACGTCCAAAGATTGACTCTCCTAGGGTTTTCCGTTGCCTCTACACTCAAAGCTTCGATCAGTGTCTTGGAGACCCTTTCCCATTATTCAAGAAGCTCACCAGACCAAGAGAACAAGGACGTGAAGCTGGGCTCCCAAATAGCAGTGTACTTAGGGAATAGGATGCATTGGTATGTGGAAAATGAGCAAAGCCACCTGAGTCTAATTCGCCGGATTCTCGCATTTAAGTTTTCAACCACAAGCCATGGCCTGGCTGAAGCCTGCTGCATCGGAGTCATGTGGCGTCGTCGAACGACTTGTAACTGATGCTCGAGTCCGGATTCCGCCTGCAACATGCCAAAGCCTTTTCTTTTCCACCCATCGACATTCCTTCGTTCTTGGATGATGGCTTCTGAACCGTCTGCGTTACAACCGCGTCGATCGTTCAATCATCAACCCCCGATGACTAGAACAGGCTGGCACGATCTCCCCTGGGAGCTTTGTGAGATGATCTTCGTCCAGATACAACTACCCATCTCGTCATGGCATACCACCAGCTCGAACCCGCCGCACCCTCAGCTCCCTCTGGTCTGCCGTGAGTGGCAGAACCGCTTCTCTCCCGAGAACTTCCGCATTCTCGTGCTGGATCAACATCGACTTGATGACTTCGAACGCTATGTCTGCAATAACAGGGAGCGTCGAGACCACGTCCGGCGCATCATCCTACGGGTCAAACTTCCCGAGTACGACTGCAGAGTTTGCCAAGAACCCGAAGACGAAGTCACGGTCTCTGAAAATAACGTAATCTTTCCTACAACAATTCAACGCCTCATGGACATGTTATCTGTCTGGGGTCTGCCGAATAGTTCAGCCGGCAATTTTGGTATCGCCTTGGACATCGGAGCGTATTCTCCTAGCGACGGGCAACATGCGATCCGGGACTGTCGCTTCTCAGCGGGCTATCAATACGACGCAGGCCGCGAGGCATACGAGCGCCACGAGGTGCTCCTTTCGCGGATGCGGTCTGACACCAACGATCCGTGCCCAGGCTGGAGACGCACATGCGAGGGCAGGCTTCCTCTCCTGGGCACCAAGCGCAGACTCCTCGCGACCCTGTGCGACGGGCCGCCGCCTCGACATGAGATGCCCGTCACCGAGCGCCATCGATGGATTAGCCAGGAGCGATTCTCGTCCGTTCCAAGGATCTGCTCTCTCACGATCAGGAGACACTACTACCGACACATATCGCCGCGCATACTCAGCAAGCTCATATTGTCAGGCCTGCCGAATCTGCGGGACTTTTGCCACGAGACGTGGGTTCACCCATGGTCAGGCGGGCAGGAGACCCTCGAGCGCGAGTGCCTAGGTGTGCTCGCGGTGTTGCCACCGACGCTGCATCGGCTGAGTCTGGCATCCGAGACGAGCCAATTTTTGACTTACACCCCTAGCAATTCCTTTTCGGAAAGAGGAAGTGCAAAGCGAGCACTTGGGACGGAAGTTTTCCGCCTTGCGGTTCAAGCGAGACTCACGGTCCTTAACCTCTCGTTCATTGCCGACGCCAATGAGATAAGGGGCTTTACGAACTCGGGGTTCCAGTATCTGCGGCGTCTGACCCTGACTTCAGAGTCCTTGCGACCCTGGGTGCCATACGACGAGGACATCAATGTCCTGCAGACAGTTGGTTCAAAAGCTCTGCGGAAGATGTCCAGCCTCGAGATCTTGGAGATATGAACCAGACGAGAAAGGACAGTTTCTCCATGGTCATCCAATTCGGTCAACAGGAGGTCTTGATTACTTGGTACAGCAGTTGGCACAGGGACAGTGCGCTTGACGATGTTTGGCAATCGCTTCGGAATGTTTTCATCACGACGAATCTTCTCCGGGGATCTGACAGGAGATTCGTGGTCAATAGAGTCAGCTTCAAGCCAGGGGTCTTCAACTGATGGCGGAGACGGGGCGAGTCGGGGAGGCCCACGAGCGCACTTGATGCGGTATCGAAGAGGCAGATGGAGTACGAGCGGGAGGCGAGGGAATCGCAAAGGGGAAATACATGATGAGAAAAGAGTGCTGCCCGTGTGTGGCGGGGCTAAGGAAGAAACGTGGCTGCTACCTTCCAGGTTACCCGTAACATGCTTCATTAGTAACCTACCTCAACCTTCCATTCACACCACGATTTTCATAAAAGAATTGATGCAAATGTTCTAGGACCAGGAGAGTCCCATTTCCTCTGCACTGCAACATGAATGCCACGCACAGCCACATTCATGTCGGCAGTCAGGGTCGTGTGGCGGTGCCCAGACGCTAATCCAGGTACCGGTTGCCAGGGACAACGCGTGACCTGTCAGCCACGCTTCCCCCCAAAACAAACGTCAGCGTGTTGAAGCACCCGCATCTTCAACCACGAAGTGCCCCATTATCCATTCCATACCTTCGACAACCCACTGACCCCCCGACAGCAGCATCAGATCTCTCCCCTTCCGATAACAGGCTTCGAATTGCCGGATGTCTGTTGGAACTTCTTCCTCATGAGTACATATTTGCGTTGCAGCTCGCCTTTTGTTTTCTAGAGATTCCCACCTTCCCCTCGGACGTGAGGCTCGGATTGTTTACGCCCGGACTACGAAACCGACCGAGCCCGAGCGACGACTAGAGTGTCACGCCTGTCAAAGACATTCCGAAACTTGACACTTTTTTACAACATGGGAGCCAACCCCAATGCTTCGTCCATCACCGTCGCGGGTAGGTGCGCTCTTGACGTCAAATGGGACGGGGGTGCTGACCTTGATATCTAGTGCGAGTGAGGCCATTCACCATCAGAGAAGCGGCGCAACTGTAAGTAAAGCCGTGGACATGAGCATTCTTGGCAAAAGGTAGCTGATCCGTGATAGTGTTCGCAATGACGATGCGCCCGTCTTTCTCGGCGATGGCTCCCTCGCCGGCGTTCCTACACCGAAGCTTCAGACCCGCGGCATCAGACCCGTAATCAAGGTTGTTGATGATCGCTGCCTGTGAGACAAGCTGCAACGACTCTGCAGGTGACACCCGCTAACGTAAACAGTGTCTTCGACCCCCCGGAGGACAACCCCGTCCAGAAATTCTCGAGATCAGTCGTCCCGAACGGCAAGAAAGTGAAGGACCAAGTCTTTGCTTTCGACAGAATATTCGACGAAAACGTCACGCAAAACGATGTATACGAGGGCACAACGCGCAACCTCATCGATAGCGTCCTCGATGGCTACAACGCCACCGTCTTTGCCTACGGCGCGACTGGCTGCGGCAAGACACATACAATCACCGGAACAGCACAACACCCGGGTATCATCTTCCTCACCATGCAGGAACTGTTCGAGAAGATTCAGGAACAGAGCCAAGACAAGTCTACCGAGATCACGCTCTCGTACCTCGAAATCTACAATGAAACTATTCGCGACTTGCTCGTGCCCGGCGGCAGCAAACAGGGATTGATGCTGCGAGAGGACTCGAACCAAGCCGTGTCAGTGGCGGGCCTCACCAGTCACAGGCCTCAAAATGTCCAAGAGGTTATGGACATGATTATCCAGGGCAACGAATACAGGACCGTCTCGCCTACCGAGGCAAACGCCACATCTTCCCGCTCGCACGCGGTGCTACAGATCAACGTGGCGCAGAAGGACCGAAATGCCGACGTCAACGAGCCGCATACCATGGCCACCCTGAGCATCATCGATCTCGCCGGAAGCGAACGAGCCAGTGCGACCAAAAATCGAGGCGAGCGCCTGGCGGAAGGCGCCAACATCAACAAGTCCCTGCTGGCGCTGGGTAGCTGCATCAACGCCCTCTGCGACATGCGCAAGCGCAATCACATCCCTTACAGGAACAGCAAGCTCACACGACTGCTCAAGTTCTCCCTGGGAGGTAACTGCAAGACAGTCATGATCGTCTGCGTCAGCCCTTCAAGCGTTCACTACGACGAGACACACAACACCTTGCGATATGCGAACCGAGCCAAGAACATCCAGACCAAGGTGACGCGCAATGTCTTCAACGTCAACCGCCACGTCAAGGATTTCCTGGTCAAGATCGATGAGCAGATGGCCCTGATCAATGAGCTCAAGGCACAACAGAAGGATGCCGAAAACACATTCTTCGCCAAGTTCCGCAAGCAGCAGGAGCGGAGAGATGCCGTGGCGCGGGAGGGAATCCAGCGAATTCGCGCCGCCTACGACAACTCGGCAACCGAGCGGCAGGAGAAGCTCAACACCATGAAGAAGCTGAGAGGGTTTGAGAGGCGCATCGGGCTCCTCAATGCGTGGATCGCCTCTTTCAACGCAGTTTGCGACGCCCGAGGCGACGAGGACACAATGCCACCAAACCTCATCTCAATCCGTAAGACTGCCCAGGGCATTCTCGCCGAACTGGAGCACAGCCGTCACCATATGTACCAGAGGCTCGAGAAGTTCAACTGGGAGAACGTGTTGGACACTGCGCTGCACCACAGCATCAAGCAGCTGCCGGAAGGCGGTCCGGCAGACTGCGGCGAGGTGGCGAATCTCAGCCGCGAGGTTGAAGTGCTCAAGGCGAGCTTCGGCCGCGAAGCCTACCGGGAGGTCCTCGACTTTGACAAGGCTGGCGAGTCTGCATCCATCCAGGTGTTGCTGACGGCCCAGTTCGAGATTTTGTCCTCCCTGTCCGAGACGCTGTCGATGAGGGAAGAGGAAGCGGTCGCGCACGCCAAGGACATCATCGACCGCCTTTTGGAAACAGGCTACTCGGCCGCATCGCACATTATCAAGCCCGATGGATCCCTGATGCCTGTTGAAAAATTCTCCCCTCGCAAGCGCGGCACGCCGAAGAGGAAGAATGTCCTGGCCAACGTGGAGGTGCAGCCTATCCCGGCCCCTGCCCTGTCAGCTGTCAGCCTATCGCAGCCGGTCTTTGCGTCTCCCATCAAGGGCACGCCCAAGCGGAGGAAGCCGGTCAACCCCCGCAAGGGAGTTTCCTTCACACCTGTGAAGAAGAAGTCTCCATCGAAGCGGGCCGTTCGTTGGAGGGACGACGAGACGGAGGATGGTACGCTGGCAGACTTTGACAAGACCCCTAAGAAGTACGAATCAACGCCTGAGCAGACCTCTCCCGAGAAGGATGAGCCGTCCTTCGTCATGCCGCCATTGCCGACGTACCTCGAGCCCACTGTCGAAGAGCCTGAGGCGGAGGAAGAGGCAGCACAGCAGCATGAGGCCAGTGTCTCGCCGGAGGTCTCCAGGTCGTCCATCATCCCGCCGGCGAAGCCCAACCGATTCCAAGCAGGTTTCTTGTCCAAGGGAGCTAGAGTCTCCTCTATTGGCAGTGGCAACGGTTCGCCGAATAACCTATCGGCCCCACGCTTTTCGTTCAACTCGGCTTCATCGTCGCCCTCGTCCGGGAACGGAGACACGCTGGCACCGCTTAGGTCGCTTGATGTCGCGAAGTCTTCAAACCTGTCGCCGTCGTATCAGTCGAGGATTGCACGACCCAGCCCACCTAGACTCTCCGTGCAGGGCGTGACGGATGAGAACCAGCCCCCCGTGTCTGGTTCCGACTCCGACTCCTCCATGCTGGATTCCCAGAAATTGCGGTCTGCCATTTACTCGGCGAAGAAGACGGGCGGGCGGAGAATGTCATCCATGACGAGCACCACAGCATCTAAAGCCCGTAGGGTATCTCTGAACCAGCACGGGGAGCGCTCTGGCCACCGAGCGTCTCTGAGCCACCCCGGCCCCTTGGCAAGCTCGACCAACGGCATCTCTCGTCACAGGCGCGATAGTGTCGAGCGCCGACGGTCGCCGCCCATGGCCTGCTCGCCGGCCGAGCTGCGTGGCGCCCTCACCATGGGCCAGGCGCGCCGCATGAACTTTGGCGGGAGCGTTCGCGGAGACCCTGCCAGCCCGAGGGAGCACAGGCCCGTCATCGACAACAAGCACCGCCGGGTTACTATCAGCAGCCTCGGCGGCGCCATGGGCGGCGGACCCATCCGCGGCAGGGAGAGCAGCGCGGGTAGAGCCAGCGTAGGCTGGCGGTAGACCAGGACCGTTTCCTCGGATGACCTTCGCGGAAAGGCGGACTATTTTCGGCGTTTGGGGTGTTGGACATGGGCGTTCTGCATCCTCTCGATGAGTGTTTACTGCAAGACGTGGCCGCGCCCCGGGCTTGTATTGTAGATTGCGATCATGCACTTCGGGCCAAGGCCCTTGAGTAGTGTATCATAATGAGACCACGCATGGAAATCATTTCAAGAGGGTATTGCTATTGATTGGTATGTAACTGGCGGTGACTGACGGTGTATTCTGCCGCCTTCCATCTCTTTCGTTATTTGCTACTGCTGGAACTGGATCATGCGCCCCTTAGACGATCATGGCGGCGACGATGCCGCCGGCGAGAAGAAGCCCTGCGATCTCGCGGCCCACGGCGCCGCTGTCCCCGTCGCCCGTCTCGGAGGCACCGGCCGCCTCCTCGCTCGTCTGGGACGCCTCGCCGGTGGAAGAGGCAGTCGAAGCGGCAGTGGTCGTACCCGTCTCGGACCGCGTCTCGGCGCCCGCGGACGTGCTTGCCGCCGTAGTCGTCCCAGCAGCCGTACCGGATGCCTCACCCGAGACACCGGGGAAGAGATCGCCGCGGCACAGCTCGGGGACGACGTCGTCGGCGTACTCGGCCTGGTCTGCTTCGGGGCAGGCGCGGATGCAGTCGATGAGGAGGCTGCCGGTGAAGGAGGCGCAGGTGCAGCGGTCGAGGGCGGCGCCCTGCTCGTCGCCGTCGCACTGGGAGGAGACGGGGGAGGAGGTCGTGCAGGAGGTGACGCAGGCGGAGAAGCGCTGCTGGGCGAGGGTTGAGGTGGCTGCGAGGCCGAGGAGGAGGGTGGGGAGGTGCATGTTGGAGGCGAGGACGAGGACGAGGATGAGGACAAGGATGAGGACGCAGGCCTGGTGTTTGGCTGTATGGAGGGCGTCACGGTATCTTGTAAGACGATAGGAAAAAAGCCTTGGGGAGGTGGGAAGGGGAGGCTACGGTCTGGGGCAGTTATATGTACGTCTCGTGCAGAGACACCTCGGCCAAGGATCGTCAGACCGCCCCCGTATTGTTCGGGTTGCACACAGCACGCAGCCAGGAGTGATTGTCCCCTATTCGTCGACGACGATGATCGTGACATTAGGGTAAGGCAGGCTGGCATATTAATGATTTCCCCAGAACGCTAAGGAGGCGCCGTTGGCCGGCGGTGCCAAGCTTTACTGGGTGTTCCTTGCCCGAGGGGGTACTGATGAGGAGCTGAGACGGGCCGGCGCCGCGCTGGGCAGCCTTATTGGGCTGAGGGGATCGGTGTGGCGCCGAGACGGCGTCTGATCGCGAGGGGCTTGTTTAGGGGTTGTGCGTTGTCCGTGAGGCTGAGGGTGCTAGCATGGGTGATGTGCAGGTTGGCGGCGTGAGATGTTGCCGAGGATTGGTTTGAGTCGGGGCTGGGCCACGTTTGTTTGTGGTGTCGAGGATATCTGAAATGAAGTCGCCTTCGTCCTGTGGCCGTGTCTGGGGTAGAGACGTTGGATTCGCGTTTCCGAAGATCTGGGAGGTGAACCGTTCGAGTTGCCCATTGGGTGCTGGTCGAGTCAAGCTTCATGTGGCTGCTGACATTGCCTATAAGATGGCGGCGACTTGGCCCAGAGAGCAAGCTGCCCCGGTGTAGGCAACCAATTCAAGAACAGGAAGAGACATCATGCCTTCCCCTCACTGAAGCAGCTCCTCAAGGGGCACAGGTACGCCGTGCAGCACCCGTGTCTCACGATCTCCTTCTCTTGCCGCCCCTTCAGGATGGAGGCGTCCCCCGGAGGAGACCGGTCCGCGACAACACGAAACTTGTGGGAGAGAACCTGATGCAATCATATATCATTATCGTTATTCAGCGACTACGTGGCCTTGGCGGCCTCTATCGTCTACGTCTACGTCTACGTCTACGTCTACGGTCTCGTCTAGTATTATGCGTCTATTCCCATCCGATCATGAACAATTGATAGCCACTCTCGTCTCCCCTGCCCAGGCCAGCGGACTTGTCCAGTCTCTCGGAGCGACGGATCGACAAGAACCGGCCTGCGGCATCCTGTGGTCTGTCAGCAGCGGTGAATGCCTTCTCTACCGTCTCGCACACGTGCACGTCCTCGAAGTGGCCCTTCTGCCGGACCGTGATCAGCAGCCAGAACACGCCGTGGGGCGCGAGGAGCTGGGACGCGCAGTCACGCAGCCAGACGGCGTGCTCATGGGCGTATACCACATCCGTGGCGATGAGCATGTCCGCGGGCAGGTGGAGGGGTGCCTCGCGGGAGGGCGCTGACCAGTCGAGAAGACAAGCCTCCACGGGCGACTCCTGCGCCGCGGCGCCAAAGTTGGTAGTGATGTTGTCGCGAAGGTTGGCCAGGACCGCCGGGTGATAGTCGGTAGCGATGACCTTGTGATCCGTGAAGCCCAGGTGAGGCAGCGCTGTGCCGAGAACCAGACCCACGAGCCCGGTGCCCGCACCGAGCTCGATGATGCGCGGCGACTGTGTGTGGTTGGCCGACGTCGTGAGGCCGAATCGCTCGGGGTCGGCGCACATCAGATCGGACAGCACGATGGAGGCACTCCAGCTCTGGAGGCCCACGTCATCTGGATCCTGGGAGTTCGTACCGGCGAGACCATCGTTGAGTCGGACGGTTACGGGAACTGAGCTCTGCTCCTTACCGGGCACCGATAGCGTAAAGGCAAAGTTGCGCGCGTACTCCTCATCAACGGGGTCCTCGGCCGTTGGCGTGGCGTAGAAGGACTCGAGGACATAGGATGCCTCGTCCAAGGCTCGCATGCGGGCATCCTCCGTCTCGAAGCAGGTCAGCTCTTCGGCCCGGCCGATAAACCCAGTCAGCCAGCGCTCCGCAACACCGCGCTCATACTCGTCGGCGCGCAAGGCGTAGAGCTTCTCCGTCGCAGTGGCTGCCTCTTCCGACTTTTCGTCCTCGGCGTCCTCAGTGGCGGATGTGTAACCGGAGTCGACAAAGAGAGAGGCATCAGCCTGACCTACGGGCTGATCCTCGCTGGGGTTCAGCTTGTGGGCGACAGACGCAACATCCGGACAGTAGATGGTCGAAAGGCCTTGCAGAACCTCGAAGATTCGGCTCTCGCTCAAGTCACCGAGCGAGCGCAAGGTTGGCAGGCCGCTCGAAGGAGGCAGCGGGCACTCCGCGGGCCTCATCTGGGGCGGTGAACAGCGGCAGAGATGGGCGCTGGGGGTCCCCGCTTGCTGTGGGTTTGCAAAAAGGTCGTGCTATCGAGAATCGAAAATGCGCATGGTACTGCCGTGCTGATCAGCTGGATGAGATTGTTGTCCTGGTGAGAGAAGATGTGTGGAAGTGAGGGTGTGTGGGCGTTATCTGATAAGGGGCAAACGGCCCCACCGCAAAAATTGATGCTATCGTGAGAAGAAAATTTCTGGGCCCCGGAATCGCCATTGACAACGGATCTTTCCACCACGTGCTCCACCTGCTGGATCCAGACCCTCGGAGGAGCCATTTCCATCCTTTCTTCCAAGCTTTGATGACTCAGTTCATCGTCGGGTCCGACGTGACACGGCACGGCAGCTCAGATATGGTCACTTCGGCCTCACGACTTTGTCTTGGGTTGAAGATCGGTGGGCTTCCGTAGCGGAACAGGCAGAAGCCTCAATTGGAACGAGAAAAATGGGCGGGATGCAATTCTTTGCTTGCGAGAGGACTGGCGTAGCGGCCGACTTTCAAGCGCATCAATGTCCATCGAAAAAAAGATCGTAGGCATCACAATGTGATAGACAGTCGACCGATGTCGTTCAAGGGGGCGATTGACAGGTGGATGCGATCCGCGACGATCGGCCACCAAGCTTCGACTACTGCGCCTTCACAGCTACGTTGAGACGGTCGGCATGGATCAGCTTTCCCACCTGCGGAGAGCACGTCGATCACAACGACATTAACCGGCTTACTGGGTCATGGAGTTTGCCCGAGGGACGTTGGCTCGGGCAAGTCGCAGACAAGCCGCCTGCCTTCTCGACGATGTCGATAAGGCTTCGCTCAGCTTGAAGAGGCCCGCGTAGTCCGCTTATTTCAAGAAGACTGGTGATGATTGGTATCGAAGCGGGATGCTAATCGGAGGGAGAGAAGCGGGCGACCACGCTTTCGCCCCAGCTGAGCACCACGTGGACGGTCAGCATGTGATCGTCGTCATAAGAAGTCTTGGAAGACGGGATGAGGAAGCCGGATAGATGCGAGTCGCCTGATTGCAAGTCCGCAGCATGGACAAACGGGCAGGGACGAGGCTTCAACCTGCCTCGTTGGGATAGGCGAGATGCGGAAGCTCGAGACATTCTTGGCGGTTGGGCACAGCGCCGAGAGTACAGGACGGATGGCCTATTGATACGACGACCGCCGATCGGGCGCCTCCGTCGATGCGAGCAGCCACTGGATTGGAACTTTGGAGAGAAGGGAATTGGACGGTGGCAACGGGAAGAGGGATGTGATGGTTCGGGTTCAGCCTGGAGATGCGGGCTCCCGAGAATCCTGAGGTACCTTGGTACCTAGGTACCGTAGGCCTGTAAGCCGTTCCTGCCTCCCATGGATGCTCAGAGGACCCGGCCTCATTGGTGAACGACTCGGCAGGTGATCCCCCATCGCTCCTGCCTTCCACATACACATGGACGACATGCCACTTGAGTAACCTCGACGCATCCAAAGCACCCTCGTGTGCAGTCACAACATCTCCCATATCCATGTTGTCATACGCACAGTCATCGATATGCCACGATCAACAAACATCGCACGACGCGGCACGGTCGGCCTCGCTCGGCAAGCCGAATCTCTTGGATGCTGCTTCGCCTGCCAATCTGGTGGTCTGGGCAAGCCTCACGAGCGGGACTTTGGCGCGTTCACACGCGCTGCAGAGCTGTTGAGGGCACCTCTCAACGAGGAAATAGAACTTGGAGATCCGTCGCAGCCCGGCATGGCAATCTCACCGGCCACAGCATCAGCAGGGATGCCTCCCAATTGACCAACCAACAGAGACCATTTATGCGGAGAGCCCGGCTCGTAAGCACACTTGGAGAGGAGACCAACGAGGCACATGCAGATGATAAGTAGGCCAAGCAGAGCTAACATTGAGGCTGCCAGTCGCCTTCCAATTTGGGCCCTTGTCGTCCCCTCCAACTGCCTTGGCTCCTGGCCCAGCCGACCGTCCTCCCCGGCCGGCAACCATGCAAAAGGAACTTTCCCATGCGGGGAGCGCCAGGGGTCTTGCCTGTTGGCCCTTCGCCACGGCCCGCCGACGAGATGAAGAGCCGGCAGCAATTGGTGCAACGGCTCGCCAAGGAGCCAGGTTTCTTGACGACCTTCCATCTCGAGAAGGAGATAAGCGTCGACGACCACGCTTAATCCCTGGAACCCCAACCACCATTGACCGGGAAGCTTGGTTCACTATCAACGGCCCCAGTCATGACCGTCGATAGACCCGAGGCTCACCACGCAACACTGACTTGGGGTGCGTCCAGGCTTCCGAGATGAGGAGAGGAAGGCCGCAGACGAGCGCCTCCGCCTTGGCGACTTCAGGCGTCGGCGACACATAAAGACCTGCGCGGTCCTCTCGCGTCGCGTCTCTTCTGACCCCCCTTCTTGTCTCACGTGCATCCCTCTGCTCGGTGCTCTTCAGTCAAGTCAAGGTCAAGCCAAGTCCCGGGAGGCTTTTCATCTAAGCTACCTACCCGTCAATCCCACCTCCTCCAAGATGCGTTTCGCCCAACTCTCTGGCGCGGCCCTGACCGCCGCCTCCGCCGTCGTGGCGAAGGAGATGGCCAAGGACCAGGCCAAGGCCGCCGAGCTGTACGACAACGGCTTCACCCACAACAAGAACATGCAGCGTAAGATCGACATGTGGACTGCCGAGGCCGAGGCCGGTCTCCTGGACTCGACCAAGTGGCCTCGCCTCAACTACACCAAGTGTGAGAACGGCGTCGCCCAGGCCATTCCCAACGACCCTCTGCACGCCTTCAAGTGCAAGAACATCGACCTCTACGACTTCATCAACCATGCCACCCTCGGCTCCCCCAACGGCTGGGATGAGCTCGGCGACGGCACCCTGCTGACCGGCTCCTCCTCCTGGGGCTGGACCGACCCCGAGTCGGGTCGTGAGTTCGTCGCCAACGGCATGTACGACGGAACCGCCTTCATCGAGATCCTCCCCGAGGGTAGGATGCTCCAGCTCGGTTTCCTTCCCTGCCCGGCGCCCACCAACCCTAACGCCTTCTGGAAGGAGATCCGCAGCTACAAGCACTACATGTTCATCGGCTCCGAGCTGGCTGGCCACGGTATCCAGATCTTCGACATGAAGAAGCTTCTGGACGTCGATGCCTCCGCGGGCGTCGTCGTCTACGACATTGTCGATGACGTTACCGGCCACATCAAGGACATCCCCAACGGCCGTTCGCACAACGTCGTGATCCACGAGGAGAAGGATCTTGCCATCGCCGTCGGCTCGCAGCCCCGCACCGACGCCTGCCGTTCTGGCCCCATCTTCTTCGACATTAAGGACCCCGCCAACCCCGTCAGGCTGGGCTGCAACCCCGACGATGGCTACGTCCACGACGCCCAGTGCCTCACCTACAAGGGCCCCCAGGAGAAGTACCTCGGCCGTGAGATCTGCTACGGCTACAACGAGGACAGTCTCACCATCTACGACGTGACTGACCCTGCCGAGTCCACCATCATCTCCATCACCTCGTACGAGGGTGCCACCTACACTCACCAGGTAAGCTGAGCCATGGAAGAAGCGCGAGTGGGACATGTTGCTAATCGGACGTCACAGGGCTGGCTTCTCGACCCCGAGTGGCAGGAGTACCTCGTCATGGATGACGAGCTCGATGAGGTCCAGAGCAACGGCCTTGCCGCTGACGGCTTCCCTGTCACCTACATCTGGGACATCAAGGATCTCGAGAACCCCAAGCAGACCGGTTTCTACAAGGGTGAGTCTCCATCCACAAGGATGCGGCCCAGTCCAGAGCTAACGTCCCCCTCCAGGCACCGTCCGCGCTGTCGACCACAACCAGTACATCAAGGATGGCCTCATCTACCAGTCCAACTACATGGCCGGTCTCCGCATCTACGACGTCTCTTCTATCCCTGAGGACCCCACTGGTGACTCCGTCTGCGAGATCGCCTACTTCGACGTCCACCCTGAGGAGGATGGCGAGCCCGGCGGCGGTCTCCCCGACTACTCCTTCGGCACCTGGTCCTCGTACGCCATGTTCGAGTCCGGCTTCATGTTCATCAACACCATCGAGCGCGGTGCCTTCCTCGTCAAGATGACCCGCCGCCAGTCCTGCCCCAAGACCCACCCCTGCAACGCCGACAACTGCCTCCGTGCCATGCGCTCGACCAGCGTCTCTGGCCGCCTTGAGGAGTCCCAGGAGTTCTGCGGTGGCTTCCTCGAGGACGCCACTGCCGATGTTGGTGTCGTTCCCCAGTACGCCGCCAACGCCTGCGGCTTCAACGTCATCTCCCGCGTCTCTTCGGCCTGCTCGTGCCTGCCCACCCCCACCGGCACCACCGCCGTGCCCACCAGCACCAGCCCTGCCACCACCACCAGCGAGGCCCCTGAGCCCACCGAGTCCGAGGAGTACTGCATCGAGGATTAAGCTCCTGACGAGTTGAGGGTAGCCTAGAGATACAATTTACTACATTCCGTGGTACTTGTGGTGCTGATGACCAGTGTGCCTGTGACGTGCGTTGAACGGCATTCCGAGGTGATGGGAGCGTACCTGTAGTTCTGATGTCTGGCGATGAATCATTCATCGATGCGGTGCTGTTACCAACATTGCCTGTCGTCAAATTGATCCCCTGCATTGTGGCGGCAGTAGCCTCGCATGCAGTAAGATTGACAGAGGCATCGTGACATCACAGCAAGCCGCTGATGAAACCTTCCAGCTGCTGTCTCTCGGATGACAGGGTTAGGGAGTTGTGAATGAGTGATGCGGTACCGTAATGAAGTTGTCTGAGTGTCTAGCCGACTCCTACCACGAAAAATGGTAGTCTTGTTCGCGCGTGAATGTCCAGTGACCAATGCCTCCCCCCTTCCCGCATCGCACTTCCCCTTCCATCGCTGCGACTAGCTACTAGTACCACTGAACCAAAGGACTGGTTAGGGGCCGCTAGCGCCTTGCACGGGGCAGTCCGCGACTCTTCAGGGCCGCGATCGCCCGTTACTTAGCTCCTGGGGGTCCTGGAGAAGAAGCGGCGGAGATCCACATGGCGTCAGCCAACGGAAACGATCTAAGAACCAACGAGAAATGGATCGAGCCGCTGCCCAAGCGCCCCGAATGACGTCCTTGTAAACTTGCATGACTTTTTAGCAAGTAGCCTGATCGAGAGAGAGGCAGCTGCAGAACGGCTGATCAGATACGTAGACCGTGACAGATGGGGCCAGATCAGCAAGGCGGTCCATGGACCTGCATGAGTGTCAAGGCTGCTTCTGCTTGTTCGCTCCTCCCGTTGGTCCACGCTGCACGCTTGATGCGGGGTTAAGGGTTCTTCATTCATTTTCCCGTCAACTCTTCCAGAGATCTGGGTTCGTCCGTTCTCTTGGATCGCGCGATTGGCTCGCATCTGTCACACAACAGACGACCAGCATCCACGCCGACCCGAGCGAGCGACAGAATGGATGCGGTACCGGCACAAGACAGGCAGCCCCTGGTCAGTAGTCATTCGTGGCCCAGCCAGTCTGTTGCGCCAGATCATGCGACACCTCTGACCGCCTCGCTCTGTAGGCCGCGGACGACTTTGATGGTGACTCCTTTATGACCGCGGTGCGTGTCCTGGTTCAACTTGGCTGTCCGTACCAATGCCTGACCCTCCTTAGCCCATCTCCGATGGGCTGGTCTCGCTACGCGAGAGTGTTCGCAATTGGCGCGTAGAGAATGGCCGGACCTATCATGCCATGAGTGATGGGAGTACGTCCTGCCCCCTTGTCGAGCATCTGCATCAACCGGCGACTGACACCCAAGCCGTATGACAGAGTACAACTTTCCCAACGATGAAGGAGAGCTGGAGCGTCTTGGTAGGTCCGCCTCGTCGTCTCACATGAGACTTTGTCGTTGATGACACCCAAGACCTGCAACACCACATGTGGCTTCTCACTCTTCGCGGAAAGCTCTGCCTCTGTCCCAAAGAGAGAACAGCAAGGCGCGTACTTGACGTGGGCACAGGTACTGGCATCTGGGCTATGGACTACGGTGAGCTGGTCCTGCTCCCAACTAGACCGGACCACTTCTGACAGAGCCGATAGCCGAGATGCACCCCGAAACAGAGGTACGCCCAGGCCGCCTGCCTCCATCATACCCGGGTCGGCATGCTTATACCAATAGGTCACTGGCGTCGACTTGAGTCCAACACAACCATGGCTGTAAGCCCCGATCTCACCCAAAGCCAGATCTTTCTCCTTACTCATCAAAACAGCGTACCGCCAAACTGCGCCTTTGTGATCGACGACATTGAGAACGACTGGACGTGGTCCATTCCCTTTGACTTCATCTTCGCCCGTATTCTCTCCGGTAGCCTAGTCAAGTACGACGACTTCATCAAGAAAGCCTGGGAGTATGCTCTCACCCGCACCTCTGCCCGACTCCGCGCATCACTAACACACACCCCTAGCAACCTCGAGCCCGGCGGCTACCTAGAGCTGCAGGAAGTCTGCCTCCCCTACCAGTCCGACGACGGCACCCTACCCGAAGACAGCGACATCGCCCAGTACGGCCGCCTCTTCATGTCGGCCCTCGTCAAGGCCGGGCGCCCCATGGTCAACGGCGATGACCTCGAGGGCTGGCTCCGCCGGACGGGGTTTGTCAACGTCACCAGAACCAACCTGCGCTGGCCCCTCAATACGTGGCCCCTGAATAAGCACTACAAGGAGATCGGCCAGTGGTGTCACTATAATGTCGACTCGGGGCTCGAGGGCCTCTCGCTCGCGCTGTTCACGCGGGTTCATGGCTGGACGAAGGAGGCGACGATGCTGTTTTGCGCGAAGGTCAGAAAACAGTTTTGCGATCGCAGCATACATGCATATTCTCCCGTGTAAGTCTTGCTGCGATGACGCGAGATATGGAAGAAAGATCGGAACTAATTTCAACAGAGTCATTGTGTATGGCCAGAAACCGTGGGGGCCTGTGTGAGATATGGCCGGCCGAGGCCTCGTCGGCAGTAAGCGCAATGCGAAGGATAAGCCAGAATCGAATCTTTGTATAGAAGACAGGCCAGAGTAGCATGTCAATTTTGAACAATGGAGACTTCAGGCTCTGGGAAAGCGGCCCTGCTGTCAGCCCAACCCCTCCGACGACTTCCAGGCGGCACTGATGATGCTTGACCGGCAACTGTGAAGGGTAAATCTCATCGCCGATCAAGGGCGAGGTGTCCGGTCAGGATCTCAACATGGTGTACACATTGGGATAACCGTTGAAGGGAGTCGCCTGCTTTGATCACCTACCCAGTTACCAAGGCGGGTAAGCTAAGAGAGCCTGGGCTGGGGCTGGCTTTTCGGAGTTGACGTCTAAGTATCGTACTAGTGTGGGCAGGTGCCATCAATATCAAGTGCCTCTAAGCTGCCCCGAAGGTTCTTGCGCGACAGTGATGGTAGCCAAGACATCAACAACGTAATCCGTATGTGACGATGGTGATGTGTGGCAGACTGACGGGAACTCGTTGGCAAAGGCAATATAGTCAGCAAGTAGCGATCTGAATAGGCAATAAGTCCAATGGTAATTTGAACCATTCTAGTAACATGCCGGGGGCTGTTCGCCCTCTTCTGGAACCGCCCAATTCTGTCTGCTAGACGAGACGTCATGCTTCTTGCTAGCTGGCTTCAAAGAGTCAGAGGCCATCTCACCATCTAGATACTCTGGTAAATATCCCCTGCTGGGTCCCGTATCAAAACAGGCTAAATTTTGAGCTGTAAGCGGTGTGAGGCCAGTGGCTACCCTTTTTGCTCTAGCTGCAGCAGGGGCAGATGTCAGGGGCAGGTCTCTCATGATGCTTTGCGCGGTAAGCATCAGCGCCAGAGGCTCCTCGGCGTAACTGGCGATGACCATCCCGCAAAACGACTCCTCACGTACGAGCCATGCGCCGAACATTCCAGGTGCTTTTTCAGTGTTAGTCTTCAGCTACAAGAGGTATGATTGAACGTTAAAATATTACCTAAAGGTGCTTCCAATTGAACCGTGCGGGCTGAGACTTTGTGGCCGCCCAAGAATACATCTTTGGTCCCTGGCAGCAAGTGGCAGGTCGCTATCTCTCCGCCGCCGAGCATCAACAAGATAGGACCGTCTTTGAGATTGTCGTCGGCCGTGAAGGTTCTGACTATTCGGACACGAGGTTCTTTCTTATCCATTCTCGCAGGATTTCTGTAAGCGTTGTTCCGCGTTCGGAGGTAGTTTGTCTTTATGACGGCGTAATCACTCGTGTTGTCGCTGAGTCGATTTTGATCTGTGATGATGTGCCCAAGGTAGTTGACAGCGTGGATCATTTCAGAAGCAATCCATTCTTCCGTATTTTCAGCGGGTGACTGCTTGCCAATAAATCTCGACGTGAGGGGCTTGACTGAGTCTCCACCGCTGTCTGTGGAGGCCAGAGACTCCAGATCACTCACGGTCTCCGAACCATCGTCGCTGAACCCATCGGCACCCTCCAGGTCTTCTGCAGCTGGAGAAGACCCACGCAAATCCAACGAGCTATCCATTCTCTCTTTCCCAAGCAAGGAACTTGGGCCGAGCATGCCGTGGGCTGTAGTCAAAGCTAAGTCCACGTCGCGCCAATTTTCATATCCAAGCATTGAAGAAGTCAAAAGACCCCCGATTCGGAACACTTGCTGATGAACAACTTCGTTGTGCTTCATGTAAGTCGCGCAGCAGACCCAACTGCAAGCTGAATCGAAGGAGAAGTCGTCCGGTCGTCTCTTGGCAACGTGACACAGTATCACGCCCCCGTTGTAGCTGAGCGAGGACGGAAGTGCGGCATCCGCCCGCAAGATTTCGAGGGGCACCACAGTATTCTCGGCTCGTAACTTGGGCCCACAGAGATCATACTCCAGTTGTCGGTGGAGACCGAGAGCAGTCGATGGGTAACTCAGCTCTCTTAGCAGCTTTTTCGCCTGTTGAAGGCCTTTCTTGTTTGAGCAGGAAATCCATATATGAGGTGCTAGGGTGACCGTTTGCTCGCTCGAACTCTGGATCCGTCCCGACATCCACAAGTCCGCATTGATATCGATGAAACCTTCGCGAATGCTGATCCGGGCTAGCTTTTTTCTCAGGGGCTCAAGATCAATGTCCAGCTGTCCTTGAACGCCTCCGGGTCGATAGAAGTCATTGTATAGCTCGCTCGGAACAGGGAACTCAAGCGGCATGCCCTTAAAGCGCATGCGATTATAAGGACTCCGAAGCAAACCGGGGGATCCTATCTTTACAATGGTCTCGTAGCCAGCACCAACGTCTGCGGAACTTGCAGACAAGACGCCAGGTTCTGAGTGGGCTTCGGTGAGAAATTGTTGGGTAGCTTCAGCTGCTGTCGTATCGTCGGGGGAAGACGGTCTGGCATCGACAGAAGGCGATTCACTTGGTGCTTTCGTGATAGCTTGTGTGTGAGCTGGTCGGGACTGCTCTGGATGCTGCGGAGAATGGGACTGCTCGGACAGTTGGGCAGTTGTTGTCGGATTTGGATCAGACTCCCGCATACAGCGGCGTTTGTTGACGGGCTCCTTGAGAGCTGAAGGAAGAGTCGAGGTCTTCAAGGAGGCTTTAGTGCTGTCGACGCCTGGGGAGGCTGAATGCGCTGCCTCTTCCAGTTCGTGAAGCGCGTCGGCTGGGTGCGGGACTTCCCTGGCCTCAGTTGGATAGTTGGTTTGAACCATCATGGTAGGGCCGATTGACCTCATGGTCAAAAGTACGCAGGTGGCACTAGATGTAGGATGTTGATCAGCTGGGACAGTACTGGGCGTTCCTCGTCGATTTCCACTACCTTTGTCGAGGTATTTGTATCGGAACACGAGAACAAAAGAGGGGGAATGGTCGGATCTGCATCAACGCCCGGGCCTCTGTAGGTTGCCTCACTTGTGTAGACGAGCTGACCGGGGATAAATGATGGCCAATGATAAATACGAGGGTGTCGGGTTCAGCCAACCGCCGAAGCGCCTGTGCCGCCAGCCTGATGTTGGCTGCATCGCCAAGATGCCTTGCGTGGCGGCTGTGGTCCGGACCTGGGGCCTGACGTGACGCACGCCTGAACGTCCGGACCACGGCATCGACGCTCTCAAATGAGTGAACTATAAGATGAGCATCGTTCGTTGGATGAGTTGACGGTGGCATTCTTACCATCCTCGACACTTTCTTCGTCCGGCGTTGCGATACTCGATGACACCATGCTAAAACGGGCCTTGAATTCCATTTTCCCACCGCGTCAACAGGATGGGCTTATCGTCGATAAACAGCTCTGTCATGACATGTGGCCCGAGTTAAGCTCGCTCAACCACTCACGAGGGTCTGATTATTACCAGCTATCAAGGCGCGCAAAAGCGTTTCAAAAAGCGGTCAAAAGCGAGCTGGAATCCCTCTCGTCCAATGTCACGTTCGACGCGACGGCCGGGGCATTATTGACCCAGTCGATTTTGGGAATGACTGTCGAGCAAGCTCCCGCCCTGATCGCGGACAAGCTCGGCATCCCAAGTTCCCCAGTCGCTGCGAAGCACTTACTAGAGATACTCCGAATCCTGACTTCGGTATCTTTGTCGTTGGATGTACATCCTGCGCCAATTAATCCAGCCGGATCCGATGCAAACATACCGTTGTACTGGACATCAGCATCGAGTCTGCACAAAACTATACATGAAGCTTTCAAGCCAGATACCGGCGAAAGCCTCCAAAAGAATACGGGGGCGTTGACAACCCTCTTGACTTTGGCAAATCTGAAACGGCTTCACCACGTTGCAGTTTCCTGGACCAGCCATATCAACCATCACTTGGAATACGATACAGAAAATAAAGTTCTCTACGTATACGAACATAAGCTATGGCTGTATGCGCAACTTCGAAGCCAGAAACGCCACACCATCCCCTCGGAAGTCCTCGGCGAGTGCCTCGATACTCTCAACTTGCTTTGCCCACATAATGACTCGAGCACGGCCAGCTTCCTGAAGAGGGAGGAGAGGAGTTTCCACCGCCTCGGAAACTGTGGCCGGCCACTGCGCCAGGACCTGAAAGACTATCCGGTCTGGGGTCATAGATTGGCCGAGCTTCAGGCGATCGTTGATGGCCCGCGCTCAGGGGTGTGGCAGTTGCTGCCCAGGACGGACCATGGCAACCTTCTCGAGTCCGGCAACTTCTGGCTTGCAGTCTCGGTCTTCTTTCTGACCATTGTCAGTATCGTCTTTGGCGCCTTGTCCATTGTTTACGCGAAGGAAGCTTTGGAGATATCCAGGGTGTCCTTGGACCTGACTCGGGAGCAATATCTGCTATCTCTCGCCCAGGCTTGTTCGGACCCAGCCAGTCACGCGGATGTATTGCAGTTTTGCCAGAATTCATAGCCTCAAGGGAAGCGGTACACTCGACAGATGTCGGTCTCCACCCAGGTCCTCCAGTGTCACAACATGCCCCCTTCCTATACCATCAGAACAGCTCCCACCAGAGCATTCACTCCCCAGGCTGTCAGAACCACACCTGCGACTCCCTTCCAGCTTGGTCTCAACCCAGGCGCCGCGCCGGATTCCTCGTCAGGCCCCGTGGTCTCTGCAGCCCCCGCGCCGGACGTGCCGTGAGACCCCGTCCCCGTGGTCTCGGCATCCTGGGACCCCCTGTGTATCAAGGTGACAAATTGGACGGACGTTAAACCCGTGTAATACTGTGTTAAATCACCGCGCACCAAGTTCTCGATGGATTCCGTGAGGGTCCACGAGGTCCCGGACCTCGTCGACGCGGCGCTCGACCACTGAACTCCGGTGATGACCTCCTCATTGTAGGTGAAGGTGACATTGACGAGGGGGTGGTCGAGATACTCCGGGTCAGTCCTCGTGTAGCAGTAGTTCAACGCCGTGTATGCCGTCACGGGGTAGTTTGAGTAGCAGCCGTGTATCGGGTCGGCTCTGTGGCCACTACAGACAAACTGTCAGCAACCTCACCAAGTTTACCGGTCTCTCGCCTCGCTCACCTCTTGCAGCAAATGACCGCAGTCTCCCCCTCGTCCAGTGCAGAGGCGACGACATTGACGGGCGGCAGCATGAAAGGCGTCGACGACGGGTGGACGTTGTATACGTCGAATGCCGTCACGGAGAAGATGCCGGTGACGCTCGTCTCGCCGCCTGCGCTCTTCTCGGCGACACCGGCCGTGGTGTAGCCGTCGGGACAGTGCAGGCCCGGGGAGAAGTAGGGCATCGCCCAACCCTGGGCATAGAGGGTCCGTCTTGTGTTCGTGGAGATGGCGTCGATGGCGGAGCCGGAGGGGACGCAGTCGCCTTGGGAACTGTATGCGGGGCATGACTCCGCGGCGATGTGGTGGTAGGGGTACACGCGCTCAGCGAGGGCCATGATGGGGTCGTTGGTCATGCATGATGACGGCGCTGTGAAGGTCGTCGTCAGGGGGCCGACGTTGACCAGGTCGTAGCCTAGGAAGGTTGAGGTTGGCATTTTTGTATCTCTAGCGGCGGAATGGGATGTCCTCCATGAACAAGATGCGGAGATGATCGATCCGAGATGCGTGCGAGCCTGTTCTTATTGAACCATCCATCCCCTGCAAGGGTGGTGAAGGTTGGGGTCCAGACAAGGGGCATGGACTTGGCAGGCCAATCAGTCACCGAGGTTGGTTCCAGGCTGCTTCCACGGGATGAACCTCTCGCCAACGTCCAAACAGACATCACATGTTATGATTTCCAAACAACAGGGCCCGGCCTTCGTGGCATGACTCGCAGGTTCATCGACAACGGTTATTACACGCATGTTGAAGCAAGCAACGAGTTGAGTGTATTTATGTAAGACTACATTGGGTACTCATCGGAACGCTATGTTCATCCTGCCTGGACAAACTCAGATGTTTCAGACGATGACTTGCCGAGTTGCTTCCACTTCTCGTCAGAAGCAGCCTGTGCATCAGCAGCATACCCTCCAAAGGTCACGGCATCGACTCCCACGAGCATACGAGCAGGTGGCTCTGGAGCCCCATACAACTCGTCGATGATGTGCCCAACTTTGGCCGGGTTCGTAGCATTAGGACTGTCCGAGAACCCCTTCACGAACTCCCTGAACTTGCCAATGGTCTCATAGCCCTCGCTGGCCGGCTGCACCTTCATCGAAGAACCAGCCCAGTCGGTCGCCATGGCTCCCGGCTCGAGGGACGTGGCCTTGATGCCGAAGGGGGCCACTTCCTGTGCGAGCACGGCCGTGAAGCCCGCGACGGCCCACTTGGCCGACTGGTAGGCCGAGAGGCCGGGGCTGCTCACGCGACTGCCGACGGACGAGATCTGGAAGATATGACCTGACTTCTGGGCGCGCAAGGTCGGGAGCACGGCTTTTGTGACGTGGACGACGCCCAGGAAGTTGGTGTCCAGCTGCTCGCGGAAGTCGGTCATGTCCACGTCTTCGACGGAGGCGACGTTGGCGTAGCCGGCGTTGTTGACGACGATGTCGACGCGGCCGAAATGCGCCACGGTGTCTTTGATGGCCTTCTTGGAGGATTCCCAGTCCGTTACGTCTAGGGAGAGGATAAGGAGCTGGGATGGGTCGTGTTGGGACGCGAGTTGCTGGAGGGTAGATGTGTCTCTGGCTGTGGCGGCGACGCGGTCACCTTTGGCGAGCGCGTACTCGACGAGGGCCTTGCCGAGACCTCGGGAGCTGCCGGTGACGAACCAGACCTTGGACATGGTGAACGGTTTGGTGAAGTGGAGTTACTGAGTTTGGGTAAATGATGGAGACGAAGGTTCAGGATGACTTGGTATTAGTAGATGTTCGGGCTCAAATGAGGTGATGGAATCTGGAGCATGATGGGCATCAACCACGGGCGGAGCAGAGGCATCTTATAAGTTGTCGGCATGGGCCAAGTGATAAGTTTGAGTGCTAGTGATGACGTTGGATTCAGTAGTTCGTAGGCCGGTCTTAATCGCGCCGGCTCCGAGGGCTCGCCGTTGTGGCATTTCCGGAGATAGCCGTTGGGTATGGTCGCGGCGGATGTACTAACGCGGAGGATGCAAGGGGAGGGCGGATGCGGGTGCGGCCGCGTGTACAGGCGCGGTAGTATGCAATTGTAAGAAATATCAGGAATCGGATACAACGGGTGCAAGGATATTCTGGGCGGACTTGATGGGATGGGGAAGGAACGATTTGACGGGATGGGAAGGAACGATACACATAGGTGGCTAGGTACCCTGTAATAGGCTTCTACAGTAGGACTTTGAGTGTCCAATTCCTTCTCCTCTTACCTTAAGATCATCATCAGTACCAAGTACAACCTTGTTCTTTTCAGACTCCAATCCAAAGTAACCTCGATAAAACCATATGCTGGTCACGCGATCGCTAAAACCGGGTCGGAGCTGTCTACTCAACATTGGCCGCCCCGCCTGCCTGCCGCCTGCGTCCGCGTCCGCAACGTGCATCTTCTCCGCTGCATCCGACTCGGCTTCTTCAGCTTCATCATCTAGCCCCTCATGCTAACGTCTAAAGCCCTCCGCGCCTGTGGAGCCTGCCGCAAGGGGAAGCGGCGCTGTACCAAAGGGCTCCCCGAGTGTTCACTCTGCGTGAAGAACGGCAGGCCGTGCGTGTACGACGACGTCAGCCATGCGCCTGCCGCAGGAGCGCCGCGCTCGCCTCTCGCTACTCCGACGACATCTTCCTCTGGCGAGCCATCCATCATCACCGCAACTCCTAGCAACGAACATGGCGATACCTCGCGTCTTGCGGCTTCGTATTTTCTCGACTATGAATTCTATCGTCAAGCTGCGGAGACTTGCGTCAGGAGTGGTGTCGTGCTCCCTGTTGAGGCGATGTCGCACCTTCCCAGACAATCGCAACAACGACGATTCATAGCCGACGTCTACTTCAGCTCTGTCAATACACATCTTCCGATGGGTATGAAATGTTCCTCCAATTTGCGACTTGGCTACTGTAGTGACTGACTCGCACATTCGCTGAGTCTCCAAACTGCGCGTGTACCGAGAGCTGTCTGCCTCCCAGAAAGCCCTGGGGGCAGATATGGCGCTTCTCCTGATAACAATGAAACTGCACGCCTCGCCAGGGCCGTCAAACAATTCCGACAAAACGGCTGCTGGGCCGCTGTACGTATCGGCCATCGCCGGTCTGTCTTTCCTGGAGACCAGCGGGAGCCAGGCGTTGTCGATCAGTGTTGTACAGGCCGCGCTGTTGATTTCTCTTTATGAGCTTGCGCACGCCATCTTTCCGTCGGCCTATCTCCGCGTCGGGCACTGCGCCCGCCTTGCGCAAGCCATTGGTCTCCATGATACTCTAAGAGCACCGCAGATGCTCGGCGAGCAGCGTGAGTTGGTACTTTGTCGGCCACAGCGTGGCATGATGCTGACTCCAAGACTTGCAGCAACGTCGGGCGGGATAGAAGAGGCACGTCGGGTTTGGTGGGCTATCAGAACTCTACAGAGGTGAGTTGCGATTTTGTATTCAACAACGCCGCCGCTGATCAAGCCTTTCGGTGCAGCTGCCTCAACATTGGCGGCCCAGGGCGCGCCCTTGCCTCCCATGAGACCATTTTGGACCCAGATCACCATGAATACATGCCCATGAAGGAGATCAACTGGGACCAGGGGACTCATCAGGAACCACAGCTCTTCAACGGAAGCTTGACCGATATGGCGCGGACAAATACCTCCCCCCTCGGCCGAACATACCAAGCAACCTACTTCCTCTGCCGTGTATTCCATCACGTCAACCACAGGGGCAAACCCGGCGAGGACGCAGCTGGAATCGCCGCTGAGATCCACCAGTCAATACAAGCTGTACTTTCCCGCGTGCTGCAGGAAGCAGACTTGCTAGTCGAGCAGACCGGCGACGCCACGGCGCATCTCGCCCTCAGCCCATCGGCAGGCCTCTTGTTCAGCGCGCTCTTCAGCCTGTCTGACTATTATTCGTGCCCTTCAAATTTCACCCCGGCGGAAGGCGAGGTTGCCGAGATTCGAGACATGCAGGATCTCGTCCGCAGCGGCGTCAGAGCCTTGCCGAGACGCGTTGCCGCTTTCGCCGAGCGCATCGAAGCAGCAGCGAACCTTGGGGGCGCGCCTCGCGTTAGCCCCTTGGTGTGCGACGCGCTGTATCAAGCTGCCGCCAACTGCATTTGGTACGCTGGTAAGACGCCGGGCACTGAAGATGCGGCTATCGTCTCAACGCTCAGGCGTGTGTTGACCTTGCTTGGGGGCGAGTGGAACTTGCCAGGTAAGCTGTGCGATTCGCACTATATGATTTTCCAATTGGCTTCCATGAGCTGACTGTTGATATGTAGTGGTATATGATGGGATGCTGGAGCAGGCCACGAGGTCTTTGTGGCTGGGTGAGGGTGAGCAGTCGATGGATTTGGCTGATTGATGATGTAGAGGAAGTGCGCTAGACTCAGCCGCAGAACTGGCCACATCCCCGTGATATTGTCACGAATATTAAGTGAATCGGTAGAAGAGAAGAGCACATGTAACTAAATGCAAACAAAGCCTGCCAGGGTCATTTCTGTCCCCGGAATGTAAATTCGTCAATGTTGTATATATTTTGTCGTCATATCGTCAAAAGAGTGTTTAAGCTCATTGCGCTCGCCCCTCATCGTAGTCATCAATTCCTTCAGCCTGCCTTAACCATGCCAGTTGAAACCCTTCCGAATTGTCGGCAAACTGTCCACACTGATTGGCAAGTTTGGCCTGCCCTTCTGCAAGTCTCCAAAAGTATACGAGCTGTGTAAGAGCTTCTTAGTAGAAGCAGCGGCAGGTCCTAGCGGTCCCAAATGTCAGCTACAAGTCGATGGAAAGTGATTCTCGGAACGACTTACTGCCAGGCAAAGCCGCCGCACTCTCCGCGAGTGTACCTGCCGCTGGGGCCGCTGCAGTTCTGGCACTGTGATTCGGGATCGATCAGCATTCATGCCCGAAGAGCAAGTCTCTGGAGTTTTTTTAGTCACATACACGGTTGTTGCAGAGGCTGCTGCCCTGCACACCGCGGCAGAGGCCGGAGCCGCAGCTCATGGCCTCGATGTTGTCGCCGGCGACGCTGACGTCGGCCTCGGCGTTCTTCTCGGCAGCCGGCATGGCGGCGATGGCGGGGACGAGGAGGGCGAGGGCGAGAGTGAACTTCATTTTGAAAGATTTGGGTTGGCGGTTTGTAAGTGGATGGGTGTTTGTTCTTTGAGGTCTGAGGATGATGAGGTGCTTGATGAGCTGGAATGATGCCTCTTGGAGAGAGCGAGAAGCCCTTCTTATACCTTTCGAGATGCTCTGATCGACGGGGAAGTTGCCCATTCATCCCGTACACATAGACCGGTGAAGTCAGAAACACCCGTGCCCAGATGCCAATGCTGGACGAAGGATGGCTTTTGCGGAGATGATCAACCACGTCTCACACAAGCATATTGATGGTGACGGGTCATCTTCTGTCCGCATTGACTCTGGTGACGCATCCTGGGCGCGAGTAACCGATCTACAAAGGCTGCATTTCCGCTCGATGCCAAGGGATATTCGTTCAGCTTTGCCAGCAATGGAAGCAGCCCTGCGTGCAGCAATGTAAAGCGGGCCGCGGAATCACGAGGCAAACACTCCGAGATGCTTCAGATCATGGCCATAAAGCGTAATGATGTTCAGGGTCCATTTTTGCCATTGATCCGCGTAGTAAGACGATGGGGTGAGCCCGGCGAGGCAGACTGCATAGCAAATCTCCACCCCCGTCTTGGACTGCCGGAGTGGAATTTGGCCCGGAGCCTCATGGACGTTGAGATAGTATGGCCAGCCACTATGATCCCACGTGATTTCCGCAGGAAACCATTGAAAAATTACCGGAATATATGGCCAGATCATGATAAAAATGACAACACAGAGCTCAGAGATCTGGGGAAGTCGAGGCCAGTTGGTAGTGACGAAAGCCGGGGGCTATCCGCCATTGGCAACTGTTCCTTACCCCGCTCTGTTGCAAGACTTGGACGCGTACTAGCAACCGGGATCTGCTGAGTCGGTCGTCGAATGGGGGAATCGCCAGATGTTGCAAACGCCGGCATGGTCTCGGCAGGCATTCCTGGGCACGACTAGTACCCACCACGGGAAGCCACACTCGTACGCCCAGCTCCCACCAACGCACGAGGGATGCCTTGGGCGGAACATTTCCGCCCGAGACATACGAAAACACGAGGACGCTGTTCCAACACGGACCAATGGAGGACCTGGAGGATGGTCTCAAGTCAGGCGCTTCGAATCCCCTGCCTGATTCATACTTCCGGGGATGACGAATCGGGGTCCAGTCGGGCATCTTGGCGTCTGCGGCTCGCAAGCGGTTGTCCATTTTATGACTTGCGGGGGCAAAGTAGGCTCCTTTTCACGTTGCCGATTCGAGGGAACGATTCTGAGACTAGAACAGACGCCTTCGACGCCATTGTTCGAATCACTGCCGCTGCTTAACCTTTCGTGTTGCCAAGAAAATGCGCCAAGTTCACGACGGAAGCTGGGCTAGAGTCTAACTTACACGGACGACGGGAACCGTAATCCGCAAGGCTCGCCTTGTCGGCAGTTCATGATTTCTCCGTGGAGTTGTCGAGAGTAGATATCTGCGAGGCAAATACTGCTACCAAACTCGCGTCTCTTAGCCGAAAGAAGGCAGACTGGGCGGGAAGCGGCATCAGAGGGCTTACAGAGCCGTAAACTACTCCAACCCCCGTACGGGATCTGTTTTAATTGATTCAACATCAATGTCGTCCCGGTTACTGACTCTCTCCGTGTGAAAACCGCCGCTCCTCGTCACCACTCAGTATTCAGTATTCAGACCAAGACTCATCCACTGTTTGTTGTGTGCCTGAATTAGGTAGGTAGTATTTGTGGCGCACTCTAGTAGAAGCGGGCCGCCGGCGCCTCCTCCACAGCAACTAGACGCCACTGCCGCACCGGGACCGGCACGGGACATCCGATGGCGGCCAGCTTGGAAGACTGGGGAAGTGCATGGTGGCGTCTCGCGCCAGGTCCCCGAGATGAACTGCCCCCGGAAGCATTCCGTGGTGTCCGGCGCTGGCCAACTCAGATGTAAGGGTCTCCATAGCTCAGACAATGGTACCGCGATCTGCTTACCGAACAAGTTTTGGACCATCTTCAAGAGAATTGAGAATCTGGTAACGTACATGACCACATGTGTATGCAACCATTCAAAAATGTGCTGGGTAGCCATGTGGATCTTCTGGCCGAGTCAATGGTATTCTGACTGAATGCACAAAGCTGACGTTGGCCTGGGACATCAGCCAAAGGGGGGACACAAGGTGACGAGCTGGAGATGCCCAGCCATTGAAGGTCCACTGACATCCCGGCATCGACATGGACATCATCAACCGCCTGAGGAAGTCCGGTATGGTGATCATCTGAAGTCCGAGGCTTTGTCTGGGCGTCTGCGTATGCCCCTGACCAATGCCATGGTTATGGCTGAAATACACGCTTTAAGAAGCCCTCAACCAAAAAATACTGTATCGGCATGTGTCGAAGTTCCAAATCATTTGCAAACATGAGGCAGCCATTCTTTGAGCATCGTATCCTTCACAAGAAAGGTGCCCATCTGAAGGCAGCAAGAGATCAGACGTCTGCCAAGCACCAGAGCAGATGCGATAGCCTTTAATACTTGAAGGTGACTGGAAATTCATGACGCTCGGTTTTGAGCTCACAAGAGCCGTTCTTTGAGGATGTATGTCATGGATTTCATTCACCTCCAGGCGGTCTGGGGCTGAATTCATCATTTGGCAATTCAAATCTCCCTGGGGCTTATGTGATTGAAGGGCTTGCTGGTCGAATAAAGTCTGAAGGTGACACCGTTCCATTGGTTATTGCAAGAGTTGATAAGTGCACTCTGTTTTAGCCGGCGTTGCAATCTGATTCCTCTAGGTAAGCTAGTTTCCAGAAGCTGCCCACATCCGCGTCCACCTAGCGGCCCGATCGCACTACTCCTCCTGGCGGGCCCATGGATTAATGGCCGAGTGGAAACGAGTACTCTCAACCCAAGAGTTCACCGGCTCGCGGGCCTTGATGTGACAGACGTTGGTCGTGTGGTCCCAGGAGACCTTGGGACAGCGTGATCTGATCGAGCATTCGTTCATACAGGCGACGAGCGATGTGATGCCAGTGATCTGCTCGCTGTCCGGGCCGACGTAGTTGGTGTCCACACAACGGCGGTACGAATTGCCGTGGGGCGAGTTGTAGTATGTCACTTCGGTGGGGCAGCTCGTGATGAAGTCGTCGCGGCGTAGGTTCTCGTTGAGAAGGGTAGAATCAGGTTCCGCGATGGCGGCGGCCGAGGTCAAGCTCGAGGCCAGGAGGAATGCGTAAAGCACTCGGGAAAGGACAGCCATGTTGGTATGGATGGGTACGAATGACTAGAATCCGGTTGGGTGTGACATGTTGCTATGTTCAAGTCTCGAGAATGGGCGACTAATATCCCTTTATACTTGCAAGAGACGTTCTCAAATTTCTGGTCTTGATCTTTACCTACCGTTAGAGCCCCGCTCTTGGCCACCAGGATCCCTAACCATCCATTCTGACGTGCATAGGACTCCCCGATGTCTCCGTCCGGTTCCAGCGAAGACTTCCCTTCCCGGAACGGACAGTGACGCGCCGAATGCCACTCAAGCTTTTCCTTTCCGCAGGCCAAAAAGATTTAGGTAGAGATCACCGTCCGACAGCAGCATGCAATATCATGAATCGGCCGGGTGAGGCAGCCAAGGGCGTATATGTATGTCTAATACGCGTACACAATACGTCGTAAAGAGTGACAACATCCAAATCTCAACCTCACATCAGGACAGGCGCAAGTTTTCAAGATTGTCAGATTTGGAACTCGGTCCGTGATGCCTCAAATCTGCAGAGGTGGCTTCATCCGGGTTGTAACAGATTTTGTAGGATTGAGCCGAGCAAGGTACATCAGCAGGATATAGTAACCATAATATCAGCAAGCGATGCTCGCCACCACTCACCATGACACGAGCTCCGATGAATGTCACTTGACTCAGAGATCTCCCGGTCCTCAACTTTATTCATCCTAAGCTGGCGTACATGTCAACATCAAATCTTTGATCGGGCCTTCTCCATCCTCTTCTTCTCGTTCGCAACGTCACTAATCTCAGCGGCCTCTCCGAACCTCCAGGAAACACTGCTTCCCCAGTCTGCGGCAGTGCCGCCCTCGCCATCCTGAGCAGCGGCCCTCCACCGCCACCTCCGATGCTGCTGCTCATCACGCGACAGCAGGTCACAGACCCATTTTCCAAAGATGGGCATCATCTTGAATCCGTGGCCTGAGTCACCCGACAAGACGACCAGGGAGTTGCTAGTCTCTGGCACGAAGTCGATGCAGTACTCAGAGTCCGCCGTGTCGCTGAACCAGCACATTTTCCTGTCCACAAATGGTCGGTCTGCAAGCCAAGGGAGTGTCTCTCGGAGGAGAAGGCGCATTTTGAGCTCGTCCTCCAAAGGCACATAGTCGTGTACAACTGTACCCGCGGCAGCGGGCTCACCAAGTGAAGACGGAGGCAGCGATACTCCCTGGGGCTTGGTCCCGCTGTAGTTGCTGAACCCTGCCCCGAGAGGAGTGAGCTTCAACAGCCTCGTCGCCGGATCTGGCTCAAAGTAGAAGCCCAGGTCGCGAGCGTTGATGATCGGGATCCCGCGAAGGACATCGCATTCCTGGGGCGTGAGCTGGACATGTGCGACGGACCAGCACCGGGCCACGTTGAAAGTGCCCAACTGCGGCACGAGAGCGGCCCCATACGCCCCAAGCGCGCAAATGACCGTGTCGAAAGAGTGCGTGGTGCCATCGCGGGTGCGGAGCCCAGTGCATCGACGAGACATGCCATCCCCGCTGTACAAGAGCTCGACAGCGTGGCCCCTTTCGGGACCCAGGACGAATTTGACGCCGCGCCCGGCTACCAGCTTGGAGATGCCCCTGAGTGCGTCGGCTGAGTGCGCGTACCCCTCGAGGCGGTTGAAGTACCCAGTGAATCCGTTCAAGGGGCCGCTCAGCTGCCAGCAGAAGTTGCGGATCTCATCGCGGCCACGTGCGGGAGTAACGCCGGTGCTGAGGACCTTGTGCTTCATGACGAAGTCCTCGCCCTCCTTGTGGCAGGTGACGGCCTTCTCAGGCGCGTGCCCGGATACGGTCACCAAGTGGCCGGTCTGGTGGTAGTAGGGCGCCCAGTCCTCGGTCTTCCAACCCGCAATAGCTTGCTACTGAATTGTTAGTAACCATGTACTTGAAGATTTCCCTCAGATGTGGCTTACAAGACCGAGATCTGTGTAGAAGTCATCGTCATACTGGGCACGGACGATTTTGTTCAGGTCGTTGGCAGCTGAAAAGGGGCTTGGCGCCTCTGATGCCCTATCGAAGATGGTGATGTTGGAGTAGCCCTCGTTGATGAGGTGATAGGCTGTTGAGAGACCCCAGCATCCTGAGCCGATGATGCCGATGGGAGCTTGCTTATCCTTGGCCATGGTGTCTGTTGAGTGTGGGAAAAGGGGCTAGGCTTTAGGTCTCTGCCACTCTGGCTCAGGCACCGAGGGCCAGCTGACGGACAGAACCACAGGGTATATCACCAACGCCAACCCATGCTGCTTCTCCGTAACTTCCCCATCCTCTTTCGGCCGTGTCTGGCACGATTGTCCTCGTGGATACGGCGATCGTGGTCGGCAGGATGACACGGCTCTTCCGCACGGAGGTGCCGCCCACGTGACCGGAGGACGATCCGGCTCACGGCCAGGACCGACTCTGTCGACGTGCAGGAGGCTTATCGGAGCTGTACTGGGTCCTTGCGGATTTAATTCGGTGATGAGAACACCTGAAGTCAGTGTTACGAACTGCCTGGCAACTCGTGAACTCCCGCTGTCGACGGTCACCTCCTGAACCATCGAAACCTGAAGATCCATCGCTTCAGTCGAACAGCCGCTGCTCACTTAGTACTCACAGCCTTCGCTAGCCAAGATGACCTGGGACCCTGAAACCTACCTGTTGAAGCCCAACCAACACGCCCCAAACAGTCACATGCCCGTCCTAATCTACCGTCAATGTCTCCCCCTCCCCCTGTCGGAGGAGAAAGCAGCCTCATTCTTTGCCTCCCACGCATGGGAGAAGAGAGGCGCTTGGGGGCATATTCCCCAGCGGCACTTCCACCCAAACTCACATGAATGCTACGGAGTGGTCAGCGGCGAATCAACGCTGCTGCTCGGGTGCGGTCACAACGACAGGGATGGCGGCACCGAGATCGAGGTCAGCGCAGGGGACGTCGTCGTTCTGCCCGCTGGCACAGGGCACTGCAACCTCCAAAGCACTTTGGATTATCGATACATCGGTGTGTATCCTGAGGTGAGGACTTGACCTAAGATCAACCCTGGAATGACAACCAATTATATACTGACCGGCCCGTAGGGGTGTCCACGATGGCGGAATGAGCTCGGGAAAACAGCCATTGATCACGCCACGCTCAGAGACGAGATCAACGGTGTTGAACTGCCCGCACAGGACCCTGTGAATGGACCGGAGGGACCTCTGTTGAAGCTCTGGAAGAGATCTGTCGCTATTGCGTCGTAAGGCTCTCATAAATTACCGTAATCCCACCAACTCGTGTCTGGACCTCCAACTCTGTCCTGAAACTGCGTGAAAGGGTCATAGAACATGTTCGCATCACTGCCCGGATCCCAGCCCCAGCCCGGATGTCCAGCAGTCAGTTTCTGCTGCCGCAAGTCAGGGCCAATCGGTGGCACGGTAATAGCACCAGCTCCGCCAGTAACCATATCCCGCGACGGATCCTTGTGTCTCTGCTCCTCTTGCGGGGGATCCAGCGGCGTCTCTGTGACGGGCGAGAACCAGTCAGGTGGTTCTGCGTAGTTTCCCGCTGTCGTCTGGAAGTCGCCGGGCGGAGAGCCCTCGATCTCAGGGTCCTCCAGCATCATCTGCTCTTGGCTGCTTGCTCTTGATCGAAGACTGGTTTCCCAGGCGTTTTGGAACAGGCTTTGCCCTGTTCGTGATCGGAGGGCCGAGGCAAAGTCGAGTACCTTCCACATGAGGGAGATTTGGTCTGAGACCGTGGCGGGGGTTTCTGAAGAGACTCTCTGGGGTTGGTCTTCTGGTGTTGCGAGCTGCACTAGGTTGCTGATATCGTCATCCTACATGATTGAATCTGTCAGTACGCCGGACGAAGGGATATTCGCATCTTAACGGGGGACTCACGATACTGCGCACCAATGGCCAGTGCAGGCCCATTCTCGAAATAAACGTCCTGCACAGCTGGAGGTTCTCCTTCGCAGGCGTGCAGATCTTTGGATCCGCTGCGCGAGACCAGTACAGATGCAACGTGACGGCCACCGCAGCCGCGTGCGCAAAGAACGGATCTGCCAGCTCGAGCCCCTTGTCCATGGCCATGCGAAGGAGTCTCGCAATCCAAGTACTGTGCAGCAGGGCGAGATCAGTGGACGTCTTCCAGAAGGCGTTCGGGCCTGGCTTCGGCTTTGACACGCGAGATGAGTAAAGGAACGGGTGGTTCAGCACTGAGTGGAGTGTATGATAGCTGATCTGGATCTTCATCCACGGTAGCCAGAATTCGCGGTTCGTCTCGAGTTCCTCTGGCGAGCGGTCTAGGAATTTGGCCGTGTCGTAGCGGTAGGAGATGGGAAACGCACACTCCATGTCCAGAAGCATTGAGTTGATGGTCGTATAATCCGAGTCCGGGCGCCATGGAGGCTTGACCTGGCCTTCTGCGCAGCGCCATACGTGCACGCGGACGAGGGCCCAAAGGCTCGCGCTGCGGACCATGTGAGCCCATATGCCGATGGACTTGTCGCCGTTTGGGTTGCATATCTCCACCGGAAGCTGTGGTGCTCGACCAGATGTTTTTCGTAATGTCTCGTCTGGAACGAGAAAACTCGGCGCTTTGATGTCGAGGGTAGATGGCATCTTGACGGGGAGTCCACACATGGATTTGAGTATCTGAACGCTCCAGAAGAGACGCCTCTGCTGTTCTAAAGGGTCTGCTCGGTCCAAAGACGTGTCCATGTCAAGGCCACTGCATTGCATGAGAGTACTGACGAGGTTTGTGTGGAAGGATGCGAGTTGAACGTCACCGGAAACGAGATTCGACATGGCCAGGAGACATAGCGACTGCAACGTAGTGAGTTCGACGGTTGAGTTGGCAATCTTGAGCATGATGAGACTCCTCGCGGCGTCATTGAAGGCTGAAGGCGATTGCAGTTGGACTCCAGAGCCTACTATGTCGCCCAAACCATATTGAACACTGACGCCTAAGACAGCAAGCAGGAGTTCCTCGGATGATTCCGTCGTGAGCTGGCTCTGTGGCTCGAACAGCCACAACGGTTGGCGATGGCTACATCGAAAGTAGACCTTGATCGCTTCTGCGAGGACTTCCCATGACGGGAGAAGCCTTGAATACGACCCTGGTACATCCCCAGACCGAGCAGTGGTGTACGGCGTGATAGGACTCCGAAATGATGTCTCGTCCCGGCTTTCATCGTTGACCGTGTGGGGTGTGTGTGCTTGTCGCGGCGATGCACCAAGCCCTGGGCGATCGAGCACGAGATCAAGCTTCTCTTCGAGCTGCGCAAGCCTGTCCTCAAGGGTCCGGTCGGAGGAGGCGGCTTCGCCGTGCCCGCTGAAGTCGCCGCTCGGGTATCGACATGTCTGTCGGAGTCGCGTGCAGTTGGAGCATCGCGGCTTCTCACCAGGACATCGCGTCTTCTTTCGCCGACAGTTCTCGCAGGCCTGCAAGACACGCTTGACGCCCCGTGAAGTCGAACTCAGGGCCGATGCCATGTGTACGGTGACGTGAAGCTCTTGGGGCGCTGATGGCCAACCCGGGGAGCTTGCTCTCGCATGTCTTCATGGATCGCCGTGTTCGACATTGATGGAGTCTGGGGATGGGCCCCGCCAACCACCTGCGGGTAGCTATCACGCGCTACCGAAGCACCCATCACTTGGTTCTCTGTGATGTCCAGGGGCCCGCCCCTGATCGCGGGCGGATCTTTTTCTCCCCTAGACCGTCGAGATAACAGCCTAGCAGGGATGGCCGGCCAACCAATGCGACCCAAGAGCTGCGATAAGAGCATCCGGTGACCCCGCGGCATCATGCAGTGAGACGATCGGCGGGGTATGCTATCCTGAATCTTGGAAGCTATCTTCGTCTCTGCCCCCGCAAGCACTTGTAACACCGGGCGTCACGTGGGCGGGACAGAGTCGGACGAGCCGTCGGTACGGAGGCGACTCTTATCAGCAGGTGTACGGTAGATCGATATTCAGCGATAGAGCCTAGTATTCGAGACGGCAGTGGTAGTGAGGGAAGCATCTGATAAGAAGCTTGGACGTAGACCAAAGTATGGGAAGACAGCTTTGAGGTCCCAAGACTGTGCACAAAATGTCGTCTGATACCGCCGATAAGAAGTTGCGTTGCGTAGTCATCGGGGCAGGGTGAGTACCCGACTTTTCCCAGGCTCACAAACCTCCCCTGTGAAATCGGAAGCGGATCTTCCACTAACGAGAGCTTCGTTCCAGGGTGTCTGGAATTCTCATCGCCATCAAGCTCCGCGAAGCGTTCAAGGGCAATGTTGACATTGCCATCTTTGAGAAGAATCATGATGTTGGGGGCACGTGGCTGGAGAATCGGTATCCGGGTAAGGCATGCAATTCTGTCTATTCTCACGGCACTTTTCCTGACCAGGTCTACCTATTCTAGGTTGTGCCTGCGATGTGCCTTCACACATATATCAGTATAGCTTCAGTCCAAATCCGAATTGGTCTACATTGTAAGCACATGGCTCCCATGATCTTCCATAGCTCGAAAGACTGACGCCTCGGCGTAGCTACGCACCTTCAGCTGAGATCAAGTCCTACCTCAAGGCTGTTGCTTTCCACTATGGCGTGGACAAGTACATGAAGTTCAACTCGCTAGTCGAAAAGGCTGTGTGGGATGAGGCCGCTGCCAAGTGGACCGTATCAGTCCAAGATCAAGGTGACTTCGAATGCGAGATCTTGTTCAACGCAAGCGGAATCCTCAACAACTTCAAGTTTCCAACCATCCAAGGCATCGAGTCCTTCAAAGGTCATGTTCTACACACGGCCAACTGGGATGAAACTACAGACCTCCGCGGTAAGCGCGTGGCCATCATCGGGGCCGGAGCCAGTGCCATCCAGACTCTTCCGGCAATTCAAGCAGAGGTAGAGCATGTGGACGTCTACATCCGCACACCGTCGTGGATCATGGGCCAGGTGTTGGAATCCATGGCCCCAACTCATGGCCTCAAGTACACGGCGGAAGAGAGGGAGAGGTTCAGAAACGACCCCGAGTACTCGATCAGAATCAGGAAGGAGATGGAAGTTGCCAGCAATAGGGTCCTCAAGGCCTTCATTAGAGCCAGCCCTGCACAGGCGGAACTTCGCGAACGTCTCGAAGCAAGCATGAAGACTCTGGTGACGGACCCCACTCTACAACAGCATCTAATCCCGACATTCGACGTCGGGTGCCGCAGGATAAGTCCCGGAGAACCATACCTCCACGCGTTACAAAAGCCCAACGTCACGCCGGTCTTTGGAGAGGTCGACCAGATCACGCCCGAGGGAGTTGTCGTGGAGGGACAAGAGCGCCCGGTCGACGTGATCATCGCGGCAACCGGTTTCGACACGTCTTTTCGGCCTCGCTTCCCCATCTTCGGCCAAGATGGACGCAACCTCCGGGAGCTCTGGAAGGATGATCCAGTCGGTTATTGCGGCCTGGCAGTCAGCGGGTTTCCCAACTATCTCGTCTTCCTCGGCCCCAACACGCCGATAGGGAACGGCGGCGTCATGGGAACTCTGGAAGCAACGGCCGACTACTTTGTTCGCTTGATCACCAAGATGCGTCGCGAGAACGCCTCTTCGTTCAACGTCCGGCCAGAGGTGCAAGCAGACTTTGACGAGCACACACAGCGCACCATGCAGAAGATGGTATGGTCTGGCAAGTGCAACTCGTGGTACAAGAACAAGGAGGGGAAGGTCATCGCATTGTGGCCGGGCAGCTCGCTTCACTACCGCGAGACGCTCGAAGCGAACAGGTGGGAGGACTACGAGTGGAAATACAAGGGGAACAGATTTTCCTATTGGGGTCAGGGCTTTTCAGCGGTCGAGGATGATCCGGACGGAGACCTGGCGTACTACCTCAAGTCGCATGAGCCGCTGCCTTTGGAGGCATATTACCGCTCGGCGACGGGTTTTGCGGGCGTCAACAGGATCAGTGACAGCTTCCGAGCGACTCATCTGGCAGATGACTCGAGCAACAAGAGCGGCGAGACAACGGAGAACTTTGAAGTGCTGGGCTAGTATCCAGAATGTTTGGAATAGCGTTTTACCAATCTCATGATTCAGCAATCGAGTGCATCTTCATTGTGGTTCACCTTCATTGTGCTTGATCCTCTTCGGGTCAAAAATCATACTCGGTCCATAGGAGGGATCTAAAAACCGTGATATGCCGTTGGTGAGATGAGATGGCTAAAACTTCACCAGGATCTTGAGGCCTATGAGGAGAAGCTTTCCCTCGCCGGGGTGATACCCCCAGGTCTCATTAGACACTCAAGATAACACGTCATTAGGTACTATAGCCTCATCTATCAGACATCAGTCAAAAAGACAGTGTTCAGGATAGTTTTTCTGCACTCGGAATCCAATGGCACAATAACACCCATAAATACATATCTTCAGACGAGACAATATCTCTAGCATTACCCTTGATAATGAAAATGACCAGCCCAAGTGGCCATTCCATTTCCGTCCCAAACGGACGTACAACCCCGTCTGGCCTCTCAAGTTCGCTCAGCCAGCTCGATTTTGCCTCTTCAGACATGGAAATCTTAGATACTCTGGCCGTTCTGAGGCTCGTACGGCGCAACGCCCATCAAGATAGCCATGACAACAAACAGGGCGGCACAGATGAAGATGGGCTCAGGCGAAGTGGTGTCGGCAAAGTTACCGATGACAACAGCCATGATACCCCCAACGCGAGCAAACGAGACCGCCGTGCCGTTTCCAGTCGCACGATGAGCCGAAGGAAGGACCTGTTCGCCATGTCAGTCCACATATCCCACCAGACAGCTTCCCGCAGATACGAAACGAACCTCTGGCGTGTAGGCGTACAGCGCCGAGAAATAGACATTGATGGCAAAGGAGTTTGCGCAATTCAGTCCCACATTCTGCGCATTGTTCTTGACGGCCGTGTAGCCGAAGAAAAAGGCCATGGTCATGAGGGCGCCGATGACCATGGTGTACTTCCTGCCGATGACGGGGAACGTCGAGATGTAGCCGGCGAAGATGGGCCCGAAAATGGCAGCGAAGTTGGTCAGCGCGTAGTTCCTCCAGGTAATGTACGCCGAGTCCTCGCCGAACTGAGCGCCGCGGCTGGCAAGATACTCGGGCAGGAAGATGTAGTAGAGGGGGTACGCGAGGCCGATGCACAGCCAGGACGCCCACAGGAGACAGGTCGAGATGCCGAGCTTCCTGGTCGAGAAGAGGCCCCTGTAGTGGAGGAGGATCTCGTTGAAGGACCAGACGTTGGAGGTGTGGGCCGTCGTGATGGAGCCGTACTGCTGGAGCTGCTCGAGCGTCAGGCTGCAGGGACGGTTGTACTTGGTCGCGATGTCGCTGAGGAGTGCGATGACTTCCTCGTCCTTGCCGCTGCAGAGCAGGTACTTGGGCGTCTCGCGGAAACGGAGGACGACGATGCGGAGGAAGCTCAGGACGAGGACGAAGGCGCCGGATGTGTAGTAAAGGTAGCGCCAGCCCATGTTGTTCGAGTAGGTGCAGTCGTCGACACTGGGGCAGCTATAGTTCGCTGGATACCGCTGTCAGTACCAGGTCCTATCTTGAGCGCAAGGGGCGGACTTACTCATGAAAGCCCACGCGAGGAGACCAGCAATGGTCTGGCCAACGCCCCACCACAAAGCCATCGTGACGACGAGATACTGCTTAGAGGACGGAAGGAACTCGAGGAAGACGGTAGTGTCGAGCACCAAGTTGCCACCGGCACCGAAAGCAGCCAAAGCGACAAAAGCAGCCAGCGAGACATAGTTGGGCGAAGCACCTGCGACAATGGAGAAAATGGCGGCCGTGAGCAGGGACAAGTTGAAAGCCCACTTCCGGCCAATGATGTCGGCTGACAGACCCCAGATGAGGGCGCCGAAGAGAAGACCGACGTAAAGAGCCATCTGGGCACCGCCGTCGAAGGAGGGCTGCATTTCCATGTTGACCTGAACTCTGACCACGCCGATGAGAAAAGTGAGGAGCGAGTCCACGGCAAATCTGCGCCCGGCTGTTAACACCAATCCGTGGTATATGCCTCATGGCCAAGGGGTCATCACTCGCCCAAAGCCGTTGAGGAAAAATAGCTTGAGGTGATAGTTGGTCCAGCCAATCTCGTTAATGGCCTGCTCGCCCTTTGATCAGTATCCTATGTCAATGTCCTTCGTCATCGTGGCGCACCTGATTCAGAAGATGCATCTTGGCCGCGAGAACGGCGTCGACCGTGTTGAGCTCAATGAGATCGCCCCGCGCAATGTCGGACTCGAGGCCCGGCTTCTCGCTCGACATTGTCGTTTCAGGAAGCGGGTCTTTGGAGGTGTTCTTGGGGTCATCGATGCGATCCATGGTGATGCCCTCTCACGATCCGATGTATGGTTGTTGGGGCCGAACTTGGTCTGAAGACGAGGTCGGCGAAGTCGATGGTCGGGTAACTCGTCTTGTCTTATGTCAATGGGTGTCAATGGGAGCTGTACAGAACATCCAGATTCGTATGGTCGGTACTTTCGCCAGGTTTAAATGTTGTCCTTAACCCCCTCATGGCCCATGATCGAACTTATCTGTCGCTACAATCTAGGTACCTTGCCGTGGTAGCTTGTTTGCCCAGAGGGATGGACAGGACGGCGCCAATCTCGACATGGTCACCAAGCTTTCCCCGCGATTCGGCGCCGAAACAGGTTACGCGCCCGCGCAGTGATACCGGACCCTGGACCGTAGATAGGACACGGCTGGGCCGACGGATCTGCCGTGCTTTGTATCTTGGTGAGAGGTCGGGGTGCCCACTGATAAGCAGCTGTTAGTCTGGTCCGGGGTACCTTTGGGGACTCGGAATAACATGCGGCTTTTCCGTCCGCGAACTTGGACTCGAACTTGGATGAGTGTCAGGTAATCACACCTAGTATTTGGCAGTTCTGCCTCTGATTCGATCTGGCAATTGACTGATTGGCCTTTGGTTAAGGCGGCCCAGGCGACGTGTAAGTGACAGTCTTGGCCTAGCTCGGACAGCACCAAACAGTTACTTGGCGTCAACTGAGGTTCATCCCTCTCGAGATGGCAGATCATGAATATTTACTTGATTATCTATTCGTCTCTCTAGTCGATTACGATGTCTTACTCCCAGACCCTTGGACAAATCTGATTGGTAACTCCTCTACACCTTGAATTCTCGTAACTCTCCCGGATAGTGATTCTCCCCAGTAGACTTCACATGATGGATACGGGAAGCACAATGATTCAGCCCACATACTGACCGGGCGTCCTCATCATCACCAATTTTGCCTTTTTGACTGTTTTCCCATTGACTATCAAGTGCTCATCCAAGGTAGAGGAATGTACTATGCGCAGGTACCAGGGACGCCTCCCTCCCGGACCACTTAGTTGACAGTGGCATCGGCAAGCGAGTCAATGATGTTGGCACCATCAAACAGCCCGCCGTTGAAAGCAATAGCACGGCAGAGGGAGCTGCCGCGCTCGATGACGTTGTCGTCACACTCGAGGTTCGATTGCTCGACGCAGCTCAGCGAAGAGCCACCTTCAAAAACACCCCTGATCAGCCCCATGTCGCGAAATATCCAGGAACAATGAGCTTCACTTACAGTCGTTGCCGCCCGGGACGCAGCGGCCCTGCTCGCCGGACTGGCTGGTGCAGGTGTCCTGCTTCAGGCTGGTGTTGGCGACGCAGCACGTGCCGTTGGGGACGGGACGGTTGTCGTTCTGGCGCGCGGCGACGGTGTCGCGAGGGGCGACGGCGGCGGCGGAGGCGAAGGCGGCAAGGCCGAGGACAGTGGTGGCGAGAGTGAACTTCATGTTGGCGGTTTGGTGAGGTCTTGTTGGAGAACTTGTCAAAAGTTGAAATAATAGTATGTACTTGTAAAAAGACCGACCAGCGGAAGAGAATTGAAGTGATGTATGTTTGTGTGAGAGTGTGATGATAGACTGAGGAAGCAAATGACAACATCGAGCCCGGCGATAGTGGACTTTTATAGGCCGCGGTTGCAACTTCACGATGCTGAGCCATGGTCTTTTTCGGTCTTGGGTTGCCTTCTGACAAGCCGTATCGAGACGTAGCTCTGACTGCCCAGACACGTCTTGGGATGCGTGAGACGAGACGAACATGGGGTGACAGGCCAAGGGGGCGGGGCCTGTTGTTCAGGCGAGCCTCAAATCCTCGTGTCAAAATCGCCCTGAAACAGGCTCAGGGGGTACTTCTGCCTGCCATGATGCAGTTTCATCCCCCGACACCTGACTAAAATACATCGATCAAGAGCACCAGACAGACGAAAGCGGTTCATCCACCGGGGATTTCTGGTCTAGTCTCTGCGCGAAGACTCGCATGGGCTGCGGCACTGCACTGCATTCAATCGACATGGTCTCACCGGCTGCCCGTGCCCCAGATCAATGCTACCCGATCCTAGCTTCGTCTGAGACGCATCTTCCCGCGCAACAAGGGGAGGTGGGAACCTGTCGCAAAAAATGCAGTGAAGGGGATAGCGCCAGCCATCGATCGCAAGAGATGCCCCTGTAGATGGGCGGATGGATGAGTTTGATCAGCGAACAGGTCGGTCAATCGGCGAGGCGTCCCGCGACATGCCCAGTGTGTATCATCCTTGAGTCCCATGAAGTCCAGAATGCACCCAAGACGTCACAGATGGGATACCAAGGCATAGTCGGCCAGAAGAGAGTGTGGTCTGGTGGCCGGTCGGAGACCTGAAGGAGCATCAACTCCACGAAGGTCTGTCCCGCGTTGGTGATGAAGCGGACAGGCCTATGATTTGTCATCAAAGTTTGGCAAGGTGGCCGAGTGGTTAAGGCGACAGACTCGAATTGACCAGTTCTTGATATCTGTTGGGTTCGCCCGCGTAGGTTCAAATCCTGCCCTTGTCGTGCTGTATCACGATAAGCCTAGCTCAGCTGGGCCTCGAGATTTTTGTTCCGTCGCCATCTGTGGGTAGGTGGGAACACAAGTCACGAACCTCGGTATCTTGTGTTTTGATCTTCGAGATGTGTGGAAACCAGAGCTCCATGAGTTGAGAATAATTTGCCATCTACATCAATCAGGCAAGGTGGCCGAGTGGTTAAGGCGACAGACTCGAACTACTTGGTTCTTGACATCTGTTGGGTTCGCCCGCGTAGGTTCAAATCCTGCCCTTGTCGCATCTTTGTGACAAATCCAGCTCAGCTGGGTCGAAATCCTTTTTGTTTTGCCATTCAGTTTTGCCTAAACCAAGAGCTAGATCGGCCATGGTCAAGTATTCATATGGCCTCATCATGTGTAGACGCCAATTCGTTGTGCGAACACCAATGCCCTGTGAAGACAAATGTCCGTCGTGGATGCGCTGCTCTCAGCGTGATGGCGCGAAGTGGGGGTCTTTTTGATATGAGAGTTGTGAAGTCGGCCATTTTGGTCGACACCGTGGACGTACACCGCAATCAAGAATCACAGGGACTGTGCTTAAGAGATCCTACAAGTCAGTATTTCATAGCTTCAGTGAATGATTACCATGAGATGCAGGCTCGTGTTAGCGTGGGGTGTTCGTATGAGAGTACTTAAATGGCTTGATTGGTAACATCAGTTGGATAGCTATACTTGATCCTGATGAGTGAAGGAGGCAGTGGCATGGTCTTATTCTGGGGTGTTAGATATTTTCTGAAGAAGATTTCTCCTACATGATGGGCCTCTGGATCTACAACATTGGGATTGCCTGGACCTGTGCGTACATTTGGGTATTTGGACCCAACACGCCCTGCCATTCAATACCACTCACACGGGGGCCGTGATTAATGCCTGAACCCCGGAATCGTTTATCAAGTAGGAATGAAGAAAGAAAAATAGAACAGATGAAAGAATGAGCAAGCAGGTCCGTGACTTAGGATCGATGTCTTATGAGTAGACCAAAACATCAATGCCAGGTGATGCTGGCAGTAATAACTAATACTGAGCAGCGAGCACCAAGAATAACACCATGTGCGTCATTTCTTTGTCTATGAAGGCTTTCTCAAGACATCTACTGCTGCCATTGAATACATCAAGAACTAATCCTCTGAAGCTGTCGGAAGCTGAACCGAAGAGGCGTTTAATTGACTATCCTTTCATCAATTGATACATCGTAGGCCTCAGCTCGCATCGTGTGCTGGCGGACGCCCGGACCAAGCTGGTGGCAGAAAGTATGGGGCTCCAGCTCCGTCACCCGCCTTGCATCCAGTGCCGAAACATGGGACCACCACCAACCAATTCTTACACCACAGCATCACCAAACTCACAATGTCCGCCCTCCGCCTCGACAGGCTGGCCGTTCAGCGTGCCAATGGCCTCCTCACAGCTGCAGCAAGGTAAGGAGAACACCCTCCAGCCAGTCGCAACCTCTCTAACATCCCCAGGCAACATGCAGCAGCACCCCAATCCGCCCGCCTGCTCGCGGCACCGACCACGACCCCCCTCGTCCCACGATGCCGCACCTCCCCACGCCCTCTGAGGTCCTTCACCACGACCTCCCACCTGTCCAAAAAGTCCAAGGCCAAAAAGATGGCCGAGCAAGACGCCCACAACCCGGGCTCCCATACCCCCTCCCCCTCCGCCAGTTCAGACTCGAAACACCCCGAACCCTCCCCCCTGGACCCAGGCAACCTCGACGATCTCGTCTCCCGCTGGACAGCCGCCGAATCACACTTCCGCGACGCCCTAAAAGCCATCACGACCGGCGGCCGCTTCAACCCGGACGCCCTGGGCGCCCTCCCCGTCGCCCCCCCCCCCAACTCCCCCGAGCGCCTCCCCCTCCGCGAGCTCGCCCAAGTCGGCCCCCGCTCCGGCCGCACCGTCTCCCTCCTCGCGCACGAAAAGGAAAACATCAAGCCCATCATGGCCGCGATCCAGGCCTCGCCCGACTTCAACCAGCAGCCGCAGCCCGGCCCCGACAACGAGCTCGAGCTCATACTCAAGGTCGAGCCCGAGCGCAAGGAGGACCTCATCGCGCGCGTCAAGTCACTCACGCTCCAGTGGCGGGACCGCGTGCGCGCCGCGTCCGAGAAGCGGAAGAAGCTCGTCGCGAAGTGGCACATGCAGAAGGAGATCGGGCCCGACATGCGCAAGCGCATCGAGGCCGATATGCAGAAGAGGCAGAACGAGGCCATGAAGGTCGTTGACCAGCTCGAGAAGCAGACGCTGCAGAGGCTGTAGGGGGCGTGCCATTGTTTTGTACGAGTAGATACGTGACCCTGCGTGGTCGAGCATTGCCTGTTAGGTCGGGCACATCTGTAACATCAACGACTGCGAAATATGCAGCACTTGGGAAAATTTCAAAAGTTTCACATGTCGAGAACGGTCTCGAAAAGCAAACGGCATGTTTTCTGTCTACTGATGTACATTGTGTCCGAGTTGTACAGTGCGTCCCCCTCCATGTGTTATACAAGACCAGCATCGGTCTCCGGGTGTTGTCGTGGGTGTGATTCGGCTGCATGGTGTGCGTGGCCTCTGTGGTGTGTCGTATCGGGAGTGATACCATCTCAGGCCTTGCCCTTCTTCTGGTTGCCGCCCTTGCCAGTCGCGCCCTTCTCCACCATGGCAGTGACCTTGCCCTCGAAGGACTCGATGCTCGTAGCCAACCACGAGTCGTTGCGGACCATGTACCCGTGCTGGTTCTGCTCCGGCTTCTCGTACGCGCCGCGGACAACGGCATCCATGAGCGCCTGCTTGACATTGTCGTCCGGTGCGGGAATTTTGCCCTCGGGCATCTTCGCCATGGCCGCGGCGTCTGCCTCGAAGTGCTCCCTCTCCTTGAGGTCCGAGAAGAAGTAGATGCCCTCCTCGTACTTGAGCCTGTTGGCCGTCTGCCTGGGAATGCCCCAGTCGCCCTGCTCGGGCGCCCACTGCGCGCCGCCGCTCAGCGCCCGCAGCCCCTGCAGCAGGCTCTCGCCCTTTGCGCGCGCGCCGTCCGCCGCGATCGCGGGCCCGTACCCCGTCAGGCTCTCGAGCGTCAGCTCCGGCTTGAACGGCGTCGCCTGCCCGTGCCGGTACGCCTTATCGAGCGCAATCTCCTCCACCGTCCGCGGCACCACGATCCGCTCAATCTCCTTGCCCACGTTGTCCCGGTCGCCCTCGCCCTCCTCGTGCCCTTCACGGCGCCTCGCGCCGATCCCGCCACGGCCGCCCCTGCCACCGCGACCGCCACGTCCGCCGCGCCCTCCGCGTCCCCCGCGCGCCATGCCTCCTCCCCTGCCGCGTCCGGAGGGACTCCTCGCCCTGTCCCCGAACCCAGCGGGCGCGCGTGCCACCACGCCCTCGGCGCCCCCGCGAGGTCCAGGCCTAACGAACGCTCCGCGTCCCCGAGTCCCAAGGCCGCGAGGCACAGACTGCAGCCCGACGACGTTGGGCCCAGCCGAAGCAGCAGGTGCCGCAGGTGCCGCCGCGAGCGCGGGCTTCCCGCTCGCGCTCCTCAGCAGGTTATTGATCTCGTTGGCCGCCGCGCGGCTCCTCTGGCGTCCCTGCTGCGGCTCCTTGGAGAAGGGTGATGGCTTGTCGTCCGCCGCGTCGGCGCTCGTCGTCGTGAAGTGTCGGATGCATGAGCCGATGGCCTCGCGGCCGCGGGTCACGTCGAGCCGCGACGTGCCGCCGGTCGACCGAAGTCGCATGTACATTGTGATTCCGATTGTTGTCTCGTCCGCCCGTCCGAGGACAATTGAGCTGCGGACGTTGTGTGGTGATGGTTGGCGGTGATGGACCTCCTGGATCGAAGTGTTGAGCTGCTTCCGAAAGTCAGGCAGGTCAATTTCGAAAAATGCTCTATTACATAAGCAGCCACCCCGGTTTCACACGCTCACCGCCCATCCCTTTCTGCCATCAGCCTGTTGACACCAACATTTCAACACCAACATTTCATCCAGGAAGGGCAGCAAAAGTGATAGCGCATGATTTGCAAGACGAAATCAATTGGCTTCATTACGTGATCTTATTGTAAGGCTGCTTGCCAAGGTATCAATAGTCCTCACCAATACGCGCCGCAATCGCCCAACTCATGGCGAAGGCTTCAAAATGCGAACCGACGCCCTGTCCATGTCTCACCGTAGCATGGGTTACCGCAGGCCCTCGCCAAGGTCCCTCTCGTCTCTTTTAAATAATTGCCCCCAAGAATCATCTAGGACCAATGATTCGTCATCCAAACAAGCCTGTCTTCTCATGACAGGATCAATCCAGAACGTCTTGCACCCTAAATCAGACATTTCCCAATCGCCAGGCTCCAGACGCTTTTCGTCTTCTAGATGTCGTGCTCGCGAAATTCAAAATCCGTGTTGCGCTTATCAATGATTCCCTGTCTATCATTATGCCGACGTGCTCAGCTTGCTGTATCTTGATATCAACTCGTCGATCTTCGCCGTCAGGTCGGGAATCCTGAACGGTTTCGAGATGACGTCGTCCTGAAGACAGTCAGTCAACTGTGCAATAATCATGGGCCAGATACAACTTACGATACCGGCGGCCTTGGCGTCCTCGATCTGTTCGGGACGCGCGTAGGCAGTGACTGCGATGATGGGAATGTGGCTGATGAGCACACCGTCCCTCTCTAGTTCCCGAATGCGCTTTGCGCAAGTCATGCCGTCCATGACCGGCATCTCGAGATCCATCAAGATGACGCTCAGATGGTAGCCGTCTGCCTCGTGGCCGCTCCAGAAGCGTGACAACTTGAGAGCATCAATGGCCTCTCCGCCGTGATTTGCAACGTGGGTTGTGTTGCCGCAGTTCTTGAGCTGCCTCTGCAGAACTTTCTGATTGACGAGGTTGTCCTCCACGATGAGAACGTCGTGGCCGGGAGGTGGCGGGGCGAGGCTGGGCGTAGGCGGTGCAGTCGAGCTCCCATCCGACTTCACTGGGGGCGGTGTGGTTGTCGTGGGCACCCTCCCGGCACGCGTAGGCCTTTGCGCCTTGAGATCTGCCAGGCTCGTCGCCTCTTCGCTGGGTGCATCTGCCTTGCGACACTTGACGTAGAATGAGAACGTGCTGCCGCGGCCCTCGTGCGAAACGACGCCAATCTGGCCGCCCTGGAGCTCGGTCAACATGCGAGAGATGAAAAGACCCAATCCCGATCCGCCGTATTGCACGTGCGTCCGGGGCGATGCTTGGGAGAAGCGCTGGAATAGAAGCTTCTTTTCTTCATCCCGCAATCCTGGCCCGGTGTCCTGCACTGAGAAATGCAGGTTCATCTTGTCCCCGTTGCCCCAGTCCTTATCGTCTGTCAGGTCATGCTGGTCTGTTCGCCTTGTTGGGAAGTATAAGGGCTCGTCGAGCTCGGAGATCTCGCGGGAGGCGCTCAGTGTTACGCTGATGCGGCGCTCGTCGCGGTTTTGTGTGAACTTGATGGCATTCGTCATGAGGTTGATGAGGACCTGCCGCAGTCGAGACGGGTCGACGGTGACCCAGTCAAGGGCATGTTCGAGGTATGGAGGTTTGATATCGAATTCGAGCTTGATGTCGTGGGTGTGGACCTCGGACTCGAACATCTTCAGGACGTTCTGGACGATGGTGACAGGTCGAGACTGGACTGGGGTCACCAAAAGCAGTTGCGAGTCGAGCTTTGAGAGCGTCAGAATATCATCCACGATGCGGTGCTGGTGGCTGGCGCAAAGATTGATGGTGTTGGCTGCCTCTTGACAGCGATCGAGAAGCGAAGTAACTTGTCCATCTGGCTGGTCGCGGTAGTCGTGAATGATGTGTGAAATCTCGTCAGCGCACTGAAGGATCGCGCTGAGCGGGTTGCGCATCTCGTGACTGGTGATGTCGATGAAGTTTTCCTGCTGGCGCTTGAGCTCAACGGCCTCTTCTCGACGCTCATTCTGGAAAGCCTCGGCCCATTTCTGCGTGGAGATATCGGTAATGCAGCCAAAGATGCTCTTCAAGTGGCCGTCCTCGTCCTTTTCCGGATAGGCGCTCAGAAGCACCCAGGTATCCATGAAATGATTGCCGTTTTGGCGGCCACTCTTGAATCGGAATTCGTGGGTTATGGCCTCCTTGTCTACTAGCAGCTGATGCCAAACACGCTCGACGCCGGCCCGGTCCTCGTCGCGGACGCTCTGCATCCAGGAATCGGCGCTGTCCTCGCCTCGAGGATGCCGTGAGATCTGCCACCATGCATCGTTGGCGAAGTTGATGAAACCTGCGCCACTGGCAATGAACATGCCCACGGGGGCGAATTCTGCCATGCGGGTAAATTTGTACTCGCTCTCCACGGCCTCCTGCGTTCTCAGGATCAGCTCTGTGCGGAGCTCTTCGCGGTCCAAAGCCGCAAGTTTGGCCGCACGCTGGCCGCGCTTAATCTCTTCCTCGAAGAGCACGACAGAGGCCAGCGAGGTTGCCAGCTGTCGTGACAAGAGATGGATGAAGAGCTTGTAGTCATCGTCGTATGGTCGTCGCGGGTTCGTGCCCATGACGATGAAACCAACCACTGATTCTCCACCGGTGGTGGGATGCACGGGAAGCACGATGACTGTTCTAGACGCCTCGCCATACCCGCGCCAATCCATGCCTTCCATGAGATCTCCAGGAAGAGTGCCATCGGCATCTGTCAGAACGATCGGGGCGCCGTGCATCGCCATGGACTGCCGCATATATGGCGCGAAGCCCTGGTCCGAAGTCCGCAGGTCGATGGATAGGACGGCTGAGGCATGCCCCTCTTCGACGCCAAGTGCCCCTTCAAGCTGCAATTGCGGTGGGTGCGTCGCGCTTCCTGAGTGCATCGAAGAAATTTCGCTCTCGTTGTCGTCCTTAACCGAGTAAACGAGAGCAAACGGTATGTCAACATCGTTGAACTCGAGTCCTTCCTTGACCTTTGGCCAGAAGCCGCGCACGTCTCGGGCAACGGCAGTCTTCTCACCAACCTCTCGTAATGTCAGCATGCGCCTCTCATTCACCTTGCGCCTCGTGTTCTCGAAAGCCGGATTATAAAGACCGACAACCTGGCCGTCGCTGCCTATCAGCGGCACGATGGACCAAGAAAAGAAGGTCTCCTCGAGGAAACCGTGGCGGTAGACGAACAACCTGTTGTCGTTTCTCAACGTCGACTGTCCGTTCTCGAAAGCGTTCTTGAGAACAGGACGGATGTCATCCCAAATCTCGCTCCAGGCGTCTTCGTACCGCATGCCCATGAGACTGGGATGCTTCTTCCCAGCAAGTTCGACGTAGGCTTCGTTGTATATCGTGACATGGTCGGGACCCCAATACATGGCAGCGGGATGGGGGCTTCCCATGACCATGTTTGCCATGGCTCTCAGGTCGGCACTCCATTCGGATATGGGCCCCAATCCAGTGGCAGCCCAGTCTATGCTACGCGCAAAGGCAATGTGGCTATTCATCTCGGGAGTCACGTTGATGCGTGTCCAGTCGAAGGAGGGTCGAAGCATGCCGGCGTGGAAGACGTGATTTGTAAACTCATCCGAATGGTGTCTTTCCTCGCCATCGTCCTCAACCTCGACTTCCATGACAGCATCTTCAAACTGCAAAGCGAGTCCCTTGGCCGACTGCATATCGACTTCGCCAAAATAATCCGGCTCGTCAATCATCTCGACTGGCGGCACAGACTGGTGTGGCGATGGTGTCGGGCCTCTGCTTCGTTCTTCGAGCACGACAGCCTCTTTGGCGAGGGCCTCGGTGGCCTCGGGGGAACCTACAGACACGGCACTGGTGCTGGCGCTGATGAAGCGGAAGCGGCGGCGCAGTGTTGAGCAGGTCCATGTGATTCCGCCGTACGAGTGGGACGGCAGGCACACGTCCATGGACTCGTTGTTCTTGACACAGCTCAGCAGCCACGACTTGAAGTTGGAGTAATCCACGTCCCTAGCAGCCTGGTCGCCGTCGACGGCGAGCAGCTTGAGCGTGCCGCTGGAAGCCCTCAGGGCGGCATTCGCATACATGAGGTGTAAGCCGGGCCTGTTGGCGTTGATGGGATTGAGCAAGTCGACGATAAAGGTCGGCCTCTCGTCCTGCTCGAGAAGCTCGATGACGCCGACGCCCTGGAGGACCTGAAGTCCCGGCGGCAGGGACGTGCTGTTCGGGCTGCGAGTCGAGGAGGCTGCAGGCTCGACAGAGGACCAGCTTCCGCTGCCAGCTGAGGTGCTACCAGAGCGGGCGGGGCTTGCCGCGTGCACGTTCCCGCGGGGTAGCTTCACGGTATGGACGGTCTCGGCATCTTCACGCAGACGAGCGAGCAAGGCGGCCGCCGCGTCGGAAGGTGGAAGCATAGGGGCGCGTCGCGACATGTTCCTAGAGGAGTTTGAAAAAAAGAGCGGGGAGGTGACACCTTGGCTCTTGTACAGGGCCACAGCGGCAGCAGTGGTGTTCCCGCGAGGAACACCGGCGAGATCGATGCCGCCGGGCGGTAAAAGACGAGTGCGGGCCTTTTTGAGAGGCGACGCCTTGATGCCCTCGTGCGAGGCCTCGTCGTCGGAGTGGCGCTTGGAGGACAGTAGAGTGCCGGGCCGACGAGCGTCTTCGGCCGAGGTGGTCGAAGCGATCGACACGGGTCTTGCCGTGGGAGGATGGGACTCTGGAGAAGTGGCGGATTGATCGCGGGGGGTGAGGCTACTCGACGTCAGACCATAACGACTGATGGCAGCGGCCCATTCTTCTCCGGCGAGGTAAAGAGGACGAGTTGTTTGCGCGACGGAGGCGGCGGACGCAGCAAAATCGGTCCGCTCGACTTTGACGTCGGACTCGAAGAAGCTGGCCGCTGGCGAAAAGGTGGCAGGGGCAGACGAGGCTAGGGCTCCTAGGCTGGCGGTACACTGGGCCTGCCCGATGGCAGGATAGCCTCGACCGGTGGGCGTGATGGGCGGCGTCGAGACAGTGGCGGCGACAACGGGACCGAAGGACGTGGAAGAGGCGAGGGGGGTAGGTCGGCGTCGAGTTTTGTCGTCGCCCAACGGCATGAATGTGAAGAGAGCGGGGGGGAGGAAGAGAGAGAGAGAAGAAATGGAAGGAGAGCAAGGCCTTCCCAAAAAGAGGTGAGAGCCTGTACGGTTTGGGGGGGTCCTGTGATGGTACCCTGGTGGGTTCGATTCCTTCTTCCGGCCGGGGCAGCCTCTCAGGACTCGGGGGCAGGGGTGTGATGTGTGGCGGCCGTCGCTTGACGTCCTGTCTGGAGGGCTTGGGCAAGAAGGCGGGCGGCCAACTGCACGGGGGAATGTCAACGCTCGCTTCTGGGAAGAAATCTGCCCGTTGCCTACCTAGTCCAAGGGACTGGTCCAGTGAGGTCTGGCCGGTATACAGAAGGGGTGCCCTGGTCGGACACCAAGAAAGTTCCGGAAGGCGTCAGGTACCTGCAAGTCGGGTTTGTGAGGTGGCAGATTGAGGTGTAGCGCGGCGAAGCGGTTGAAGCTAGCGCGGCACGCACTGGCTTGAGACTGGCGGGGAACTCTCTACCGAGCTACAGCGCAGTGGTCGGCCGAGCCACGAGGGCGACAGCGGGAGTGGAGGTGGGTATGGGTATGGAGAGCCCGGACGGCGTGCTCCAAAAAGTCGACTGGCAGACCGGCGGCGGTTGCGAGAGCGATGGTCGTGGTGGGCAGGAGCCCTTGGCCATTGAGGAGCCCGGGGGATGAATGAACGAACGAGACGGACGTGGCAGGAAGAAAGGGGGGTTCACGGCTCTGGCTTGGGGGCCTGGGCACGAACAGAGCGTGCGTCGTCCGCGGTTGACGAGGATCGGGCGATGAGACGTGCGGAATGTACGCCGTATCCGTACAAGCTCGTAAGCAGGGGCCAGGACAGGGCAGACAGAACGGACGGCGCTGTCGTGATTTGAGTTGGGCGGTCCTCTGTTCGGTGAAATCGAAGGCGCCTCGTCGATGAACAAGTGCAACGATAGATCGAGGTGCGAGTCGCGAGGGACTGGGGCCTTTCCCACCTACCTGGGTGAGGTGAGGTGAGGTGAGGTAATAGAAAAAGCGTACCGACCGACGTCGGGCGAGGACTGGAAGAAGCGAGGGAGCACTCCAGTGAAGCCGCCGGGGACTGGGTGGGTGCAAGCACTGAACGAATAGGCCGTTGTAGGGGGCGAGAGCGCTGCGGACGGACGCTGTACAGCGTAAGGGCCAGTGGAGGGCGAGTACCAAGTGGGCAGGGGTGCCGATCGTCTTGGGCGGGGCCGAGGCTCGAGGAATCGGGAGCGGGTATGGGAAATCGAGATCACGATGAAAGAGACGCCGAGGAAAGAGCAGAGGGCGAAAAGACGCGGGAAAGGGAGGGGGCTCGACAGCGGTTAAAGGAATCGGTGGACTGGAAGGGAGAGCGAGCGCCGACCAACGCGAAACGTCCCGTCCGATACGTTCTAGCGGGCTGTGTTAGCAGGTTGCATACTTTCCTCCGGCCCTGCGTTGCTCTCTCTCTCTCTCTCTCTTTCTTTCTCTCGTCTCTCAATCGAGTCCCGTTCCCTTGGGCGCGGCGCCAATCACGGATACTCGGGCGGCCGGGAAACAGAGCCACCAGCAGCGGCTTGGTCTGCTTGGGTATGTACTGACCGTTTGCAGCGATTTGGGGGGAGCTATGAGGGGAGCTCTCTTGTCGGGGTCACATTGACGATACTAGGTAGATGCAAATTCGACAAACCGCGGCAGACAAGGAGAAGAAACACTTTTACTCTGTCAGGTCAGTGTCCCCCCTCTGATTACTTTGCAGCTGTCTTTCCGGATTATTCTGAAGCGACGCTCGCACGAAAAGAGACCCGTCCTGCCGCCGATCCCTGGGGCATAAACCACGGGGACAGCCCGAGGATCTCAGGGGTGGGCCACCGTGGGACCGTCGCGCTGGAAAAGGGGACGCTCTGGATGGTCTTGGTCTTTCCTCTGGTGGATGCGCCCACGGCAAGAGTCTCCAGCGACCGCGTTCTGGGCCCTCCCGACATGGCCGCTTGGCCGCCTTGACGTCTGGGCGGGCATTCTGTTGCCATGCGAATCAATCGGACCCGCGGATGAGCTGATGCGAGACCTGGCCGCTGGGAGCAAACGACGGGAGACAAGAGAAAAAAACGGCCACCGTTCTTGTGCCGTCTCTCCTGTAGGCTGACTGTCTCACCGCACCTTTCTTCTGTCGGTGCCCATGGCACCTTCAGATCACTCATCCAACAGCCGTCGCGGCGTACGTGTGTGCTGTCCTGTGCCAGGAACGGCAATCATGCTGGACCTGGACCCCTTTCCTGTTGCTCTACGGACCTGAGTCCGATCCCGTCGGTCCACTCATCGTGGTTGCGCAGGCAAGCGACAGGTTCCCCACGGCGGTGCGCCCTCAACCTTACGACCGATGCAGCGAGCCGCCATTCCCCTGTTCTCTCAAAAGGTTCGACTCATCGAAGGGTGCAGCACCGTGCAGGCGGCTCTCCTCTGTCGTCATCGGCGCCAATAGACTACGCGCTATCCGCGGCGCCCGGGAAATCCGCTGGATGGACCAGTCGTTTCTGGGAGAGGATCCGGCTCCGAGATGTCTTGAACAAAGGCCCTGCGTCCCAAACGGTTACATCTCCTACCATGCCCATGTCAGGTGTCCCGACGGCGCGCCTTCAGCCACGCAGCTGAGACACACGTCGTCGGCGTAACACGAACGGGGGAGAGAAGACGCGCCAAGGGGGCACAGAGGAGCTCAACCTTCCGAGAGGCGGTCCTGACTGCCAGCCCACAAGGCTACGGGCAGGGTACACGAAGCATGTCGCCAGTACCTTGGGACACATCCATCCATCCGTCTGATTTTGGGATCGTCAGATGGATTCTCCTGCGTCCCTGGTGTCTCCTAGTCCATCCATCGCCGGGCGTAGGAAGGGACTAGAAGACGGCAGATGCCACGCGGCGCCGTTTCCGAATGAAGACGGCATCTCCCAGTCAGTGAGTGCGAGAGCGAGAGTGGCAGAGTGCCTCTAGAGCTTGGCGGAGAATGCATCTGGCGGTCCAGACCGTCTTGGCCCCACTCGCCATCGACGATCCCCTCATGAACCCTCCTTGGCCCTTTTCTCCTCTGACGGATCGGCGCGGCCTGGAACGCAAACGGGCGGGGCGCTTCCAGGTGCCAATTCTGGATCTGATCCGCCTCGAGGACGGACGGCGAGATGGGATGGGAGAAAACAGACACCGTTGGGATGACTCAGCGCTGTCCATCTTGACTCGACCTTTGGATGGGGATGGAGGATACAATTCGATCATTCGATTTTTCAAGTTGTTCAAGAATCTCACCAATTCATTCTGTTCATGTTATGGGCCGGCTTATCATCCGGCGCCTAATCTGATCGGCCCGTGTCTTCAGCCACGAACATGGCGTGCGACTACTCCGAGGATTTGGGCTTTTGAGAGCGACAGAACTCAGCTGTCAAGCCTCGCACTTGTTCGCAGGATGATGTAACTGAGATCTAAAGAGGGCTCCGCGTTTGCTAGTGTCACGTCGCTCGCGCTCGCCAGGCCCGCGACGTATCAGTACCGGGGCTCTGGCACGCACACCACACCGCTGTTCACCGAGTGTCGGTGTGGGCTTCACACCGACCAGGGTTGCGGGGCCCTGCTTGCTGACTTGGACTCGTCGAGTCTTGCGCAGGACACTCGGACATCGGATTTGGATGGATACACTTGTCAGCTCTATGATACTTCTTGTGTCCTAGATATTGATAGCATGGAGCAGACCTTCATCCCTCGTCTGTTCCCTGTCGACTCTGCTACTGTCGCACGACGACTCGTCACCGAGGCGCTTGTCAGCATGACCTTCACCTGGTGTTGCCCATTGTCCGACAACACCAGCCGACTCTTTGGCTATATGGGATCATACACAACGGATGATGCGGCAATCTGATGTCACTCGGGCCTGCCAACTGATCGCCTTGCCCTTTTACCGCCCAGTCGCAGCACGATCCAGCTTCTCAATCTCGTCCTACTATCATCTCACCAGTTCGTCAGCATGCACAGCTCCCTCCGGCTGTTCTCGTCCACCTTCCCAGAGTACCCAATCATGGCAATTATCCCTCGGCTTCCGGAGGCGGGTATCAGCAAGTGCTTTGCGGGCCCATGGCGAATCGCCCATTCGATTGGACCCTGATCACAGCGGACGACCAATCACAAGCCGGGGCATCCTCCCGGGCGCTTACAGCGTACAAGTCGTCTTGGTCCAACGGTCTCTCGGCCTCTGATTGGCCCCTCCCCGCCGTGATTGTCCTCGCAGCCCAAACCCACGAACCAGCCCCCGCGGGTGTCGAATCCCTTTGCTGTAGGGGCCATCACAAAGAGCTGCAGAGCGTTACAAAGGCCATGTATGAGTGGCCAGAGGCCGGCATGGCCCCCGTGTAGCCAAAGAGGCGGCCCTTTATCCACGCCGCCCCTCCCGCTTCCTGCGGCCCCTGACTTCTTGCTTCCTCTCCTCTCGGTGACTGGTCCTACTGCGGTTGAAGAAACACCTGTGATTTTGTCGACGACAGGGAAGACAACAGCTCCCGTCAACGGACACTCGCCAGCGACACTCGGAGCGTACGCCTGGGATTCGCCGCCTCATGTGAAAGGCACCCGCCCCTCGGCGACGCAAACGACCGCCAGATAAAGAGCCCGGCCTGGAAGAGACAGATCAACGACAAGAGACCTTTTGTATAGAGAAGACTCGACGAAGCCGAATCCTGGATCACCCGCCATCTTCGTCATAAAACCGCCACCATGTCCGAAAAGACACCGACAGCGCCCAAGCCCAAGATGCACTACCGCATCATCGGCCGGCGATGGCCCTTCAAGAAGACCCGCTACATGTGGCTGCTCATGTTCATCGAGCTCATCGTCCTCATCCCCAACCTCGTCCTCCACGGCCTCGCACACCCGGACACATGGCGTACCACGATGTGGGAGATTGGGTACGAGAATGGCTGGAACTCGGACCCCCGGATGGTCATCTACGCCGCAGCCAACTACCGCCCGGAGCCCACCATCCCCTTCGTATGGAGCAAGCTGTGAGTTGTAGCCATGCAATCCGTGATGATTCTGGAGGCAGACGACTGACTGCCCCTTACACAGGCTCACCGTCTTCACCGTGGCCATCACCATCGTCACCCTCTTCACCCTCCTCCTCCGCATCGTCCTCTTCATCATGAAGGTCTTCTACCCCATCATCTCCCTCTTCTGCTTCACCGGCCTCGTCACCGTCTGGACAATCTCCATCTACGGCCAGATGGGCCCCGACCACGCCGATCCGGACCACCCGTCCAGCATCGCCTGGTACATCACGCGCTCCTGCGACGCCGCCGGCGGCCGCTTCCGCGCCGAGAAGGAGTGCAAGATGGCCAAGGCCGCCTTCGCCATCTCGGTCCTCATGCTCGTCCTCATGCTCGTGCACCTCGGCATCGCCATCTGGGGCATGTTGCCCAACGCGCAGGACAGGAAGCCGCGGGGCAGGAAGCGCGACCGCGACGGCAGCGACTCGGAGGACAGCGATGCTGGCTCCGATGATGAGGATGACCTCGAGGATAGGAGCTCGGGCGCCAGCAGCCCTGCTGACCACAAGGCGAGGCGCGCGCAGAGCGGCACGTGGGAGTTGAGGAGCATGTCGGGGGCGAACCCCAAGGCGCCGCTGAGCCCGAGGGTCGCGGTGCAGCCGTACACGCCGAGGACGATGGCGTTCCATACTCTTGATCGGAAGCTGCCGCTGAGGCAGTAGGAGGTCGAGCTCGGGTGTGTTCTTTTGTATGGTATATTAACATGGATGAAAGGAAGGATTCCTCACCTGTGGCGTTTGGGAGACTGCGTTCCCTGAAGGGAACTGCCAATGGGATTGGACATGTTTATTATCTTTTCAGGATTTCAGTGACCGACCTCTTGCCTACTTGCTCGATATTTGCCATGACTGTCACTTCGAAATCAGCCCCATCACCACTCATCAGGCACTTGTCACAAATCTCCTACTCCTCCAACGGCTTGCCCATTCCACCGTACGTCACCATCTTCGTGACCTGATACTCCGCCACGCCCAGCATGGACCCCTCCCTCCCGAACCCGCTCTCCTTGACACCGCCAAACGGCGCGGCCGGGTCCGAGATCAACCCCGTATTGACGCCCACCATGCCGACCTCGAGCGCCTCGGCGACGCGATGCACCCTCGCCAGATCCCTCGAGAAGAAATACCCCGCGAGCCCGACCTCGGCCGCGTTCGCGAGCTTCACGACCTCCGCCTCGCTGTCGAACGGGAACAACCCCGCCACGGGGCCGAACGTCTCCTCGGACGCCATGGCCATGTCGGCCGTCATGCCCTTGATGACCGTCGGCTGGAAGAAGTTCCCCTCCCCGCGCTCGCCGCCCGTGAGGACCTCGGCGCCCTTCTCCGTGGCATCTTTCACGTGCGCCTCCGCCTTGTCGACGGCACGGTCGTGAATGAGCGGCCCATGCGTCGTGTCGGGATGGAACCCGTTGCCGACACTGAAGCCCTTGACCTGGTCGGCGAAGCGGGCCGCGAAGGCGTCGTAGATGCCGCGCTGGACGTAGATGCGGTTCGCGCAGACGCAGGTCTGGCCGGAGGAGCGGAACTTGGAGGCCACGGCGCCGGCGACGGCGGCGTCGAGGTCGGCGTCGTCGAAGACGATGAAGGGGGCGTTGCCGCCGAGCTCGAGGGAGAGTTTCTTCAGGGTGCTGGAGGACTGGCGCATGAGGAGCTTGCCGACGTTTGTGGAGCCGGTGAAGGAGACTTTGCGGACGGTGGGGTTGGTGGTGAGGGTCTCGCCGACTTCGGGGGCTGTTGGTACGAGTTAGTGGTTGCTTTTCAGAAAACGGGAGGTATTTGGACTGTCTCATGGGCAAGCAGGCGCCCGATTTGTGGAGAGAGACCCCTGAAACAGCCTGAAAGGGGGCAATGGAACTGATTCAACGTACTGTTGGCGTGCGACGTCAGGACGTTGACGACGCCCGGCGGAATACCGGCGCGGTGTGCGAGCTCAGCGAGCGCGAGAGACGTAAAGGGCGTCTCGGCGGGCGCCTTCGCAACAACAGTGCAGCCAGCCGCGAGCGCGGGCCCGACCTTGCGCGTGATCATGGCGGCGGGGAAGTTCCAGGGCGTGATGAGCGCGCAGACGCCGACGGGCTCCTTGACGGTCCAGACGCGGTTGCCGGGGACGGAGGCGGGGATGGTGTCGCCGTAGATGCGCGGGGCCTCCTCGCTGAACCACTCGAAGAAGTTGGCGGCGTAGGCGACCTCGCCCTTGGCGTCGGCCGTCGGCTTGCCGTTCTCCCAGGTGATGAGGGTCGCGAGGTCCTCGGCGTTGGCGACGGTCAGGTCGTACCACTTGCGGAGGAGCTTGGAGCGCTCGCGGCCCGTCTTGGTGCGGAAGGACTTGAAGGCCTCGGCGGCCGCGGCGATGGCCTCTTCCGTGTCGTGCTTGTCAAAGTCGGGGGCCGTGCCGACGAGCTCGCCGGTGGCAGGGTCTGGAGACGGTCAGAGGGCGGGGATCTCAGGGAGGTTGGACCATACCATGGACCTCGAAGGTCTTGCCCGACTTGGCCTTGACCCATTTGCCGTTGATGTAGCAGACGTCCTGCTTGAGGAGGGAGGGATCTTTGAGCTGTCATTTGTTAGTCGGATTGAATATCGGTATCAAGGATGCGGAGTGATGGTACCTTAGGAACCATGGTCGAAGCGGCTCTGATAGAATATGGCACGAAGTAGTTTCCGATGGGTTGTCTGGTGGTTACGGCTTTGCGAGATGCTCGGAGCACCCTCTCGGGGTTTCCGGGGCGGGGTAGAAGACGCATCATCTTGACGACAGGTCTCTACTGGGCGATCTCTGGAACGAGTAGATTGGATGGCTCGAACGGTCAGACGGATAGCTTGACAGCTCGTCGGGTGGAGGGAGCCTCGGCTCTATTTCCCGGGTTGTCTCTCGGCAAGTGCCGTCTGCGATCGCGACTCTCTGTCTTGAGTCTTGTTGACTCCAGTCGATCTCGTCCTGTGAATACCGTATGGTCTTCGGTGAGGGTCAATTGATGAACGGGACAATTGAAGTGTGACGAGGTAACGAAACGCGAGGTGCGGCGCGATGAGAGGTCGATGACGTTGGAGCTGTGACCATCGAATGAGATCACCGGGCCGGTGTCTTTTGCGGGGAGCTTGGAGCTTCGGTGGGGCACCGGTTCGCCCGCTCCTTCCATCCCGGTCCCGCCACGGCCCCGATGCAAGTTGGAGAGCATGGAGAGGACTAATTGGAGAGGACTCATCTTGGTTGAGGGATAGACCACAGTCAAGGGCGATGCCAGATTGGTACCTCTCGCTACCTTATACTGGCTGTGGAAGTCGCATCGTGCATGTCACCATGGCTTTGCGCCTCATCCCCACAGAAGTCTTGTCAGATCACGGTTCAAGGGTGTGGCGCACGCGTGACCGGGCAAGAGACCCAACCAAGTGACAGACAGTAAGAAGATCAGTCCAGATATCATGAATCAAATATCATTTGGTTGCTCCCAGAAGAATTGGCTCATCTGCTTCTCGAATACGGCATGCCGACCAAATAGCCGACTTCTCGAGTGAGCGGGTCGGGTAGCTGGGCACGATTCAGGCACTTTCACGGCCCGAAGCTGTGTCGTTTCGGTCCATGTGGATCCTCGCCTCCTGTGAACTCGTCCACCATGATTCCACCTGGCAAGACTTGGAGATGATCACATTTGAAGACTTCCGATTCGGGGCCGATATCATGTCGGCTTCATCTTTGCTTCTACCCGACTTGGGTTGTATTTATCCTGCTTCAAATCCTTGGTGCAGGCACAGTTCACCAGTCACGATGTGTATCAACAGCTGCAAGACGTGCCTGAGCAAACAAATCAACATCTGGTAGCTCACTTACATGGCTGAGTGACATTCTTGCAGCTCACTATACGGCCCGAAACTTCGTACCTCATCTTGACCAGCATCATGTCTCCCTCCGCCATCTTTCATCGATCCCCGGACCGTGACTACCCTGTCGCCGTCGGAGGCGAAGGCGTCTACCTCTTCACGGAATCCGGCGAAAAGATCCTCGACGGCTGCTGCGGCGCCGCCGTCTCCTGCCTCGGCCACAGCAACCATGAAGTCACAGACGCCATCATCGACCAAGTCAAGAAGCTCAACTGGGCACACACGGCCGAGTTCACCACCGGCCCCGCCGAGGAGCTCGCACGACTCCTCCTTGACGAGAGCCACGGCGCCTTCGAAAAGGTCTGCTTCCTGAGCTCTGGCTCCGAGGCCGTCGAGAGCGCCATCAAGATCCTGCGCCAGTACCACGTCTACAACAACGAGCCGGACCGCGTCAACATCATCGGCCGCCACCACTCGTACCACGGCAACACCCTGGGCGCGCTCGCCGCCGGCAACAACCCGGCCCGCAGGCCGACGTTCGCCCCGATGCTGGGACCCGTTTTCCACCACGTCAGCCGCTGCCTCTACGACGCCGACGGCAACGGACGCACCGAGGCCGAGTACGAAGACGCCCTGATCGGCGAGTTCGAGGCCAAGATCGCTGAGCTCGGCCCCAGCACCGTGGCCGGCATCATCGTCGAGCCCCTCGTCGGCGCCACGCTGGGCTCGGCACCTGCCACGTCATCCTACTTGCCCCGTCTCCGGGAGCTTTGCGACAAGCACGGCATCATACTGGTCTTCGACGAGGTCATGTGCGGCATGGGCCGCATCGGAAGCCTGCACGCCTGGCAGCGCCTGGGCGACGTGGCCCCGGATCTGCAGACCATCGGCAAGGGTCTCGGCGCCGGGTACCAGCCGCTCTCCGCCGTGCTGATGGCGCCCAAGATTCACAAGCTATTTGAAGAACACTCGAGGGGCGGCAGGCACTTCGAGAGCGGCCATACCTTCCAAGGTCACCCCGTGGCCTGTGCCGGCGCCCTTGCTGTGCAGAAGATCGTTAAGCGCAACAATCTCGCGAGCAATACGCTTGAGATGGGCGACTTGCTTCGGAAGTTGCTGTACGAGGGCCTGCCAGAGGAGGTCATTGTGCACGGCGCCAGTATTCGTGGCATGGGACTCTTCCTCACCGTGGACTTTGGCACGGCGGGGTCTCATTTCGGGGGCCGCCTGGCAGGAGAGGTGAAGACGGAGACGTTCAGGGAGGGCGCGGCAGTGTATACGTGCTCGCCTATCGTCGATGCGCTGCTGTTCGCGCCGCCATTCATCATCAACAAGGAAGAGGTGGCGGTTCTGGCTGATGCTTTCCACCGAGCTCTGAAGACTGTGCTCTCGCGACGGAAAGAAATGGTGGCGAGGCAGTAGTCGACAATTAATGCTCCTGGCCTGCATCACTAGTAGACAAGCATTGAATTTTCAAAAGTCGTCGGCCACTGAAAACTCAACGAAATTCAATAGCTGCAGCTGTGTCACCGTGACGCCTCTCGTCAACCTCAGCTCCAAGTATCGGGCGCTCACTAGCCGTCATCGCTTCCAGGCCCAAGGGCCAACAAAATCCAACCCTATTTTGGGACCTGCTTACAAGTCCATCGGGGAACCAATGTGCCTGAAGTAGCCAACCGGTCATCCGATGAGTCGGGCCAGCTCCTAGCCCTCACCAACGTCCAGGCCCAGGGACGTGAACAGAGCCGGCGCCCAATCGAAAACAGGGATGAAGCAGGCCGTCCCGCCCACAGACGCGCACCGCAGACCGCTCGTGCGTATTGCTGCAAGGTGCGAGAGAGAAATGCAAATGCCCCTGGACTAGAACGCGCACCATCCAGCCCTCAACCGCCTGGAATCATCGGACGGCGACGATCGGCCAGGGCCCATGGGTCGAAAGATCAGGCCGGGTTATCCGGATACGGCCAGAGCGCGCAGCGCCATCGGGTGTACCAGACCGCAACAAGCTTTCTCGTGCCACCTAGCGCGCAGGAGCTGAGTCGATCCCGCGGCTGAGGCGAGTCGGGGACGAGGAACAAAGGGGCTCCCGGCCTAGAACCGCCTCGGGGGCCCGTGCCCCACATTTTGGCGCCGCCCACTTCCCCGGGAACAAAGGCCGTCTGCCGGCCCGCTTACCAGAACTTCAGGGGGAGAGTCGTCGAGAGTCGTCGAGGCTCTCATAGTTGCACTCGGGTAACGCAGAGCTGGCTGGCTGGATCGATGGCCTGGTCGTACCCCTCCGGACGAGCTGAACCTAGTGCAGGGCCCAGAGCGGGTAGCTGAGCGCCCTGAGACCTACCAGCTTGCCGAGACCCTGGCCCAGATCCCCGGGACGCTGGGACTGTAGATCCATGTCTTGGCTATAAAGGGTCTCCGGGGTTCTGCTCACCTCCAGGAAACATCCAGCAAAGTTCATACGCTCTTCATCACCGTTCTTTAGACATTGCCACAGTACATCTGGTATACCTGGCAAGCGTCTTTCTTGACTTGCCCCCCAAGGCCACCAGAACCTCCATCAAGATGAAGACCTGGTCCCTCCTCGCCCTCCTGACCGCGGCCTCCGCCGTCGTCGCCTTCCCCGCCCAAGGCGACGCACCCAACGCCCTCGTCGCCCGCGCCGCCACCACGACCGCAACCGCGACCACCGCCACCACAAGCGCGACCTCCACCGCCACCAAGACGGGCGCCGCCGCAAAGACAACCGGCAAGGGCGGCAAGAGGAAGCGCCCCAAGAACCCGGCCAAGATCGAGGGCGAAGGCGTCGGCCCCCTCCCGCCCGCGCCCACCAAGCCCGCCACCATCAAGTGGACGGCCAAGAACCACCCCAAGGAGGCCGACGTCGCGCCCAAGAAGGTCAAGGGCGGCAAGGGCGCTGCTGCGACTGGCACGTCCAAGACGACGGGCACTTCGACGGCTGCGAAGCCCAAGGCTACCAAGTGATTTGGACGATGAGTCTTTCGCTATCGTGGAAGGACGTCATTCCTTCGTACATTCGCTCTTGCACTCGCTCCCTCGACAATGAGCCTCTTTGAAGCGGGAGAATGTCCTCACTTCATACACTCGCTCTTCTACTCAATCCTCCACTCGTTCTTCTACTCGAGCTTCCACTCGCTATTCATCTCGAGCCTACAATCGCTTTACTACACGCTCATTTCTCACACTCCTTCTCACGTGGCAAGACGCCACATCATACACTCTTTACATACACTCTTTCATCTTGCTCGTCTTGATACGGGCGAAGACACAGTTTAGACTACGGTTATATACTACGGGAATCAACAAGAAGAGCGGTCTGGGATCGTTCTTCTTCAAGGAAAGGAAAATACAGGCGTTGGTGGATTTTGGACACGTCTCCAAGGGGGGGCTCAGAGGCATCAATGGGCAAACACATGTAGCAGGAGTCTGGGTTTCTAATAGGGATATAGGAGTTGGGAGTTGAGATAATCCTAGTCATCGACCGATACTTTGATACACTACTCTGTAGCAATGCTGAGCATGAGTATAATCAGAAACTCCCAGCCCGGGCGGTTCTTCCATTTCGCAGTGTTGTCATGATGCTCCCAACTTCATGCTCAGAAGTTATACAGCTCGCCTCTCGTCCGCTTCTCCCTCTCACCACCCTGCGCTTCCGCTGTCACCGCATGCACGAACTCCGTCTCATAGCCGTGTTTCTTCACCAAGGTGTTGGCTCTCCAGTAGAGAACGAGTAAAACAGCGGCAGCAGTCAAAGCGGCTGACATCAGCCCGGCAATCACACTCCAACCACGGTGGTAGTATGGCAAATCACTCGAACGGAACAGCTGACCGCCGACGATGCTGGCGTCGTTTGCTGCCACAATGGAGATGGCCTAGACGCGCAGTGTCAGCAATGCCATCATCTTGCTAAAAAACCCGATTGGATTCCTCATCATGCGAATGGCACGCTTCTCAGGGCAGCTTGCATTGATTGAGAGCCAAGCGCCGTTGACGGAGTCTGGCATGTATGATCAGCACACGTTTTCTCAGATTCCAGGCTGCAGGGTGTGAGGCGGGAACTGCAAGTTGCCGTGCCCATAGGGAGAACACCAAACTTCAGTCTGGCGCTCGCGCTGTCCGGATGTCCGCGAAAATCAACCATGAAGGTTCACTGGGAGAGCACGCCGAAGAATACAATGAACCCGCGGCGTCCGGTCTTGTGGCTTGATATGTACACACCTGTCAGCTGAGAACCCGCGTAGAATTCCTTTGAAGCATTCTCTTGCGGCAACTGCGGCAACGATGATGAAGATTGCGGATTTCCACTGGCTCACGGATACGGGAGCGTTGGCTTGTAGGCAGCCGTACCTCAAGGAGCCTGCAATGGTCGACGTGCGGGACCAAAGTGTTGTTGTCGGTGCCAGCCCACAGACGGCCATGAAAATGTGAAGAAGAACCTTTGGGTCTTTGATCTGACGTGGTTTACGTCAGACTGTGGTTTACTCCATCACTGCACGGTTGCTTGTTGACTTACCGTGGACATCATGGGTCTACTGGCAATATGGCTGCCTTTTGATATCCGCGTGTCGTTGTCTCGCCAGAGACGCTTTTCCATGATCATATGCTCTCGTTCACTGAAGGCGTTGAATCCCTACAGTGATATTAGGTTGCTCGGTAGGCCAGGGAAGAGGCAGAGCAATACCAGGCCAGCGACGATCGTAAGAAGGCATTTGATCTGCAGAGTTGTCAGTAGGGTCTCACACCATGATCTACGGCGAGCCAGCCAGCGTAGCCTCACGATGAAAAGCCACTTTCAGACAGCCATGCCTCCCACTCCGCGCATGTGGAGACTGTAGCAGGTAATGTGTCAGTAAGATTTGGATATTCGGATTCTCAACTTGGGCACATACATTCCATAGGCTAAAAGACCGCAGCACACTTGAGCTATGCCGTTGCCCAGGATGGAGCCATACCTACGACTAAGCTCTGAGTTCTTACAACAGCACGATAAGGTACATAAGCTGCCCGGTATGAGCCCGGACTTGAGAAGACTGTGAAGAAATCAATAACAAGTCTGTTGTGATTCAACCCATGACCGCCGATTCCTTACCCGAGCAGTAGGCAAGTGGTCAACAAAGAGCTGAGCCCGTCTTCCCAGGCCTGGAATACAGACACGAGTCCCATGCAAAAGGCGCAGACAACGCAAAAAGCCAAGAGCTTTGGTGAGTTATTAAAAGAGGAACACACGTACCATGCCATTATCTGGCAGCCAGTCCATACCCTGGGCCCTACGCGATAGAGGACGAGGTTACTCGGAAGCCGTAGGTAAAGAGCTATCAGCTTCAATACACATAACACGCATGCCCCTCGCAAAAACCTACCTCAAAGAGAACAATCCCCGCGTTGAGCGGCTGCTGCCCGGGTTTGAACCGCTTCTGTGTGATGCCATCATTATCGAGGAGTTTGTCGGTCAGGGCGTTCCTGCCGATGCCGTTGCAATTAGCGTCTGTTGCCACTTGAGACTGTTGACGGGGCGCAGGCAGCTCAAAACTTGCACCTACATGTTGGCTCTGTCGAGTTGAAAGTCGAAGAAGCAGAAGATTAGGATGGCCAGAACGATCTTGTCGTTTCTAGATTGGAAGGAAATCTTGGTGAGCTCATGGTCCAGCCCTGACGAGCCCGGTTCTGATATGGACGTGCATCACTTACTTGTGCACCAAGGAATTCTCTTCGCCTTCGGACACTTAATTCATGCTCTGACTCCTGCTATTCACCTCGCCAGAGGCCGTGGACCGGTCTTTGGACGCCTGCTTTTCGTCGCGGTTCGATGCCATCATCGTCAACGAGACGTCGATCTCTTCGAATCTACCACCCTCTGCAGAAGAACCTCGCGCGTTATGGCGGGGCCAAGGAGCAAACGTGGATCGTCGATGCACGGTTTCAGGAGATGGACATGGAAACCGGCGAGGTATTGTTCTAGTGGTCCAGTCGTGATCCAATCTCACTGGGCGAAAGCGCTCTTCCCCTCCCACTGGGTCAAGCCGGCATCGGACATAACAGCTCCACGGCGTGGGACTACTTCCACATCAAATTCATTGCCAGGGGGGCGATGGGCACTATCTGCTCTCCGCCAGACACGCTTCGACGGTGTACAAGATCAACGGCACTGAGGGATCAGTCATCTGGCGCCTTGAAGGCAAGCACTCCGACTTTTTTCTTGGCCCCGACGTTCCCTTCGACTTCTAGAGCCATGCTCGCTATCTATCCGGGGGCGCCGGTCAGCCAGTCGAGATTATATCCCTCTTCGGCAATTCAGTTTACGGCTCTGAATCAGCCGGAGGCGGCGATAGCGAGGTCCACCTGTATCCGTACTAGAGGGGCAAGTACATCAAGCTCGAACACGCAGCGAAGACACTAGTCTTGAACTTGCCTTTCCACCCCCGCAGGAACCCTTCCTTGCCAAGGCCCAGGTTTTTCTACAGACCCTCGAGAACCGTAACGCGCTCATCAACTGGGGTTTCGAGGGACAGATTAGTACCGAGTATAACTCCACGGCAAGTCCGTCTTCCACGCTTTTCTCGACAGTAGGTTCCTCTGGGACAAGGTTAAGAACTACCGCGCATTTTAGTATGACTGGACTAGGTACTTACTAGAGACGGTGGCTGTGTTTGCGGAAATTTATAAATTTATAATAAACTCTCTTCTATTAAAACTTAATATAACTACTTTCTTTAGTAGAATAAGTTAGTTTTAGGCTTTATATATATAAAGTAAAAAATAAAATAAATAGTTTTTAAGCCTATTCTATTTACTATCTTAACACTTTTAATATATTATAATATAAATATCTTTAAGAAATATAAAATAGAATTTACTTTTTCTAGTAAGTATTAGAGAATAATAAATTACTATTTAAATCTAAATACTAGTTACATAGAGTATTTTTAATATTAAATTAAAACTTAAATACTAACTTCCTAATCTAACTTAAAAGGTAAATATTAGATATTTATATATTTCTTTAAGTGAGAACAATATATTACCACTAGCAGATAAAGGTCATTAGAAGACAAGGCAACTTAACTATAACTTTCCCATAAAGACACCTTCCCTGCCACTAGGGTCCTGGGATGAGTCTTATTTCGTGTGAGGATGAGAGCAGTCAATGTCGAGATGGCACCCAAGCCGAACTGTTGACTCGGCGATCTTCATTCCGATCAACACGAGACTCGTCCGATCAGTTCATGATTTCATTTGTAAGCGCTCTCACGGAGTTGTGGAGCTTTTCATGTCGGCTACTGACGGAAACATGGGCCATGTCTAGGCAACAGCCCGAGGGACACGGAGAAACTAGACCATGAGGCTTTGTTTCGAGTCCGGTGATGGTCCCGGCGTCGTGCCCTTGGAACCAACTGACTGCTCAACGTAGGTGCCCTACGACCACCATCAAATATAGTTCTTCTCCATCGCCAGCCAATCCGGGCTTCACCTTGGACTGACTGACGTTTTGACATGGCTCACAGGAATGCCCGAAGAACCATACTTGAGACCAGCGTGCTTCCAACACCGACTCCTACAACCTTCACTGAAAGGACGATCATAACGACAATGCCAAGACTATCGATATCCGCCATGCCAGGTTTGCATTAATTGCGGCCAGGCCGCGAAACATCTCGGGCCGAAGGGACGTTTGGGCGTTGGGGCTTAGACTTGGTAGAGAAGACGGAAACTAGTCATGGGCAACGTTCACGCCTCCTTCGAAGCCGTCCTTTACACCAAGTTCGTACTAGCTAGTCAGTATGTATCGCCTACCAAGCGGCTGACAAAACACATGAGACTCCTACAGGTGGAGGAGAGAGATCTGTAGGCGGGTCCGGGGTCGGTCTCATGTTTTCTGTCACCCGACCTTAGGCAGAATCAGCTGCTGTCCAAGAACGCCAGATCTCTGGGTCGATCCGTCTGGGGTAGGCGACCGACAAGTGCCGGCGTGGAGGTCCCAGCTCAGCCCCTGGCTACAGACTGCCCCGAAAAAGTCAATCTCAGTTTCCCGACGCAGCAGATTATGCACCTCTGCTCGTAGACATTGCCACGCGGGCTTCTTGGATACGAGAGCGGGCGAAACCTGAGCATGACATCTTGGCACCCGGGCAGCCATATTATCTACCCCAAGACGCTGTTGGGGGCTTTAAGGGGCCTCAAGGGTTGGTGGGTCACTCTCAAATACGATGCCGCTAGAAGGACGGTGTGGGCCCGGGAGTGGCATCGGATTTCGGGCACCGGGCCCATGGACACGTTGATCGCAGTTCTGCATGGTAGTCTGCCGTAGACCTTCCACTCTGAGTCCCTGACGGTCTTTTTCAGGGTGCTGAATCCCGCCAAGACGGCGGCTTCGAGGCGGCTCTGGAAAGTGGCATAGAGCACATGGAGAAAGGTGTGAAGTGATCTATTTTCAGCATCGTCTAGCTCCACACTGTTCGCTTCGAAGTTGTGGGTAAGTCGCGATGCCTTGTTTAAAGGTATAAGAAACCTCAGATGCCTGCCGTCGGTATCATTCTTGCCTCCTATCTTCTGCACAGTCTTCATCATCTCGACTATCACTCCCTCGCTACCATTCACTCGCTATCACTCCCTCGCTACCACTCACTCGCTATTACTCACTCGCTGCTACTCTCTTGTTACTACTCTCAGTCCCTACCACTAGTAAAGCGTTCTCGCCCGCAAAAACAACACTCTTGCTCCTCACAGTTCAAGATGCGTTCTTCTTCCGTCTTGGCCGTCGTTTCCCTCGTGGCCTCGGTCACCGCGGGTGTCATCCCCCGTGCCGACGGCGCCTGTACCGACCCGGCCGTCCGCAAGGAGTGGCGCGAGCTCAGCGATGCCGAAAAGGCCGAATATATCCGTGCCGCCAAGTGCATCCGCGCGCTTCCTAAGGAGCAGTACGCCGAGATCGAAGCCGTCCGCACGCGTATGGACGACCTGACCTATACCCACCTGTCGCTCGACACGCAGATCCACTTCGTCGCCAACTTCCTCCCGTGGCACCGCTGGTATGTACAGCTCCATGAGGACCTGCTGCGTACCCAGTGCGGCTTCAAGGGAACCCAGCCGTACTGGGACTGGAGCATCGATGCCGACAAGGTCGATATGCCTAACTCTCCCCTCTTCGACCCCGTTACCGGCTTCGGCGGTAATGGTAAGCACACTGGCAGTAACGAGACTGGCTTTGGGATGTGTGTTGTGGACGGCCCCTTCGCGAACACGACTGTCACTCTTGGCATGGGATGGCCTGATGTGAACGAGCACGGCAACCGCCCTCACTGCTTCACGCGCGACTTCAACGGCGGCGTGGGCCCCGATGCCGACGGTAATCAGATCATCGATAAGATGCAGGTCTCTGCCTACAACTCGGCTGTTATGAACATGATTTACGGCATGGACACGTATAAGGATATGTCTGAAATGCTCGAGGGACTACCCCACGGTCAGAGTATGTCGACCAAGCCCTGCCGCTAGACTTGATTTCACGGCTAACACGAGGCTACAGTTCACAGCGTCATCTTCGGCGACATGGGCCCCGTCAGCTCGCCCAACGAGCCCCTGTTCTTCCTGCACCACGGAAACATCGACCGCGCGTGGGCTAAGGTAAGCCTCCCTGCCCCTCGTCTCTTGGGTCTTCACGGTAGCACCGCGTGCTAACAAACTTTGCAGTGGCAAGGCCGTAACGCTACCCGTCTGGCTGACTACAGTGGATCCAACAACCGCAACGTGACAGTGCCTGCCTCGATCAACGACACCATGCCCATCATGAGCCTTGGAGAAGTTGCTCCGATCGTCAAGGACTATATGGACCCTCTCAGCGGTCCCCTCTGCTACACCTACTCCAACATGTAATGTTCTGCAGGCGTCGGCTCCGAGCTGCCCTCTCGAGGGCAGCTCTTGGATACTGGTATACTACGGCTCTAGGGAATCATCATATACCCACCTGCTAGGGTCTCTGGATGCTTTGACGGTGTGTTGACACCCGTAACACGGATCAAGATAGAATATGAATCACTTAGACAGTGCTGGCACAGTCCTGATGAGTGCACCCCTGTGTAGCGTACCTGTAGTCGTGCATATGTCGTCGACAACAAGAAGAATGTACCACTGGAGTCACCACACTGCTGCGGACTCTTGATCAGAGGGCGTTTTGGACTGGTGGTGAAGCTAGCTACACCCGATGTTCGCTGCCCTGAGAACCCCTTCTCTACTCCTCGCTCTTCCTGAAGGAGCATATCTCCGGTTCACCCGTGTCTCAAATAGGAGGCGGCGTTGCCCCTGTTTCTTAGTTTGCTTGGCAGAGGAGACGACATGACGCTAACCCAATGTACCCCCGAGGTTTGGCGGGTCAAGATGGTGGAAAGAATCCGTCCTAGCACCAAAGCGCAACGTGAATCTTGGATCCAGGCTGCCCACTACAACCTGTTCAATCTCAAAAGCGAGCAGGTGTTTATCGACTTCCTCACAGACAGCGGAACTGGCGCCACGAGTGATCGCGAATGGTCGGCCATGCTCATGGGTGATGAAACGTATGCCGGGTCGTCGTCTTTCTTTAATCTCGAGAGCAAGGTGCAGTCGCTGTTTGGCTTCGAGTACCTACTTCCCGTTCATCAGGGCCGAGCAGCAGAAAATGCGCTTTTCTCGTACCTCGTCAAAGAGTGCAATGTGGTGCCAGGAAACTCCCACCTCGACACGACACGAGCTCACATCGAGTTCCGCAAGGCTAAAGCCGTGGACTGTCCTATTGCAGAGGCGTTCCAGACCGACGTTCACCATCCGTTCAAGGGAAATATGAATCTGGCAAAGCACTGCTTGAGGCCGAGCCCAACAACGTTACACTGATCTTGATCACGGGCACTTGCAACAAAACTGGCGAACAACCTGTCTCAATAAAGAACATACGTCAAGTCAAGCAGCTTGCAAAGCATCATAGCATTCCTGTCGTTTTCGACGCGGCTCGGTTCAGCGAAAACGCGTACTTCATCCAGCAGCGCGAAAGAGAGTTCGCCGATCAGAGCATCCCCGACATTGATCGTGCCATGTTCGAAGACGCCGACGGCATGGTCATGAGCGCCAAGAAGGACGGCATCGTGAACATTGGAGGATTCTTCGCCACGTCCCACAAGTCGTGGTTCGATAAAAGTTTCAAACTTTGTCATCCTGTACGAGGGCTTCAAAGCGTATGGCGGCATGGCTGGAAGGGATATGCAAGCTATTGCCGTCGGTCTGAATGAGGTGACCGACACTGCTTACCTCGGGTGTCGCGTCGGCCAGGTGCAACGCCTTGGAGAGACACTCGCAAGGGCGAACATTCCAGTGCAGCAACCCATCGGCGGACATGCCGTGGTTATCGACGCGTCACGGTTCCTGCCACATGTACCCAAGAAGGAGTTCGCGGCGCAGCTGCTGGCAGTCGAGCTCTTCATCGAAGCAGGCGTTCGAGGGGTGGAAATCGGGTCTCTCATGACTGACAAGGACCCAGACACGGGAGAGACTCGATACGCAACCAGGGAGTTCCTACGGCTTGCCATACCGAGGCGAGTGTATTCGAATGACCAGCTGTTGCTGGTTGCGAGTGCTCTCATTTCCATCTTTGACCGACGACAGGCCATAACGCGGGGCTTGCGCATTGTGGAGGAGGCAAGAACTCTAAGACACTTCACGGGTCATTTAGACCGTGCTGATGTCTGAGAAAATTAAATAAGGCCACTGGATTTTGTCAATCACTTACACTCTGTCTACGAGATATGAATCCCAGCATTTAAGCTGTCTTCGGGTGTCAAGACTTTCAAACTTGACCTGTCTTATCCATACGACACAGCGTGGGATTAGGTTGAGTGTGCCAGCTGCTCTGGCTGCCCACTCTGTTTACTGTCTATGCCTGAAAGACTGGAACAACTTTGTTATTCAAGTCTCAGCGGTTGTTGTACCGAGATTAATTCAAGACATGAGGTACAGGCCACAAGAGCATGCATTAGGGCTGTTACGAACCTAGCAAAGTGACCTTCAAGACAAACTTGACTGTCTGACCGGGAACCTCGGTGTGGCCTAGGTAAGTAACATTCACCTCGGAACGAGCTTCGCTCACGTTCCACCCATTTTACAGCGCTCCACCTCTTGCTGGCGAAACGTGACTTCGCGTCCCAGGCAACATCAATAGACCAACATCTTTCTTTGGCGCGTCCCATCTCTCTCTCTCTCTCTCTCTCTCTCTCTCTCTCTCTCTCTCTCTCTCTCTCTCTCTCTCTTTCTCTCTGCCAGCAATACTCTCCATTACACCTGGCCTTCTTGCAACCTGGTTCGGTTCCCCTTGTCTGCATTGTTTTGCAACACCCAGCAATCAATCCTCCACAGAGACTTAGCAGCTCACCACACACTTGCGATCTTCTTACATGGTCGCTATGGCGGCCAGGATGTCTCCATCCGCACCTTGTTCTCTTTGGAAATCTGGCAAATGCTCTCACGGGATGAGTTGCAAGTTCTCTCACGGCGAAACCGCTGCAGTTCTTGAGTCAGGCACGTCCGATCGCTTGCATGTGCAAGCCCTTTTGGATTTCGACAACCTTCGCACTTGGAAGAACCTGCTCCCGCAACCAAAGCTGGCTCAGGATGCCGTCACTGTCAAATACCTCCGCATGGCCTTGAGCCTGATCGAAAGTGGCGTTGTATTGGCCGAACAAGTCATCAAAGACATGGCAACAGACCGCCGACTCCATATCATCAGGGATGTTCTCGAAGGGCTCACGCTCGACAAGGCGCCTTGGCAAACACTCTCCCTGTGGGAGGCGCGCGTCCTCCCGCTCCTGAGCACCATCACTCACTCGACAATCGTTGATTCGGCCCTTCTGCGACAAGACATTGACATTATCTACCGTACACTACTGGGCCATGATGCAACTCGTCTCAAGTTGCTCTTCGATTTCATTCTTCGTTTGGTTGATCAACTGTCAGGTTCTTCATCAGATGATTCGAAGAGCCATGGCTTAAGGGTCCTTTCTGTAGGTTGCCGGGTCTTGGTCAAGACAATCGACACCAGCTCCGCGAACATCGTCAATGCGCATTTCGCATCCATCGTGGCCAACATCCAGGCCAAGCTCGACATCTTCGGCAACCAAGAAGGACGAGAGGGAGAGTTCTACGCTTCACACGCGGCGAAAAAGCTGGACTACGTCCGCCGTCATTTGAGTGTCGGTGAATCACTTCCCAACGCGTCACGCCCTGTGCCCACCTCGGGGGTCATCGCTGAGTTCACACTGCGCGACGACTTGCCTGGAGCCTTGTCATCTTTTTCGCTACGCCACGACAACGATCACATTGATATTGCCGACATCAAACTGCTGCCTACTCATCAAGAAATCAAGTCTTGTCGAGAGGAGCATCTTCCGGACAGCAAATCTTCTCGTGAATGGCGAATGTCGCTCTCCGGCTTATTGGACCGCAACTTCCGACTTCTTCGCGAGGACACTCTTTACGAGATGCGCAACATCATCCACGCAAAGATTGAAGATAACAATGTGGATATTTCTGCGGCTAGGATGAAGGTCAATGAGTACAAACAAGTCACTGTTGCAGACGTGACTTTCCACCGATGGTCCGGTCTGGAGTTTGTCATCAGGCTTCAACAGCCTCAAGATGCCAGCACTCTCAGCAAATCCGAAAGAGCAAACTGGTGGGCACAGTCAAAGAGGCTCAGAGAAGGACTTTGTGTCTTTATCGTGGACGACGCAGGCAAGGTTCTCTTTTTCCAAGTGTCAAGGTCTATCAATCAGGAACATCCCAACCGTCGCCTGGATGATAGAGACCGAGACAAAGACAAGCCTGAGTACAGCTTGACGGATGACAGCAAACACGCCTATTTGCACCTAAAGCTGGCAAAGACCGATTCGGAAGGACTTCGTCACGCTCTTTGTTGGTACAAAGCCATAGGGTCCAGGCAACAGCAGCAGCTTCTCGAGTTCCCAACAGTATTTCTGCCTGCATTTGCACCGCCGTTGGAAGCACTCCAGTGCATGTCAAAGAGCCTTGATATGCCATTTCAAGACATCCTCACCTTGGGCTCTTACCAGGTGGTTCCTGATATTGCACCACCCCTCTACTCTGCGCGCCCTGGCTTTGTCTTCGACCTCCGCTGCCTTACCAACAAGAACATTGATCTCCATCATTCGGTCAACGACAGGCTTGACCCTGCCACATTGAGTAATAACAGTACACTGGATTCGACACAGTCTGAAGCCACTCTCAACTCCCTCACTCGTTCTTTTGCCTTGATACAGGGTCCTCCAGGTTCCGGGAAAGGCTATACTGGGGAAGCTCTCATCAAAGTCCTCGTTGCCAACCAAAGAAAAGGGAGCCTCGGGCCTATCATCTGCGTCTGCTCAACTCATGATGCCTTGGACCAGCGGTTGGGTCATCTGGTCGACGCGGGTGTCCCAACGTCATGAAAATTGGTTCTCGCACAAAAAGTACAAAACTGGCGGCGATCAACCTCAGAGATATTGCCAAAGGAGCAACACGCACCAACGCGGAAAACCAGTATCACCATCGCCTCATGAGCTCTCTCGAGGATGGCATCAAGCTCTGCAGAGCCGAACTGTCGGCCTACAAGAGTTTCAGTGCCGAAGGGTTTCTGATACACTCTCTTTCTCCTGGCCAGATAAATGAACTCATCAAATGGTCCATGACGAAGGACGGAAAGAACAAAACCGACAAACACGATCACAACACGGACACCAAAGACGGCGTCGGTGCGACCTGTAATGACAAGCACAATTCCGCAGATGAATGGCTCCGTTTCGGGTCAAAGGCTGGCGAACCGGCTTGCGAGGTTGAAGGCATGAACGAAAAGATGCTCTCTGAGAAGAGGCACCTTGAACTAGCCACGTACAACCAAAAGAAAAAACGGCTACAAGAGAAGGCAGCGGAGTTGGCTCTCGACGGATCGCTCGACAAGTTAAGTGCAGCTTATCGTGTCTGGGAAGAGAAATTGGGCATCTATGACTGCGCTAGGAGGTCAATCGACCAACGCTGCATGCAAGAAGCGACGGTCATCGGGATAGCATCCACAGAACTCGCGATGAATCTCGACACCCTCCGAGATCTCCAAAGCAAGGTTCTTCTGTGTGAAGAAGCAGGTGAGATTCTGGAGCCCCATCTTGTCACCGCCCTCTTGCCATCCGTCCAGCACGCCATTTTGATCGGCGACCATTCCCAACTGCGGCCACAGACTCAAGATTGGCGACTAAAGAACGCCAACCCCGCGGGGCTGAAGTATTCCCTTGATGTATCGCTGTTCGAGCGGCTTATTCGACCTTCTGTCCCTGGCACCCCGAGTCTTCCCTTCAGTGTCCTTGGGACTCAGAGGCGGATGCATCCAGCAGTCTCTGAACTCCTTCGATCCACTTCATACCCGTCGCTGACAGATTCGAGCGTTGTCGTGGATTATCCCGAGGTCCCCGGTATGCAAAGACGTCTTTTCTGGCTGCATCACGAGAATGCTGAATCATCGACCAGAGACGCAACGGGCAGCCGGTACACGAATCAGTATGAAGTCGACATGGTTTCGGCGCTGGTTTCCCATCTCCTTCGGCAGGGCACGTACGGACAAGGCGACATTGCCGTTTTGACACCGTATTCGAATCAGTTGACCGAGCTGCGGCAGAAACTGGGCTCTTCCATGCAGATTGTGCCCTCGACGAGGGCCTCTGGAAAGAATGGCGCAAGGTCCTCCGCTCTCGATTTTGTTCGCGCGGCAACCGTGGACAACTTCCGAGGTCAAGAAGCCAAGGTCGTCATCTTGTCACTTGTTCGAAGCAACAGTGATCATAGATGCGGCTTCCTGAGCACGCCGAACTGGATCAACTCTTCACTCTCACGAGCGATGCACGGTATGTACATCATCGGCAACTCACTCACTTTCTATCATGTGCCCGCATGGGAAAAAGTCATTACCCTACTGGAGCGTGACGGCAACATCGGCAGAAAGCTCGAGCTACAGTGTCCCCGGCATCCTAAGACTCAGAGCACGGTCTCCATGTCCGGAGATCTCGTTTTATCAGCCCCTGATGGTGGCTGCTCCTTGCCCTGTGATCGGAGGTTGGAGTGTGGGCATTCGTGTACTGGCCCTTGTCACTCAGACCTTCTGCACAGCGCCTTGAAGTGTCTGAAAGACTGCGCAAAACCCAAGAAAGGATGCGATCACCCTTGCAACAAGGGATGTGGTAAACCCTGTGACGAGAAGTGTCTCGAAGTCCTTAGAGACGCTGGGATCAAACTTGACTGTGGGCATACACTGGACGCAGTCGAGTGCTGGAAGGCACAAGACAAAGCCGCCATTGTCTGCAACGTGGAGGTCGAAAAGGAAGTTCCAGGCTGCGGACACAAAGTCACAGTTGCCTGCCATGTGGATATCTCAGCAGAAGGCTACTCATGCACTGCCAAGTGCGGGTTCCAACATCCCTGTGGCCACACATGCTCCATGGCATGTTTTTTCTGCCGGACAAGAGAAGCCGGTGTGGAGATGAAAGCACACACGACCCCTTGTCAGTCACCCTGCGGGAGGACCTTCAAGTCGTGCGGCCATCGATGCTTGCAGCTCTGTCACGGGCGAGGGAACTGCAAGCCTTGCTCGGCCCCATGTCAAAATCAATGCTCGCACTCCAAGTGCGTCAAGCAATGCCATGAGCCTTGCTTGCCATGTGCGGAAGACACTTGCTCATCTTGCTGTCCACACTCCAAGTGCAACATGCCGTAAGTCTACGAGAGATAAGTGTGAACATGGCCATGTTACTGACAAGGGGACAGATGTGCAGCGCCATGTGACTGGGTTCCGTGCACTAAGAGGTGCACAAAAATACTGCAGTGCACTCATCAATGTAAGTTATACATCCTCCCCATCTCTTGTTGATCACTGCTCTGACCTGAGAAAGGTCCGTCCGTATGTGGTGAACTCTGCCCGGATACACGATACTGTCAGCAGTGCGCCACACAGGAAATCAAAGATCGAGTCGTCGACCTCATCATGATGGAGACCTATGGCTCCATCGACCTCGATAAAGACCCCTGCATCTTTCCAGACTGCGGCCACATTTTCACCTGGTCAACCATGGACGGGCAAATGGGCCTCAAAGACTTCTACACAATCTCCAGGGAAGGTTTGCCCATGGCTATTTTGGATGAGGCGCATACCTTCAATCCCTCGGGCGCGATCAAAGTCTGTCCCTCCTGTCGCGGGTCTCTGGGGAACATCGCCCGATACGGGCGACTGGTCCGACGTGGCATTCTCGATGAGTCCACCAGGAAGTTTATTGCATGGGCCCACGACGAGTGGCAATCGCTGTCTCTATCATTAACGAAGATTCAGAAGCGTCCAGGACTTCGAAGTAATCACCTTCACCAGATTCATCCTAAAAGTGGCGAGTCATTTGACTTGACCGGGAAGCGTGGCGACCAGGTGACCAAGGCATTGGAGAGAACGGCACTTCCCCGAGAAATTGAGAGATTCCGGAGCCGTGTCTTCGAGTACAGCAGACGTGTCTCAAGGCAAGAACAGCCATACGAGCGCGTAGCCCAGCTCGTCAGGCACGCCAACCACCGGGAGGGTACGAAGAACCGCTTTGTCTACGACGAGACAGCCATACAGATGGGCAAGTACATCGAGGCTTGTGCCACGTCTCTTGAATGCGACATGCGCATAATCTTCCGTTACCTGACCCTCTGTCGCGGTTCAGATCAAGACGGGGCAAAGTCGGCGAAGATCGATTCGGCACCTTACATTCAAGACTGCGAGCAGCTCATCAAAGAAGCTGCGGCAATCCACCATCATCGACAAATGGTCAGAGTCCACATTGTGGCAAGCAAATTTTGCGCTGTCGCTACACCACCCCGTAATTCCCAGTCTCCTTCGTCAACGCCGCAAGGGGTGGAAGAACAGAAGTGGAGACAGGCCGGCCTCGAACATTTGCACCTGGCCAAGCAGATCATGAATGACCACCCATCCACAGCTGGCTTCATGTCCGATTACAACAAATTATGGAAGGCACTTCACGGCGACGTGCTCTGAGGTGGAGGTTCTAACGAGATGTGGGCCGTCGACTGAGTCATGGCAAGACAGTTGGCCAACAAGCGACAGTCTCGCTGGTACACGTGCAGAAATTGGCATCCTTTTATCGTTGACTATTGCGGCATTGCAATGGAGGGAGGACCCTGTTTAGGCACCGAGGACCCGATCAGCTCGGAGATGATTTGCGACGACTCCAATGACCGCGCTTATTTCCTCCTGGCGTCGGAGAAGCCCAAAGACAATTGCAAGGACTTTGGAAACGGCATCAACCAGCGTACGGTCTGCGAGAAATTCCAAGGGCTGCCCGGGACTCAGCTCCTGAAAGAGGGCGGGAACAACTGGGGCAACATCACCATGAAGGACATCGTGCTAGGGTCAGCAGAAAGTCTCCTGCCAATACCCCAGTTCCCCTGACGCTAACGACCTTTGCAGATCTGTCGAGGCCTTCCCGGCGAACGGTCACAAGAACAAGGAATACAAGCCGGACAACAGCGAGCGCTCCAAACAGCAGTGGAAGACTCCGATGGACGCCATGCAGGACGACGAACAGCCCCAGGGAAACATGAGAGCGCCTGGGGTTTTCGACTTGCCCATCTGCCACGTCAACACGGCCCTCGTCGACTCCCTGGACAAAAGGAAGGGGAGCCAGGAGGATCGGGGGTGGTACTTCCCGTGCGAGGAGGTCAACCCGCGGATCGACTACTGATGACGGATTGGTAGACATTCAGCCGTGTACGTAGGCTTCCTTTGATGAGGGCCTGCTTCGCCAGTGTGTGGATCGTCGACGACTGATTCACAACACGTTATGGTTGAGGACTTGAGGCGGTTTAGCGGTGAAGGTGCTGACTTGGTAGTATTAGTAAATTGGACTCGCCGTTGAGTTAGCTGTAGCGAGTGAACCACATCCTCATCAACCTTTTGTATTGTGTGTTTCTTAATTTTGTAAGCCCATTCATATCAGCCAGGGATATTCAGCATTGGAGGTCAAACACGATATGGAGAACATCTTTGTCACTGGTCGATGGGATTGTGGTCTGAACTGGTAGTGCCACTTCAAGGATCGAGTCTGGTGTTCTTCGCAGGTCATAATGCTTTAGCTAATCGATACTAGAGCAGCGTTTGCGCAGAGATGTAATAATCGCCTTTTTGATACATTGTTCTTATGCCTCAATGTCAAATCGAAGACTGTCCTTCCTTTGCTTGATCGTTGAACTGAACGAGGCCCAGGCGCGGCGCAGTTTGAGGCCCGCGAGCCATGTTGGATAACCGGCATCAGAAAGGTTGCAGCATAAAAATAGCACTCTAATATCACACGAGAGTGGCATGCCTTGAGAAGTAGTGGTTAATCAAGGGATGTAAGAAGCTCATGACGTCTGGGCACTAACGTTGCAAAACCCCAGCACGTCTTTTGATACGAGGCAGAGCAGCCTCAGGAAGAAGAGCAGGAGATCAGAACCTGGGGCCGCTCAGCACAATACGTCGTTGCATCGCCGACCAATTAATATGATGTGTGAAGCTAGGATGACGGACTTCCAGTGCTCCCTAAATTCCATTGCCATTGGACGAAAACCATCGTTCCCGAAACCGCGAGATCTGTTTGCCACTTCGTATTGCTTCGCGGGCTGTGCAGCCCCTGCAGGTACCCCTGTCACTCATCATGGCTGTCTGTGTTGAGGGATTCGAGGGAGCCAAGTAGGTGAAAGAACAGTGGGCAGCTCTCATAACGACAACGCTGAGCTGTAGCAGCATGTAAGAACAGCTCTATACTGATCAGGGTTCTTAGTAGAGACATATACACTTGAAGTGCGTAGCTATTAAGTGAGCTGGCTAACAAACGTCTTGATCATTGATGTTTAACTTGAGCGATATCCTGGTCTGAGTGGAGGCTTTGACAGCCCTGTTCCATTTTTATCGGGCAGCGCGAGAGCATTGCATCTTCTGCGCCGCAGCTGTGCCGCAGGGCTGCATCCCTGGAGTCTGGGCAGCACTCTAGGCACCAGACATTGATCCTACAAAAGCAAGGTCCATCCCAACGACGCCCATTGGGCGCGTGGCAGCATCCAAAATCATCACACCACGCCCCGTTACGATGAGCATGGCACGAAGCGTCCTCGTCATCTTGGCCGCCTGGCCCATCCTCGGCAGCGCCGCGATGAGATACACCAACGTCTCCATGTCCTGGCCCAAACCCGACGTCGCATACGACGCGATCCAGAACGACGAGATCGTCAGCAGCAACGGCACAGAATTTAGAGATGAGTACGTCTCGTCGCGATACAACTACGACTCTCCATGCGAGCACATCCCCATCCCCTCAAACGTCACGCGCGTGCCCTTCCCTGTCGCCGGCGGCCGTGTCCAGTTCAGCGCCACGAGCCCGGTGTGGTCAGATCATTCCGAGATTGACAGGAACCAGACGGGCGAGTACTGGATCAGCGTCATGATCGGGCAGCTCGGGGGCTACGATCCCAGCAAGGACAAGTACTCAGACCCTCGCGGCCCCCTCATCAGGCATGAGATCGAAGCCGACTGGTTTCGCCTCGGCCACTTCTGCACTTTCGAGCCGGACGTGCTATCACTCTTGACATATGGCGGGTCCGACTACATCAAGGGCCATGCGCTTGACGGGCTCGACGCAACACTTGGTGTGCGCATCCAATACCGCGCGCCGGGCACGCCAGGAACAAGCATCTACGGGCCCCTGAACGGCATGGAGACCATTCTCACGCAGGCAAGTCGCCCCGGGCCCCAAGTTCGATTGGCACAGTGCATCGGTGCAGTAGCTGACAGCGGGCGCAGTGTGCCTACATCCGCTTCACATCCGAGCCATCAGGCCCGGAGAACCCTTGCCCTTCGCGTGCTCTCGCTCCCGAGGCGGAACGGGAAACAGGCCCCAATCGGCTGGCTCTGGGACTGGGAATCACCGCCGGGCTCGCCGTCGTGCTCGTCATCGCCGGCTTGTGGTGGAGACGCCGACAGATCAGGAAAAGGCGCAAGGCGGAGTGGCCTCGGGGGCCAGACGGGCCGGAGTTGCCAGCATATCCCAACGTGACGCCACCCGCCGTTGTTCCAGAGAGTTCAACCGGGAACCGAGTTCCGGTGGATGCGGAATCGGATGTCGTGAGCAGGGCTGTGACGACAGGAGACACGCCTGATGATGCGCCGCCGGCCTACTCGGAGCAGCCGCCGCAGTATGAGCGGTAAGGGATAGACTCGAGGTCGGGAATCTGGGGCTGATGTGAGTGATATCAAGCATTAATCCAAGGCGAAAACCTCATAATCGTCCGCCTTGTATATACCTATGATGTTGATGCTCTCTGCCAAGCTGCGCATGTAGTCAGGCAGGTCCAAGTGTCACTTGGTCGTTACCAGAATACCGGACATCGGCCAATCCAGCCCTCGTGGACACGACCCGAGGACTTATTGATGAACCAGTTTGGACGTACTTCGTGGCTATCCTCATGCGTTCCCGCAAAGCGTCTTGTGTTTCACCTTTACTGTCGGCCTCAACAGCATCTGGTCAAACCTGACGCTTGGCGACTTGCAGGGGATTTCGTTTGAACTCACTCTCTCAGGTTGCTTGCCACAGATCTACCTCGACTCTCTCGCGACCTATCTGGGAGGCTCTCGTGGAGGGTGGTATCAGCTTTCGTTGTACCATTCATGACGAGTTTCAACAGTGTTGTCAGAGGATAACGAATTCCAACATCCGAAAGGAGTCCCGGGATTCCCGACTTCCAGCTCAGTCTTCCGAACAGAAGTCCTATCTGCTTCCGAGCATCCGTCTTCCGATCGCTATCTTTCCCTTCCCTCCGCGCTCCGGTACCCGGAGGTTGAGGGTGTGATCGTCGCAGCGCCAAGGAGCGGTGGTGGACCGGCCGTTCAGTTCAACCTCCGGGGAAACTGGCGGCCTGGGCCTTCTTATTTATGCCAAGACCGACATCGAGTCAGTTCTAAATGAATGCTATGCCACAGTCAGATCAACAGATACGTCCGCCAGGTGAATTCACCTTGATTGCCGACTCGTCTTTTAGATTCGATGAGAGGAAAGCGAATTCATACACGAAGAACCGACATGGGACAGCTCATCTCTGCCGAGTGAAGTTGCTCGACTGCGGGCCCCTGGGCTTCAGGCCTGGCTCTCCCAGTGGTAGGGGGCGCAGCAGCGCAGGCAGACCACTGCTTTCTTGCCATTGCTCCCCAAACCTCGAGTCAACTAGCACGAAATAGTAGGGGCTTGGGGTAGAGACTCCAGGGGACGAAGGGACGCCTGCGGGGTTTGGCGCGGCTTGGCATCAGGGCGGATACTGTCCGAAGCATGATAAGGGCCCCCAACCACCCAATTATCGTGGCCGATGACGCAGTAAAAGGCCTCTGTAAGCGATCATCGGGACTTTCGATTCTGATCTCACCTGCCGAAGTCAAATTAGCGTCGGCCAGTTCGACAACGTCACGAGGCGATGCTTGGCTGCAAGGTACAGTATCCGCCGTGTTCTGCGGTTGTGGCACCTATGGCTTCCATATTCATGAGTATATATAGGGTCCGGTTCGGCCTTGTATCTTCCATGGCAGAGGTCCTCTGAGCCCATCGCTTTCCCGACTCACCTGTTCGGGTATCAAATGATCATGCGTTTCACGACAGCCATTGCGACGACCCTTGTCGGGGCAGGCGTTGCTTCAGCTCAGTTCTCATATGCTGGCAACACGAAACCTCTCGCCAAGGATCCTGATCAAGTCGCTGCCAACTTCCCGGATGTTGACGTGGAGCTCCTCTCGCCGGCGTTCCTCTACCCCGATGGGGTACCCAAGGCCTTCAGCAATGGCACGTCTGGACCGACGAGCCAGCCAGCACTGGGTAAGTTCACTCGTCAAGACTCATTCCTCAAGGATGATGCTCTCATAGCCGTCAGCAGCGCAACAGCTAACCTTGCCACGCAGAGTACTTCCTGCAGACATTGGCATCGCGCAACGACTGGATGACCTACCACAACCCGGACTTCACATCTGAAGAGGGTCGCTCCATCCCGTACGTCGTGCTGTCGACCTCTCAGGCGCCCCTCCGGTCCACATTGCCCACGGCGTCCAGCAACCGCACCGAGAAGCTGCGCGTCTGGATTCAGGGTGGTGTCCACGGCGACGAGCCCGGTGGCGATGAGGCCGTCATGGCTTTCCTCGGGAAACTGGATTCCGACCCCGAGTGGGCGGCCTCTCTGCTAGAGAAGGTCGACTTCCTGGTCGTCCCGCGGTACAACCCTGATGGCGTGGCCTACTTCCAGAGGGAGCTTGCCAGCAGCTTTGACCCCAACCGCGACCACACGAAGCTCGTGTCGAAGCAGACGCGCGACATCAAGAAGCTCAACCGGGAATTCAACGCCCACATCTCCCTCGATTGCCACGAGTATGGCGCGGCCAGGCGGTACGGTGAGAACGGTCAGTATCTGCAGCTGCAGGACAACCAGTTCTCCGCCTTCAAGAACCCTAATGTCCATCCCGACATCCGCCAGCTCGGCGAGTCCATGTTCGTGCCCCAGGTCCACGAGGCCCTGGACAACAGCAACATGACATACAGCTCCTACCTCGTGGGACTGGACCCTCAGAACCTCCGCATTGCCGATTTCGTGACCGACGTCAGGGGCGACGTGACCGTCTTCCTCGGCCAGGGTCTCGCCTTCCTATCCGAGACCCGGGGCATTCAGCTCGGCGACCAGTACTTCAGGAGACGTACGGCGGCCGGCCTGGTGGCCATTGAGAATGTTGCTCAGATCGCCGCCGACAACGCCGATGAGGTGTACGAGATCATCGAGGCGGCGCGTGCAGACTTCATCACCAACGATGAAGAGATCATCGTGTCGGAATACCCCAGGTGGACCAACAAGTCCCTCCCCTTCATCGAGATCGAGACGGGCGACGTCGTCCAGGTGCCAGTACTGTTCGGCAACAACACACCGCCCGCCTCCAACCTGACCCGTTCGAGGCCCGAGGCGTACATCTTCAGCCGGGCCTGGTCGCATGCCGCCGAGCTCCTGCGGATCACAGGTGTTCAAGTGGACGAGCTGGAGGTTGATTTCGAGGGCGAGGTCGAGGCTTTCAACGTGACCACCGCTGTGGTAGAGGCAAGGAAGTACGAAGGCACCGCCAGGACGACGGTCACGACGGAAATGTCGACGAAGACGGCCAGGTTCCCGGCGGGCGCGTACTGGGTCAGCACGAGGCAGCAGAACGCGGCGCAAGCCTTTGTGAGGTTGGAGCCGGAGCACCAGGACTCGTTTGCGTCGTTCAACATCTTGCCGGTGAATGTGGGCGACGAGTATCAGGTGTACAGAATCGCGTCTGCATGAGGGGGATGCGTTCGGGCAGGTAGTCAATTGAATGGGCTGGGGTAGAGAAGAACGTACCCAATCCTCATCTTCACTCGATCGAGAAAACAAATCGTTTCAGTGATCTGCTAGCGCTGGTGGAAACAGATCCCGCTGTTGCCAACTGCTAAACACGGGGAAGCGCTAACGCGGAGCGCTAAAACGAGCTGTGACCTGCCAAGACGGTTGGTAAACATCAGCCGAATCTTTTCTTAGATCGTACCTGCCCGACCGTCATAACCCACGCCCAGTTCGTCCCTGGTGATGATGTATCTGCCTACTTAATTAAACATCGAGATATCATGAGAAGCTAGACATGTCACGGATTTCCTCAGTTAAGTCCCAATGTTGCCTATGGTCTCGTTGTGGAAGGAGAGCAGGCAGTGGCTCCTTCCCCGGCAATAGTGAGGTGCCAACACGGACGGGACGAGCTCGACGCTTCAAGTCGGCCATCAATGCGCCAGAAGATGAGACGGCTTCTGAAAAGAAGGCAGTCACGGCCTGATGTTCTTTCCCAGTCAAAGCCTCGAGCGTTTCGCATGTCCGCCTGATGATAATCCGCCGTCGTCTGATGCCCGAAGCTTTCTTCTAAAAGAACCGCCCATCTCCTGTTCATCTTTCCTCGGGGACGGAGATTCAACTCTGTTCCGACCTGTCGACATTCAACCTTACGCATTTTCTTTCTTTCAAACGCCTGGGTCTGTCAAACACTGCACCAAAATGACCCTGACTGCCAATCCCCGGCGGTTCGTCCAGATGCTCTGGGTGGTCGCGGGGTTGCTTTTCACCATCGCGCTCCTGCACACATCCCCCGCAGGCGATCATGCCAAAGCCTGGATGAGCGACAAGGTCGGGCAATTCCTACCTTCCGACACGGGCAGATTAGCCATGAAAGAGCACATGATGCTCGCAGAAGCCAGCTGGGCCAAGACGGTGAAGCAGCGTCACGAGATGATTGCGGCCGACTACAAGGATCTGTCTGAGCTCCCACTGTCAGTCCACCTCTCCGGCTCGAGCACCCCTGAAAATCTCCAACTGACTTCCCTCTGACAGCTTCCCATCTGTCGATCATGACTCCTACTATGCCCATCCCTACACCATTTGGGACTTCACCCCTGCGTCGTATGGGTGTCCCCACGAGATCGAGCGCGTGGGCCGCATGGGCGACGGCGGCAAATGGGTGTGCGGCATGTCCAGATACGTCAACTTTCCTGCGGACCGGCAGTGTATCATCTACTCTTTCGGCGTGCGGGACGAGTCCAGCTTTGGTGAGTACGAACCTCATCCACTTGCAAGCCCAATGTGACTGATTGAGAAACAGAGGAGGAGATGCTCAGCCGGGCGAAGAACTGCACTGTCTGGGCGTACGACTTTTCCGTCGTCGACTTTGGCAAGCAGCTGAGCAGCTCGAACCGTGACCGCGCCCATTTCCTCCAAGCTGGCATTGCTGGCAAGACGGACAAGTCAAAGAACCCGCCATTCTACAGCATTGCCGAATTGATGCGCATGAACAATCATGAGTACATGTACGAGCAACCTGCCGCCTACGGGCCAATACAGGGAAGGACTTCGCTGACCACACCGCAGTGACATCCTCAAGATGGACATCGAGTTCGCCGAATTCGCAGCCATGGATGGGCTGAGCGACGACTTCCCCATCGCCGAAGGCCTGGATCTCCCCATCGGCCAGCTCATGGTGGAGATTCACTTCTTCAACGGCTTCACGTCCAAAAACTACCTGGACTGGTGGGAACGTCTCGAGGCCCGCGGGCTGAGGCCGACCTGGACGGAGCCCAACCTCCTGGCTGTCACGCTCAACCTTCAAGGCGGCAAGGATCCCATCCTGGCCGAGTACACGATGATCAATGCCCATGATCGTCGCAACGTGATCTTTGGTAATGTCAACTGATTTTGAGGTGCCCACGAACACGAGAAGCATATTAATGGCGTTTTGGGGGGCGACTTCATTTGGCGTTATTGGGAGAGTTTCTGGAAGGAGATGCATCAGGTACGGCCACGACATACTCAACAGGTAGACATGGGATCTGTAACAGGTCGAATTGAGATTGAACTGATTGCGCAAATGAGTTGACGAAACTCGCAAAGCAAGCGATGTTGCCATTGAAAGAATAGAGCGCCAGACGCCTCGCAAACTGTGCCCAAATCCTCGCCACGAAGCGAGTGACAGGCGCCAAAACTGCGTTAAGCCTTCTTGAAGAAAGCACAAATACCCTTCATGCAGTCAATGTCGCTGACCTCGCCATTGGGCAACATGAGGTCCTCCCAGACGAGGCCATTGAAGAAGGTAACGAAGGGCCGGTTGCCCGCCTCGTCACCGGCGTGCCAGCCCCGGATCCCCTCGACAAAGTAAACCCCGCCAGGCTTGACGACTCTCCAGAGATCTCTGAGGCCTCTCTCCTCCGCGGCGTCCGAGCTCGCCGCCCCGTCGTGGATGACGACGTCGAACAGACCATGCACGGTGCTCGCGTGGCTGAACTTGTCGACGAAGGCTTCGTCCGTGGGGTCGCCCGTGAACACGAGCGCCTTGTCGTGCCTGGACGAGAAGGCGCGGGCGCAGTCCTCGTCGGGCTCGATGTATGTCAGGGACAGCTTGGAGAAGTACTTGATGTACGTGTGGTAGCTGGACCCGACGCCGGAAATGTCGGGTGGCTTCGGTGTGCCGCTCTCGTTGGCCTGGGCGGCGGCGAAGCCCTCGCAGCCGAGGCCGATTTCGAGGAGTTTGGTGGGCTTGTCGCGCAGGGCCGGGAAGTACTTTTCGTAGAGGAGGTGGTAGCTCTTGCCCACGACTTTGTGGGAATTGGAGTGGGCCAGGAGGTCGGCGAATGAAGGTCGTGGTGTCGAAGGGTTGGGGGGAGGGCCAGTGCTGTAATTCGGGTCAGCTTCACGGTGCTGCGTGCTGTGGAGGTGGATCTTACGTGTGCCAGCCCCAGGTCGCCTTGACGGGAGGCGAGTCCTCGACTGGCTGGACGAAGATGAGTCCCAGAATGACGAAGGCTACCACGGCGAGGCAGACGGTAGCGCGGGCTTCCCGGTGGTTGTAGAATGAGAGTCTGAGGAGCATCTTGCAGGCGATGTGCTGCTCTGATCGCTGGTTGCGCAAAAGAGGGGCAACGTCGGAGGCGCAGGACTGTTCATGGAGAGGTCGACGATGATGCAGCGTGAGCGAGGGGTTGGAAAAGCATCATTTACGTTTGAGAGGGCATCGAGGCGGGAATTATGCGCCCTCTGGGAGTTTTGTGATCCGTTGTGTAGGACAACCTGTGCGACACGTCTGACAAGAGGAAGCGGTGACGAAATTCAGGGGACGCGAAGATGATGTATCGCTGCCTGAGCAGCCCGCGACCGACGATCGTTGAATCTCAAACAGGCCATGGTGGGCCATAACATCGTAGTTCGCGATATTTAACGGCAGTTGCGTTGATCTGCGCCTTCCTCGAGGTTGAAAGGGGTGAAGGTGCAGATCGCGGCTTCCCGCTTTGGTTTGGCGATGAGAGTGACGTGCTGAAATTTTGGGCTTGGCGACTGGTGTGACCTGGGAATTTCCCCCCTTCCAACACCCAATTCATCCCTGAGAATGACCCAGCGCCAGCGAAAGCCTTCGCAACAGGCAGCGCAACTCGAAGAGGGCAGTCGCTACGAGAATCAAAAACATCGTGAGCTCTCAAAAGCAACACAACCCTCTGACCGAGCGTGTTGCGGCCCTATCTACTTGCCGCCTCGGGGGCACCTGAGCGCCAACCGCAAGGGCCCCGCAAAGCTGCGGGCGACCGTTGAATCATTGCTGGACATCCACATCAAGAGAAGCTCACGATGACCCAAGAAGACCAATATTTCATGCGCTCATCTCTCAGCCAGCACGCCCTCTCGCACGAGTCAGCCGCGGCCTGTACAGTCGTAGCCAACGTGGGGTCTCTGGGAGGCCCGAACCCGATGGACCAAGCCGACTGGCGAGGCGCAGCCGCAACGGACAAGGCTGGTGAACCGTTCGCTGGCTGCGTCAGGGGCCGAACCCCTGTGAGCACCATGGGACCCCTGAACAGCTTCTGCTCCGATTCCCGAGCTCCGACCTCCCACATGCTCCCACGACGTGGTGCCGGAGCACCCGCCGGACGAACCCACCTCAGGACCGATAGGCGATTCTGCCCTGCATGGTTTCAGGTCTCCATGCTCCTGGGAGGAAACATGTCCTAATCGAGTAGCCAAGGCATCGCCGACGACCCCGTACGGAAACCGCCAAGCAAGAATATCGATATAGAGCCACTTTGGCCGGCGAAAGACCCAGGCTAGGATAAGCTGCCTTCTCGTATCCTTACAGAAGACCATGACTCTCACGATTATTGGGTGCCATGCGTTTCATGCGATATCCCTGTCGCAGTGGGGAGAGCGCAGGGCTGGCAGATTGTTCTCTACGAAATACTCCACGTGAGGTTTGATATATACCAGAGCCGACCGTTTGCTGTGCATCGGTTTTTTTGGTTCTCACGCAACTCTCCGAGAGTTGGTGATCTACTTTCGTTTCGTCACGTTCGTCCTTGGCTCGGTGCTTGAGCCTGTCCATTCGCTTCCATACACTTGCATCTACCACCACTCTTTACCACAATCTCACACAATCGTTTTTTTCCGCTTTTAAGCAATCTTACACTACTCAGTATCTGAATCATCATGGCGCCTGGAGCGCGTTTCATGGCAGCTACGGCTGCCGTCCTCATGCTCGCGCAGCCATTATCGGCACATCTGTTCGAATGCCCGAAGTACGAGACCATCTGGACCACACCCGACGGTACTCAGTATGGCATTTGCGACAACACCGACTACCGACACGGTGGAAGCAGCCTGAAGGTATACGACTGCGTGCCCTCTACTCAGGAATGTCTGAAGCTCTGCGACAAGCACCCGAAGTGCGAGAAGGCTGTCTACCACAAGACGCACATGGTCTGCCACATCAAGAACAACGACAATGTGGCTCACATGGACTGGGCCGACGATGAGCGTTTCGACGTCATTCACCGCGACGACGGACAAAATCTGTCCGATGGCACGCCTATCACATCTTGCCCGACAACTGGTGCAGGTTATCGCACTCGCGGCGGTGCCCTGTTCACTGCCTGCGTCAAGACCGACTACACCGGCCCCTCCGCAAAGATCATTCGCAACATTGCCAACCCTCACGCTTGCGCTGACACGTGCGCGACGACCAAGTCTTGCCAAAAGGCAGTATACGATACCGTGGACAAGGTCTGCCACATCAAGGACACCACCAAGGGCACATTGAAATGGATCCGCGACGAACGGTTCATCGCCATTGATGGTACATCGGGCCAGACCCCTGACTCAGGCAAGGAGGTGTCCAAGCCTGGCAACGGAAAAGCTGCTTCGGTTGGGCAGTGGTCGGATCTCATCAAGCTTCCTCTGATTCCTGTCGCCGCCTATATTGTTCCTGCGTACCCCGAGCCCGAGAGGATGCTCTTCTTCTCGTCCTGGGGCAAGGATGCTTTCGGTGGTGCGTCTGGCAAGACCCAGTTTGGCGACTACAACTTCGTTACCGGCGACATTTCGGAGCGTGAGGTTGTCGATACCCACCACGATATGTTCTGCCCTGGCATCAGTCAATTGGAAGACGGCCGTATTTTCGTCCAGGGTGGTGCCGATGCTGAGGCTGTTAGCGTTTACGACCCGGCTACCAACGAGTTCACACGGGGTCCGGACATGAAGGTCTCCCGTGGGTACCAGACATCCACCATTCTGTCTGATGGCAGAATCTTCACGATTGGCGGCGCCTTCTCTGGAAGCCGTGAGGCCAAGAACGGCGAGGTCTTCGATCCTGCAACTAACGAGTGGACGTATCTTCCTGATGCCGATGCCACCCCGATGCTCACCACCGATCACGAGGGTGTCTGGCGTGAGGACAACCACGCCTGGCTCTTCGGGTGGAAGAACGGCTCGGTCTTCCAGGCAGGGCCCAGCATGGAACAGCACTGGTATGGAACCGAGGGAAGCGGGTCTGTCATCAAGGCCGGCACTCGCGACACCGTCGACGACGCCATGTGCGGTGTTTGGGTTATGTACGACGCCATTGCCGGGAAGATTCTCTCCGCCGGTGGTAGCCCCGAGTACACCGACAGCGACGCTACGGCGCGGGCACACATCACCACGATTGGTGACGCGTGGGAGCCTTCTCAGGTCGAGCGCGTGGCTGATATGGCCGACCCCCGTGGATTTGCTAATGCCGTTGTGCTGCCCGATGGAACAGTCCTGGTCACCGGTGGCCAGCGCCGTTCCCTCGTTTTCACCAACACCGATGCCGTCTTGGAAGCCGAGCTTTTCGACCCAGAGACCAAGGAATGGACTCAGCTTGCGGCTCAGACTGTCCCGAGAAACTACCATTCCGTGTCCATTCTGCTCCCCGACGGTACCGTCTTCACCGGCGGCGGTGGTCTTTGCTACGTTGCGAAGATCGGCGGCTCTACAGCCGGCTGCGACAAGTCGGTCGACCACGCGGATGGAGAGATCTTCTCTCCCCCATACCTCTTCAACGCCGACGGCTCCAAGGCTACCCGTCCCGTCATCTCCGACCTGACCCAGGAAGCCGTCAGCGCTGGTGCTTCCCTCAAGTTCAGCGTGACGGGCTCCGTCAAGTCTCTGTCCCTGGTTCGCACGGGCAGTGTGACGCATTCCGTCAACAGCGACCAGCGCCGCATCCCCCTGGGCGACTTCGAGTCCAACGATGGCGAGTACACCGTCAAGCTCCCCACCGACAACGGCATCCTGCTTCCTGGATACTACTACCTGTTCGCCATCTCGGAGACTGGCACACCCAGCATCGCAAAGAGCGTGCACGTCGTCCTGTGAGCGATCGATGCACATTCGTACGCTGGACAGGAAACAAAACTCATGCGGGGAGACGAATTGGTTGATTCGGAAGCTACGGCGCTGGCGGAGGCCTTTTAACAACTAATGCTAATCACACACTATTCATCATGTACATATTATAGAATTAGAAGCATAGCTCTGCACATCGCAGCACATACCAAGATTATGCCAACACCAGACCCGTTCCTTCGCTTCAATGAACCATGACGCTCGCCGCTTCCGTCTCCTTGAGGGCCTCAAGCAGCGCAAGCGCCGTATTCCTGTCCGCCTCGTCATCGGCGCGTTCGACGTCGCCCCAGACGCGCTCCATCCAGTCCCGGGAGCCGTCGTCCTCGGAGCTGCCGAGGTGGAAGCCGTCCATGTCGCTGCCTGCGCCCGGGGATGTGCCGTCCATGGGGAAGACGTCCATTGCCTCGGCCATGAGCTCGCCGGCGACGTGGGCGATGATCTCTGGCGGCTGGTGGCCGTCTTCGCCCATTGTTACGTCGAGGTCCCGCTGCGTCTGGGGGGACGTGCTGGAGCGCGCGTCAGGGCTGTGGTTCTCCGGGGACATGGAGTCGGACGCGGACGAGAGGGCGGTCACGGTGCCCGGGTGCAGCGTGAAGACGGAGGGGTGGAGGGTTCCGTCGTCCATGTCGGCGTGTAGGGCGTGCATGGTGCGGGGGCTGGCGAAGTGGTTCGGGAACGGCTGGGACGCGGCGGCTGCTGCGGCGAGTGCGTCGGCGTCGCGCCGCTTCTGCTCGAGGAGGAGGCGGATGGGGTTGAAGCCGGCGGAGAAGAGGCCGCGGAGGCCGGCGGGGAAGTCTGCGTCTTCGGGGATGCGGCCCTTGGAGAGGGAGAGGTCCATTGTGAGGGCGAGGCGGAGGTAGGACGAGGGCTGGGAGGCGAGGATGTCGGTCCAGTCGGAGACGGGGCGTTCGGCTGCGTCCAGGCCGTCGGCGGGGTCGAGCTGCGCGAGGTTGATGATGTGGCGCGTGGTGTCGGAGACGCAGTCGACGCCGTCGTACTGCCACTGGTAGATCTTCATTGCCTCGATGAGGATGTTGAGGCGGTGCTGCTTGGCGGCCGACTCGGTGCTGGGGCGGGGCCGCGTCTTGTCGGGCGAGGAGAGCTTGACGTCGAGGATGTGCAGGACGAGGGGGAGGGCGGTGCAGGCGACGGCGCTGATGGGGAGCCAGCGGGCGAGGCGGAGGTTGATGAGCTCCTTGAGGCATTCCGTCACGCCCGAGGCGGCGTCTTGGAGCTCGTGCCGGTTCTCACCGATGACGGCCAGGTCGCGGGTCGGGATGGTGTTGAAGGAGGGGGCCGAGGCGGTGATGGCGAGGTGGAGGACTTCGTGGTGGCTGAGGACGACGCGGGACGAGCTGCGCTTGTAAGTAAGTCGTTCGTCTAGGAAGTAGGAGATGGGCCGGGACTTACTGATAGTACATGTACATCAGATTCGTGTACAGAATGACCGAGTCGTGATGGAACTCTCTCCCCCGACGGCCCCCGACGCTCGCCATCGTCCCGCCACCGAGCGCAGGGAACCGCAACGTCGCGCCCTTGTACCATCTCCTTAGCGTCACCTTGCACTCCCTCAGCTTCTCCTGCTCCTCGACCTTCATTTCTCGACCCCATCCCGGCCTGTCATCGAGCGGGAAGACGAGGATCAGGATATCCGTCAAGATGACGCACAGCTCGACGAGCTGCTCCAGGATCTCCGCCAGGCATCGTTTCGTGTCGGCGTTGTAGACCCTGCTCCTCTCGACTTCGCCCGCGAGGTCGGCGAAGCCCAGAATGCTATTGGCGTCGAGGTCGAAATGGGCTCGGGTGATCTGCAGGGACCGGCGCAGGCCGAGGCCGATGATGCGGTCGCGGATCAGGCAGCTCCACCAAAGGCGCTTGAGGACGTTCTGCTTCTTGAGCTGCGCCGCATCTGCCTCCGCGTGCGGGACCGAGCCGTTATGTCCGGCGTCGGGCGTGAGAGCGGCGTAATGGTGCGCCTCGGCGGTCTTGGCCTGCTGTATGGCGACGTTGAGCCATGCCGAATTCTGCTTCCGAGGGGGCCCGGAAGACATGGGCGCCGTCCAGTAGGTGAGCAGGAGAGCGGCCTGTGATATCGCGATGGGGGAGGATTCCGTGTCGAGGTCGTGCAGCAGCTTGCAACGCCGGTGCATTGTTGCCCTCGCGGACCGGATGGAGGAGTAGCCTAGGGCCCGGACGGCCTGGCGCGAGACGAAGTTGCACGAGGCGAAGAGCATGGACTGAAAGGTGAGGAGGGACATTGTGCCCTTGCAGGAGGACCTGCCTGCCGTGCTCGTGCCGTCGCCGTACATGTCCCAGAAGTCGCCCTCGTCGAGCATGGGGAGCAGCGGGTGCACGTGCAGGAAGTACTGCTGGACGAACTCGTCGAGGAGGGACCTGGTCGGGACCCTGAGACAGCCCTGCAGCTCGAGGTAGTTGACGTCCTGGGGCGGGATGTGGGCGATGTTGCCGAGTGTGAGGAAGGGGTAGAACGAGTATGTGACGTCCGTGTTCATGCCGAAGCTCTGATCGGCTGCCCATGGTCGTGAGGACGGGTCGACGGGCTTCTCATGTGAGGCGAAGTGCGTATCGAAACCAAGCCCGTCTTGCTTTGAAGTTGGCTTGAAGGTGTAGTTTGCTCTTGGTCGGCGCGAATCATCTTCACGAACATGAGGCGCATGGTCGTCGGGCGGTGATTGGTGTCGGTTGTCGGTCGTCTCTACGGTGTGAGACGAATCGCGTCGCTCTTCCGCGTCCCCTCGAGATTCCGTGGACGGAACGGACTGGCCACCAGCCCTGGCCTGGGCCACCGTCTCCGCCGACGGGCCATGTGCCGCCGAATCTCTGGGGTAAGGGGGGTGAGAAGCCTCGAAGCCAGCACCCTCTCGATGTGTCCTGCTGCTGGGTGAGGTCAGTGACGACGGCCAGGTCAAGCATCAGAAATTGACTTACAACCGCGACGCCCTGCAGGTGACGACGCACGTCTCACTGTCGAGGTAGCAATTCATGCATGGCCGCCCTCGTTGTGAGACGTCACACCTGACCTTTCGAGCGCGACACGACAGGCAGGCCTTCGCGGCACGCTTCCTGACCTTGGCCTGGGACTTCTTCTTCTGCTCTGCCGTGTTGTCCTGAAGAGATGTAGCATCTGTGCCAACAGGCACTTCGACCTCGGTAGTAGAAGCCATGATTTTGCCTCGGTCAATTGTGCAGAAAGACAGCTGGTGACCTGGAAAAAGGACCGAGACAGAATAAGTATAAAGTCAGGAAGGGTCCTCGTCGAAATCAGGTCCGGCAATGGGAACCACATCACTGACGTGACTTGGAGATGGGCCCAGCTTATCGCCGATGCGGGGTGTGGACACTGTGGGGGAGCGGAACGCGGGGAAGCTCAGGGGCGTTCTTGACTCAGGAGCGCTGACTCTTGGGGGCTGTTGCCCGGTAATCTTTTACCGAATAGCCGGGGCAAAGGAGAGGGGAACGGCAATTCCGGCGGCACTTCACACCCTGGGTGCCTCCACGGTCGTGCTCAGCTGAGGCGGGATCGGTCCCTGACTCGAGCGGTGCTGTTCATGCCAGCCACGCTCTTCTTTAGCTCATTTTACTATTGCCAGAAATGAGACCATTTTGGATCTGCTTACCTCCGGCACTCGATGGGATTGATGTCCTTTCCAATTCGGGTTTACCGACTGATGTGGTGAACCGGCGCTGACTTCTACATTCCAACCCCATCCCAATTGCATGACAGCCGTAGTATGTCTATTTCACAATGAGAATATGTGGTGACATAGACATTCTATTCTACAGATGCAATGCAATCTTCTGTGGGTTGTGAGAACCTTTCATGTTGTTCCCTAGATCGAGTCCATTGTGAGAATGTCGGGTTGATCTGTGATGCTGCTTTCAGACTCCCCCATCCTGAACCTTGCTCAAGATGTCTCCCTCATTTGACATGAGGTGGGTGTGTTCAGAAAGTATGAACTGAAGGCAAGAAGCCTCCTGCCACTCACTTTAAGTGATATTAAGCATCTCCTTCCTTCGGGGAGGCTCTTGCTGTAGGAGATGAGGAAGTGGCAGGTTCAACGCCAGCCCTTCTATAAGAGGAAGCACACCTTTCTCGACTCTTCAAATCCTTCTTCCTTTCTTCATATCCACTGAAAGTCCTCGAAGTTCCAAGTCATTCCATTTTTTGGATATCCCTTAAGAACATCGTCATCATGGAGCGATCTGGCGATGAGGCCGAGGCCCCAAGTGGAAAACGCCACGAGGTAAGAAGGCACCAGGAAACCTTGTCTACAAAGGTGATACTTGCTCACAACGAGCATTTTCAGAAACATGATCAGGTTATAGAAGACCCAGAGGACTTCAGTCTTGATGACGCCAACGGCCTGCTGTCACACATGGTCTCCTTGGCATTTGACAATCTGGCGCTTTCAGCCGGATATGGGGGTGTCGTACAGTGCCCATACAACCCGGACGAAGATGAAGAGACCCTCTTTGACGATGAGTATTTCACGGGTATGAGCGAAGAAGATCCTTCTCACTCCGAATCGTCTTCCCTGGCCGATGAGGACGCGACCCATGAAACTGCTCCAGAGGCAGACAATGATGCTTCCGGAGCCGAAACAAAAAGGTAAGTTCAATCACGTCAAATCTGCTTCTTGAGCAGGTGCTCATATTTGAATCTGCAGAATCAGAACATCTATGGGCATCGACGATGTGGCCATCGAACTGGCTGCGCGGCCCTTGGCAGTTGTCAACCTAAAGCCCGACGAGCCCCAAATTCTCTACACGGGGAAACACGTCCAAATTCGCAAGTCGGATCTGGGTGGGTTCGGGATGTTTGCCATGAAAGATATGCAATATGGCCAGCATATCCTTGTTGAGAAAGCTTTGTTCCATGCCGGCTACACCAGCTGCATGGATAAATTCAAGGACCTCTCGCCGAGCGATCAGGAACTCTTTCTTGATCTGCACGGGTACAAACCCGAAGATGACAGCTTTGACGCCCTCATCAAGGCGACTTTTGCCACGAATGAGTAAGTCCGCCGGGTCTATCGAGTGGTTTCGCAGCCAGTTCTGACCGCCGAGCAGCTTTACATGCCGTGGCCATACTTACCCGGGGGTGTTTCTGGTGGCTTCGCGATTCAATCACGCCTGTTCAAGACGCTGCAACGTCAAGTACGCGTATGACTCAGATTCCGATACCATGACATTCACCGTGGGCAAGAAAAGAGGCGTCAAGGCGGGGACGGAGCTCACGATTTGCTATGGAAAGGATCGAGAAGGGCTTCGAGAGCACTACGGCTTTGACTGCCAGTGCGGGGCCTGCGATTCGACATTGGAGGAATTTGTGGAGCATTTCAAGGCAGTTCTTGCTGAGCGTACAGGCTGAAATGGTGCAGATTGGATGAGATAAATGCTGGACAGAGAGCTTGAATCATAGCTTTACACAAGTTGTTGAACTTGCACCCAAAGACTCGAATCTCGCCAACGGTGATGCGTCGTAGAGGAGAATGGAACCAGTGAGGTCCGTTGGGTTAGTCAGCCAAATGACCGAGTCGCGAAAACACGTGATGGCGCGGATCGGCCAATCGATCGCCAGGTACCAGAAAAAAAGTTTCCCCAGCGGCATCAGTTCATTTTGATGGCCTCAGACAAGTCTTGAACGAGCCGTACCTCGTCCATTCCTTTTGTTCCGTTCGCAGTCAGTCGACACGATGAGAGCATCCAGGGCTCTCAGAGTGCCGAATGGCGGACTCCTCGTGGGCTCCATGCCCCAGGGTCAAGGCATGCGATGCTTCAGCACCGTCAACGCCAGATCGACCCCTTCGACCGCCGCCTCCCCCAGATTCGCCGGCTTCGAATCGAGACGACTCTTCTCCCAGACCTCGAGAAAGGCGAACAATGCAGCTGCCGCCGAGGCCCTCAAGATGGCACAGGAGAACGCCTCCGCGCTGACCCCTGATGTCGTGGCCGCCAAGATGGCCCCCGAAGAAGCCCATCGATTGTCGCGAGTCCGAAACATCGGCATCGCCGCCCATATCGACAGTGGAAAGACCACCGCAACGGAGCGTGTGCTCTTCTACTCGGGCAGGATCAACGCCATCCACGAGGTTCGCGGAAAGGACTCGGTCGGCGCCAAGATGGACTCGATGGACCTCGAGCGCGAAAAGGGCATCACCATTCAGTCTGCCGCCACCTTTGCCGATTGGAAGAAGACGGAAAACGGCAAGGAGGAGACCTACCACGTCAACATCATCGATACCCCTGGCCATATTGATTTCACCATTGAGGTTGAGCGCGCACTTCGTGTCCTCGACGGCGCCGTCATGATTCTCTGCGCCGTCAGCGGCGTCCAGTCCCAGACCATCACCGTCGACCGTCAGATGAAGCGCTACGACGTTCCCCGCCTCAGCTTCATCAACAAGATGGACCGCATGGGATCCAACCCCTTCAGGTGTGTCGAGCAGATCAACAAGAAGCTCAAGATCCCCGCCGCGGCCATCCAGGTCCCCATCGGTATGGAGGATGAGCACGAGGGTGTTATCGACATCATCGAGATGAAGTCCATCTACTTCGAGGGCCCCCGCGGTACCGTCGTCAGGGTCTCCGACAAGATCCCTCCCCAGTTCCAGCAGCTCGCCGACGAGAAGCGCCAGGAACTGATCGAGAAGCTTGCCGACGTCGACGACGAGATTGCCGAGATGTTCCTCATGGAGGAGACGCCCAGCGTCCTGCAGATCAAGGCTGCCATCCGCCGTGCCACCATCGCTCTCAAGTTCACTCCCGTCCTCATGGGTTCCGCTCTCGCCAACAAGGGCATTCAGCCCGTCCTCGACGCCGTCTGCGACTACCTGCCCAACCCCTCCGAGATCACCAACAAGGCCCTCGACAAGTCCCGCAACGAGGCCGAGGTCAAGCTTGTGCCCTACAACTCGCTCCCCTTCTGCGGTCTTGCCTTCAAGCTCGAGGAGAACAACTACGGCCAGCTCACCTACATCCGTGTCTACCAGGGCAAGCTCAAGAAGGGTTCCTATCTCTTCAACTCCCGCACCGGCAAGAAGGTCCGCATTCCCCGCATTGTGCGCATGCACTCGAACGAGATGGAGGACGTCAGCGAGATTGGTGCCGGCGAGATCTGCGCCGTCTTCGGCGTCGACTGTGCCTCGGGCGATACCTTCACCGACGGCGACCTCCCCTACACCATGACCTCCATGTTCGTCCCCGACGCCGTCATGTCGCTGTCGATCAAGCCCAAGCGCAGCGGTGACGCCGACAACTTCTCCAAGGCCATGAACCGATTCCAGCGCGAGGACCCCACCTTCAGGCTCCATGTCGACGACGAGAGCGAGGAGACCATCATCTCCGGCATGGGCGAACTGCATCTCGAGATCTACGTCGAGCGTCTCCGCCGCGAGTACAAGACGGACTGCGAGACGGGCCAGCCCCGCGTCGCCTACCGCGAGACGGTCTCGCGCCGCGCCGACTACGACTACCTCTTCAAGCGCCAGACGGGCGGACCGGGCGACTACGCCCGCGTCGCCGGCTGGGTCGAGCCGTACACGGACCCCGAGCAGAACCTGTTCGAGCAGCAGGTCGTCGGCGGCAGCATCCCCGACAAGTACCTGTCCGCCTGCGCCAAGGGCTTCGACGAGATCACGACAAAGGGCCCCCTGCTGGGCCACAAGGTCATTGGCACCAAGATGGTCGTCACGGACGGCTCGACGCACGTGACGGACTCTTCGGACCACGCCTTCAGCCTCGCGACGCAGTTTGCGTTCCGCAAGGCCTTCGACGACGCCGGCGGCCAGATCCTCGAGCCCCTCATGAAGACGACCATCACGGCGCCCAATGAGTTCCAAGGTAACATCATCATGCTCATGAACAAGCGCCAGGCCACCATCATCGACACTGAGGTCGGCAGCGAGGACTTCACGCTCATTGCCGACTGCTCGCTCAACTCCATGTTCGGCTTCAGCTCGCAGCTGCGTGCCGCCACACAGGGCAAGGGCGAGTTCGGCATGGAGTTCAGCCACTACGCCCCTGCGCCCCCGCATCTGCAGTAAGTTTCTCTCGAAGTAACAGATTAAGGCAGACAGATGACTGACCACCGCGATTATAGGAAGGAACTCATCGCCAAGTACCAGAAGGAGCTCGAGGCGAAGAGGAACAAGTAGAGGCTGCACGAGTAGACTAGAGGCGTCTCGCCCTCGACCCCGTTATGTACCATCATGTAAACAGCTCGGAGAGGCGTGGGGCACGGGATGCCCCGGCCGGGACCGGCATGGGGGGTCATATGTACACTGTATCATAATGTAGCAGAAGCGCAAAGCATGCGCGCCGCCTGGATATCCACGGGCGTTTATAGACGAGCATGGCGAAGTACATGGATGAAAGCATCTCACTCCAATGAAACGAATAAAGCACGATAGGAACACATATATGATGATCAGTTCTGCTTTGAAATCTTCTTTTATCTATCCTGGTGACGTTCTGCTACTCGTACAATCCCCATGCTTACAGCCTCCTGAGGATATCCTCGACGACCTCGTCCGTCTTGGCGGTGCCGCCGAGGTCGGGGCTGAGCAGCTTGCCCTCCTCGAGGTTCGCGTCGACAGCAGCGTAGATCCTGGCGGCGGCGGCCTCCTCGTTGAGGAACTCGAGCATGAGGGCCGTGGAGCGGAGCGTGGCGATGGGGTTGGCGATGTTCTGTCCCATGATGTCGGGCGCGGAGCCGTGGCAGGGCTCGCCGATGGCGAAGCCCTCGCCGACGTTGGCGGAGGGTACGAGGCCGAGGGAGCCGACGAGGGCGGCGGCGCCGTCGGAGAGAATGTCGCCGTAGAGGTTGGGGGCGACGATGACGTCGTAGTCCTCGGGCTGGCGGAAGAGCTTGTAGACCATGGAGTCGACGATCTGCTCCTCGACATTCACCGACGAGAAGCGCGGGTCGGCGAGCGCGGCGCGCGAGGTGGCGCGGAAGAGGCCGTCGGTCTGCGAGAGGACGTTGGACTTGTGCGTGATGGTGACGAGCGGTGCGTCGTGGACGGAGGCGGCGCCCTGGGCGCGGATCTTCTGGCGGCGCAGGGCGATCTCGCCGGCCATGGTGGCGATGCGGTGGGAGGCGCGCTCGGAGATGCGCTTGATGGCCTCGGCGACCTTGCCGGAGCCGTCGGGTGCGTCAAAGGTGCGCTCGTCCTTGACGTAGAGGTCCTCGGTGTTCTCGCGGACGATGACCATGTCGATGGGCTTGTGGGCGGTGGCGACGGACTTTACGGGGCGGACGTTGGCGTAGAGGTCGAGCTTCTTGCGCAGGGCGACGATGGGGGACGAGTAGCCCTTGACGGCCTTGGAGGGGGACGAGACGGCGCCGAAGAGCGCGCCGTCGCAGCCGTTGCGGAGGGCGTCGACCGTCTTGTCGGGGAGGGCGGCGCCGGTGCGCTCGAAGGTCTCGAAGCCGGCGTCGAGGTTGGTGAAGTCGAACTTGAGGCCGAGCGACGAGGGGAGGGCCTCGAGGAGGCGGCGACCGGCGGGGATGACCTCCTTGCCGATGCCATCGCCGGGGATGAGGCCTGGGGGGGGAAACAGTCAGCGCGGGTTGTGGAGGGTGGCATCTGATAGGCAGAAAATGAACGTACCGATTCTGAGTGTGCGGACAGACATTGTGACGTGAATTGACCCTCTGCGAATGCTGTCTGGGGATGTTGGGGGAGAGGTGTGTTGGTGGGAGGATGTCACAGTTTCGAGGCCATCGCGGTTGCCGGACCGGGGAATGAATTTTTCGGGGCAGCTCGGTGGACAGTGGCCCCGGACTCGGAGCGCCGAACACACCACGCCGAGGTTGCCATCAGCCATCAGCCATACTTATCAGCCATATCAGCCATTATCAGCCATACCGGAAGGCTATAGAGACAGGGACCACCCTGACTGAATGCTTTCCTCAGGGACGATCTGTATTTATTTCTTTTCCTCTCTGACTAGCTGCGGCTGGTTCCGAGGGATGTAACCGTCCCCAGAATATCCATTCATTAGACTGTGGATTATTTCAAATGTACGAACTTGTTCTTATCGTCCCGGTTGAGTTCTGGGGCTGATTTCAGATGCCGCCATTTGTTGCTGGACGGTCGCCATGCGCAATGCACCAGCGCCGATCGGAGGCTGCCAGACTCGGACTGTCAGTCAACAGCCCAGTGTTGCTGCATGATGCGCCTCCACGCTCCAGTGGGAGAAGAGAACCCCTGAACAACCCCGCAGAAGCTAACCGGGTTGGTCGTGGGCGGAATGGAGCTCCCTCATCAATTCGAAGCTCTTGGGATGAAAGGGGGCAGACGAAGGATCTCACGAGCGACAATGCTCGTCCAGAAGCGAGTCCTCTCATCTTGTTGTGACAAAATGAAGCTATGCAGGCACTGTCCGTTTCCAAGGAAATCGACGTCGACGAAGCGGACATGCCGCTGGCCATGAACTGCGGTGAAACAAGCGGTGCATCAGTGGGATCGGTGCTGTGAAGCTTGGGAAAAGGGGGGATCCTGGCATACGCCAAACGGGGCTGCCGGGAACCACGGGTGCTTCTGTACCACCTCATGTCCAGACTCCAGAGCATGAGGTGCACCCTTTCTTCTGGTTTGCACTGTCAAGATCAGATCAGCAGCTGCAGAGCCCAATTGTCTCCCTCCCCTCCAGGAAACGGCCAAGCGAGGATGTGCAGAGGGGGCCACTTGGGCCTTGGTTGACCGCCCAAGAGTCTGGCGAACGAACCCCTTTTACCCCTGCAGCGATGGATCGGGGTCCAGTCAAGGTGCATGCATCGAGCGAACCCCTGACACACGCGCAGACCAGACCTTCGGACAACTCATCCAGCGTGCCAGCCTCGATCTATCAGCGATTGCCCAAGAAAGAGGGCACACAGGATCTTCCTCTCCTCCTCTTGCTGCTGCTGTTGTCTCTCCTCGCCTGCCAAATCACATGTTGTGGAGTGTTCGTCCCAACTGATGGCCGTCCTGGAATCAGACCAGGTCTCTCCTCCGTCGTGTAATTAAACTGATTCATTCTCCCCTCCCCCAAACAACTCGAACCAGACTGGAGCCCCGGCCCGAGCCTCGAACCACACGGGGCCGAACTCGAACCCACCTCATCACCCACCGAGCAACGTATTATTTACTCTCCTCCGTCGTTTCCCTGTCTCAGGCACCGATCGCTACAGCTGCATAGCAACAAACGACGAGATCGCTCCCGGCCCGCGTGCACAAACGCAACCACGCTCCTTGTCCACCACGTCGATTACACCCCCAAGGAGCTCTGCTCCCGAGAGCTTGGCGCGTCGGTCAGTGCTCTGCTTCTCTTCGCGTGGACGCCGAGTCAGCCAGCACCTCGCGCTCCCACCGCCTACCGCCACCGTTTCCCAACCGCTCAAGCCCTCGCCTCACCGTCTTTCGACGAGAGCCGGCCTCCAGCTCAAGGCGAGAAGTCTCGTCTCCAGAGGCACGAAGTACGACCCGAACCTCGAATTGACTCTGCTGAGCGTCGCACATTCGGTGCCTCTCCGATTGCCATCGCAGCAGCCACGTCTGCACCTCCAATCTCGATCAATACCCAGCCGATTCACGACGGTCGCGTCCTCGCGCGCGCAACACCGCCGCCATGTCCCAGGTCAAGAACCTCAGGGCCATGTTCGAGCAGAACAAGCAGGATGCGAGCCCTCCGGACAAGGCGGCAGGCTCTGACAGAGGCCGCTCTCCTGTAGGATCCGGTATGGACTGCGTCTTTCCTTTGTCCCCTTTCCCCTCACTTTCGGGGTCCTCCCTTCCTCTCCGTCGCGTCTTGGGCGAGAGGGGACGCGCGACGCAGGCGCCAAAAGAAAGTTCGCGCTTCGCCGCGTTTGGGCCTGGAAGCTGGGTCCTGACCGCCTGAAAGACAGCGCGAGGCAGCTGCTGTCCCGCTGAAATCCGGGCCTGCTCTACGTCACCTTCATGTCACCCGCCTTCTCCTTAGGGCCACCTTCAAGTCTTCCAAGTAGTTGAACTCTCCTTGAAGCTCCTGCCGCTGACTTCCATCTCTTCTTCACAGCTGGAACTTCCACGCCTCCTCCTAGACCTCTCTCCAAAGTCCGCACCAGCTTCGTTGCCGTCGTCGAAAAGGATGGCCGAATGGGCCTGAGACGCGACCCGAGCTCAGATTCCATCCCTACAACACGCAGTCTTTCACAACGCCGCCTCAGCACCAATACCGAGGAGGGCTCCATCTCCGCCATCTCGGACAAGATGGCCAGCATGACACTCGCTTCCGAACCTATCCCAGAGTCCCCGCGTCAGGCCGACTTCAAGGCACCGACAAAGACCCCCAATGGCACAAATGAGGATGCATCCAAGCTGGGTGCCCTCACAGACAAACCGAGCAACAACCCCGACAAGCACGTTGACCTCGAGACGCCCACGCCCAAGCTTCTCCCGGGGGATCCTACTGCCGACGTTCCCTCCACTCAGCCCTTGGGCCCGGCCAAGGCAAGCACAACGAATAACGCCACGGCCACACCGAAGGCAACGGCAAAGACCGCCGCTGCCCAAGGAACGCCCAAGTCTACGACAAAACACTCCAGCAAGCTTCAGCCGGTGAGCATCAGCAAGCCCGCCGGCAAGCCCCCCACCAAATCCCCTTCGCTTCCCAAGACACCCACTGGCGGACTGCCCAAGTCCGCCAGCCAGCCGTTGCCCACGAGGTCACATCCCCCGAAGAAGACCACCGAGAGGACGGCGGCTTCCAAGGCCAGCACCGCGACGACTGCCAAGTCGACCACGACAAAGTCGACGGCCTCCACAGCGGCGAAGAAGCCTACCCCGGCTCCCGTATCACTACCCTCCTCCAGCAGCACCGGCTTCGTCAAGCCCAAGGTCAAGTCGCCCACACGTCCGGTCAACCTGCCCTCTTCTCTCATGGCTGGCACCGCCTCCTCCCAATCCAAGACAAAGGACGGAGGTCGCGATTCGCTGGGCCCTCGCGGATCCGGCATCAGCCGATCCCCTAGCAGGGTGAGTGTCTCTACACAGAACGCCGGTCCTACCAAGACAATCAGGCGGCAGAAGTCGACCATCAATCATCCCCGCCCGAGTATCGGCCCGCCTCCCAAGAAGGCCGCCCAGGACCACCCGGTGGCTAAGAAGGAGAAGGATGTCGACGAGGGATTCCTGGCCCGCATGGCCCGACCAACCCTCAGCTCGGCCTCCAAGGTCAACGAGAAGGCCCCCGTCACGCCGCCACGGGTCCATGCCCCCAAGAAGGAAACTAGTACCACCCGGGCAAGCTCGACGGCGACGAGCACGCGGAGGCCCGCGCCTCACTCGGCCCACGCTGCTACCGGCAGTCCGGGGTCGAAGAAGAAGCCGACCAGCGTCATGGGTGCTAGCGATGAGGTGGTCGAACCCTCCAAGATTGAGGAGGTCGAAGTTGAGGAGGCCCTGCGGAACGCGACGGAGATCCCCGAGGTCGAAGAGCCGGTCGAGGCTCTGCATGTTGCGGCCGACATTCCCGAAGTCGAGGAGCAGGCGGAGGAGACCACTCCCGCACCCGCTGTCGAGGCAGCCAAGATCGAACAGGAGGCGCCGGCCGAGGTATTCGCTGAGCCGGAAGTTGAGCCTGAGGCTGAGGCCGAGGCTGAAGCAGATGCGGCCCCCGTCGACGAGAAGGGTGCCGAGACAACTGAGCTTCCTTCTGTTGCCGAAGAAGCCAAGGAGGTCGAGGTAATTCCTGCTGCTGAAGAGGCTGAAGCCGTCGCGGAAGAGACCCTGTCGAAGACGGAGGCTGAGCCATTGGCCGAAGACCCTTCTGCCGAGAAGAAGGAAGCCGAAGAAGCAGCTGAGGTGCTCCCCACGACTGGCACCAGCGAGCCACTGATGGACACGGAAACATCCGTGGAGACCAAAGAAGACAAGAAGGATGCCGCCCTCCCGGAGACGGAGCCTAAGCCGGCCGATGATGTGACCGCCACGGCCCAGGGAGAGACCACCGAGGCCAAGGAGGAGTCTCAGCCCAAGTCTCCGTAGAGCTACAGACGCGACTTTGTCTCTTTCAGGTGGCCCAGGGGCAAGACCTGATTTTCTGGGCCGTGTCTGGGAATGCAGCTGCCGATGGGCGAGCTAGGTGTAAGATGGTTGCGTGGCGGGGTGCATAGTTTTGTTAGAAGAAGCGGTAAGAAGAATTGATACCTCTGTCTGTTTATGCTTTGCTCTTTCCGGTCATTTCAAGCAGCCCGGTGATTGTGTGCCTCTATCATGATTTTATTGATGAACTTGTGCATTTCTCATGCTTAAAATGGCCCAGGCCTGGTATTGCCAAGAGAAGCCGCATCGAGAGCTCACTACAACGATGTGATTTGGGCACTCTTGCGAACTGCTCAAAAACTTCTTGCATCTGCTGGAATCTACTGAAAACGATGCCTAATATGGCTCGTTTGATGCCGGGGTGGAGGCAAGGCCGAGACACGACAAGTCGCTGCACATGAGGCTCTTAACCCCGAGCAAAGTATACACTGACAATTCTGCCGGGCCTCCTGGAGACTGCGGTCATATCGATGAATACATCATCAAATGTTAAACAGTATTGACACTCTATGCCACTGGTGTACAATATGGTACAAATACAGGTCGGGATATCGTAAAGCTCCCCCACGGAGCACTCGGGCCTCTCTTCCGTCTTTTCCCCCTCTTGTCTTTTTTTCGCTCACCACGCCCGGAAGACAACCATGCCGCCGAGCCCCTTGTCCAGCGCCTCCCTCGCCTCCAGCATCCCCTTATCCGTCATGAGGAACAAGCACTCGCCCAGCCGCAGGCCCTTGACATGGGCGTCCTTGGAGGGAAACCCGCGCACGACGCGCGCGAGGTCGGGCAGCTTGATGGTGATGGGCCGCTTGGGGCGGTGTACGTTCTCGAGCTTCTGGAGGACGGGCTTGTTGTCCCAGTACTTCAGCCCGAGCCAGATGCGGCGCGTGGCGGCGTTGGCGTGCGTGGCTGGCTCAGGGTCGCGGGCGAGGTCCTCGGGCGTGGGCGGCTGGGGCCCGCCGCGGTGCACGGAGGAGATGAAGCCGGCGCGGTGGAGGGCGAGGGCCATGGCGAGGTTTACTTTTGTCGCCGGGAGGGAGGTCATGCCCAGGCGCGCTTTGGCGACGTTGGAGAGGTGCGCGCAGGCGTTGATGGCTTGGTAGATGGCCATTTTGGCGGTGGGTTTGGATGGTTTGGGAGGGAGATGTCGGGGAGGTGTGTCTGTGTGGTTGGCGGAAGGTGAGCCGCGAGGAGGCTCTGGTGCCTTTTGGTGATTGTGGTCGTCGCAGTCGGAGGGTCGAGAGCGGACGACCTGGGTGTCCTGTCGGCGATTGACCCTGAGGGATGACAGGGAGCGTTTGCGTATTTGGGGGTGTCAGGATTGGCCCGTCAGCGCGTAGGTTCGATGGGGCACGCTGCTGTCGCTGATGTTGCCAGAAGTGGTGATCTGCTCGTCCGAGTTGTCGATGCCATCCAAAATTTCGAGATGGAGTTCTCGATGACTAAGGATAGTGGCTGGAGTTATCTGTGGCTCAGGTGTGGCTTGTGAGCAACACCCCTGGCGCCGGATATTCTTGGCACGACCCCTGCCACTTGGGCGCATCGTCATCCACGACGTCTGATTGGCTCGCGACATGCCACTTGGTGATCTTTTAAGCGCCGACTCGACCACTTGCTGTGACCTCCTGCAGTGCGACCCCTCGTGGGAAATGCAGGTAGAGGCCATGTTGGGACTGGGAGCTGTCGGCCCCCTGCCGGGGCTTACTCCCCTCGAAGATTTATGTGCGGTCTGGTAGGGAGCTGAACTTTTCCTCTCCATCATCGTGAGCTTGCGACCTGACAGACCTCGACTGGCTCAACACCTTGAAGCGCTGCTTACAGCCCACGAGGCTCGAAACTCCTGACGATCAGAGACCCTCAAGCGATCCTTGGCTTTACCAATAATTGTCGTTGTCGCAAAAGCGCGGGGTCTTGGAGCTCGTGACTCGCTCTTCTACCTCTCCCTCCAGGTCCTTTGTTCATCGCAACGTCCTTGTCTGCTCGGGGAACACAATGGCGGCTCATCCTGGGGAGGAGAATGTCGCGACCCTGTCAGTACATTCCAATTCGCACACACATCCCATTCGAAGTCATGACTGACACGGTGCTATGGTGCAGCTTCGCCGACGTCCACTACTTCTACGGACCTCCCACCAACAACCCACCGCATCATCGCTTCGACAAGGGCTCGTACGTGTACCTGTTCGAGAATGCGAGCGAGCGCCGCGCCCGAATCGAGGTCGCCAATCAGCCGGGCACCGATGACCAGGATGCCTTCGAAGGCTGTACGTTCGCTGCCGCCTCATTCCATCACCTCTTCTAACACCCGTCAGTCCTTGACCAGACACACGTGAGCTACTCGTACAGGCACCAATGCCTCGTCTCCATCACAATCAACCAGGCCAACGACCCCAGCGTCTGGCACCTCCCGACCTTTGACCCGCGCAACGAGAACAAGTACCACTACCCGCTCCACTCCCTCGACATCTACTTCTGGGCCAAGCAGGACGCCCTGCAGTTCGTCAACGGCATCAGGAGACTCCTGCCCGCCTCCCAGCTCAACATCGAGGACGAGCCAGCTCCCCCTCCCCACCAGGCCGACCCCAGCGCCGTCGTCCAGCAGCTCGAGCACCTGGCCGTCGCCGACCCCTCGTACCACGCACCCCAGCCTCCGCCCCAAGCAGCGCCCGTCCATCATCAGGTCCCCATGTCCGCCGTCACTGCGGAACAGCCACAGCAGGCCTTCGTCCCCATGGCCTACAATCCAGCTGCCCCCGCGGCGCCCGAGCAGATCCGGCACCGCGAGAAGACGCCTCCCCCGGAAGACGGCGGCATCGACCCCCTCGCGCAGGCCGTCGCGTACGACGCCCAGGCACCCTTCTCCCCGGGCTTTGTGCCCCCTCCCGGCTTCCATTCCGGCCAGCACACGGCGCCGCCGGGCACACCGGGTCTCCCCGGCCCCCCGTCCGCCCTGGGCCCGCACCCGGGCGCCCTCCAGCGATCCGCCACCATGCCAGTCCAGCAGCCCGGCACGCCCGGCCTGCCGCCGCCTCCGCCCGGCGGGCCCCCTGCCCAGCAGCAGCAGCAGCAGCAGCACGTCTCGCCGCAGGGCACGCCGCCCGCGACGGCGCCGCCGGGAGGGTACTCGCAGTACTCGTACGCGCAGCAGCAGCAGCCGCAGCGGGTGGGCGACGCGGCGGCGTACTCGATCCACTCGTCGTTCTACACGCCGACCGAGGCCGAGGCGCACAAGTATAACAAGGAGCACGGCAAGGGGAAGGAGGGCGAGCCGCCGAAGAAGCTGGAGGAGAACTTTGGGAGGCTGGAGAAGGGCATGTCGGGGATGCTGAAGCGGTTCGAGAAGAAGTTTGGGTGAGGGGGGTTGGCGTGTTGAGGGGGGTTGGTTTTGGGTAGTTGAATATGAGGTTTGAAGAGGTCTAATTCTTTGGGCTTGCACCTTGACTCGCCATCTCCATGACTTCAAGCTCGTGAATTTTACTTGAAGAACTCTTCTGGTCTCCTCGGGAGGGACAAGTTCATCCCCTCATACTCAGACACGTAGCACAGTTCGGGTCCTGACACTGTCCGTCCGCTGCACCCGGCCCATCACCGTTGTTCTCCTGGCCCCCTCCATCCTCGCTGCCGCCCCCTTGCTCTCCCGCTGCTGTCGATCCCGTCTCGACCCCGTTTTCGTCCTCGGCCTCTGTGGGCATCTTGCTCATTGTCCAGATGGTCCCGGTTGCGTCTTCGGAGTAATCGTCAATCAGCTGCGCCAGCTCATAGTGCTCCTGCTGCCGAGCCACGTCCGCCGCCGTGCCGTATGCTATCACGCCCGCCTCTTCCTCCAGCGTGAGCCCGGAAGTGACGGCCGCACGGTCGATGCCCAGTTCCAAGAGCCACTCGCAAACGTCCGACTCTCCGTTCGCGGCAGCGTAATGGAGCGCGGTGGCGCCTCCGTGATCCTTGGTATCAATATCGACGCCGCGACCGAGGAAGAACGCCGCGGACAACGTGTTGCCCAGAACGCACGATCTCATGACGCAGTTCGTGCCGTCTTTGTCGGCCGTGTGAACGTTCGCCCCCCATTTGTTGAGGAATAGCATGGCAATCTTGAGATGGAAGCCATAGTACGTCGAGGCAACGCACAGCAGCGGCGTCTGGCCCGTGTCGTCCTGCCACTCCATCATCTGCTGGCCCCCTTGCTGCAGGAGAAAGTCCGCGGCCGCCGCGTCTGACGCAATCTCGTGCAGGGCCGAGGCGTTCTGGTGGTTCCTGTGCGTCACGTCGGCGCCGCGGGCGACGAGGAGCTTGACGGTCTCCAAGACCGGCCAGGCGCAGCTGACTACGTGGAATAGGGGTGTGTTGCCCAGCCCGTCCTGCAGCTGAGGGTCCGCTCCCGCGTCCAGGAGCATCTCCACGATTTTTAGGTTCTTGCTCTCGGACGCGCAGCCGAGGGGGCAGAATGTGAACAGGTGATCGTCTGTCCAGATGCCGCCGACGTCGGCGTAGTTGACGTTGGCCCCGGCCTTGATCAGTGTCTGCACGGCCTGGGCGTGGCCTAATTCGGCGGCATACATCAGCGGCGTGTATCTCATTGTTGGGGGTCCGGTCCCATCGCCCTCGTTCTCATTCTCGTTCTCGTTCTCGTCTGTCTGCATCTCGACCGTCGACTCGGGGTCGACGTTCCCGTGCCCGACCTTTCTGACCATGAGCTCGAGCTCCCGCGTGAACCCTCTGCGCGCAGCGGCGTGGAGCGGTGTATGGTTCGCCTCGCTGTCGCCGTGCAGGGGATCCGCGCCAACCGTGATCAGCTTTCGTACAATATTCAGCCGCTCATGCGCCGTCTGCACCTCGTCCACGTCGAAGCACTCCAGCACCGCAAGGAGAGGGGTCACGCCGCGCTCGTCTTGGGCGCAGGGGTCGGCACGCTTCGAGAGGAGACACTGCACGGCATCAAACGAACACTCGACGGCGGCCTTGTACAGCGGCGTCTCCATGTAGTCGTCGACGTCGTCGATCCCCGCGCCGCTATCGATCAGGGCCCGGACCGCGGGGACGTTACCGTTCTTCACAGCCAGGTGGAGCGGCGTCTCGCCGAAGCTGGAGCGCGAGTCGAGCCTCGCCCGGAAGTAGATGAGGCATCGAACGATGTTGCAGTCGACGCCCTTCTCAACCGCGCAGGAGAGGGGGGTCTCGTCTGTATCGGGAAGTGCGTTCGGGTCGGCACGGGACATGAGGAGACGTTCCACTTCGCGTAGGTTGGAGGAGGAGATGGCCTCTTGGAGCTCGGCGGAGAGAAAGAACCCCGAGGACCGACCGTAGGGAGAGGAAGGGCCGACGCTGAGGTGCTGAGTCCTCTGCAGCATGATCTGCATGCCGGCTTGGAGGTTGAGGTCTGCCTCACTTGTGTATTGATGATTATCAGCCCTTGAGCTAGAAAGTCGGTGTGAGGATGTACTCACAGTCCAAAGCCTTGCAGGATAAATTGGATCTGACTCCTCCACGCCCGGATAGATTCAAGCACCTCTCGCAAGAAGTCCTCATGCCAGACAACTCTAGCACTGTTCCAGAATCCAAAGCCCGAGCTCTTGGCCAGCTTGGAGTCCTTGGACGCCCGAAGTCGATGGGACTCGGATCGCAGCTCGGCAAGCATTGGGCTGATCACCGTCTGGCATCTCTCGAAGCACTGGTGTAGCTCGCTCTGTGGCAGCTGCGCCCTGTTGGCGGACGGACTGTGCATGAGCCCGCTGAGTTTCTGCGTGACCGTCTCCGTTATGTGGCACTCGGAGATGAGATCTGCGAGAAGGGTCGGGGCGTTCTGGATCCTTTTTCGTATGTCCTCGAGATCTTTGATGGTGGTACATATGCTTTTGCTCACTGGCAGCAGGACTGCCGCGACACTCAATGGATCCATGGCAGCAGAAGAACGACCTTGACCCTGGAGGCACTGTGAAATCTGGGCTTGACCGCAGCCGTAGGGAAAATGCGAAGAGCAGAAAAGCCAGAAAACGCGAAGCAAGATGAGGGGTCGCTCGCAGGCTGACTTTATGGGAACACGCCGAACGCCGTACAGATCAGGCTGGGGGCAAATACGCAGCGGCGCCGTGTTCTCGACCAGCAGGCCCCCCCTGCCAAAGCACTCCATATCGGGGGCCGCTCGCTTGGATCCTGCAGCCCCCTGGAACTCTGGATTACCCCGGTAGCTGCGCCCCTTTTTGAGGACTTTTTGCTCTCGTCCATATCGAATCAGGTGCGTTGCGCGACCACCATCACTCAGAGTCGGTTAGTGCAGCTGTCTGCTACGCCACGAGGCTGCATCGAAGGTGGGTGGAACGACGAGGATTTCGTCTCTGGACGCCTTCGGCCCCCAACAGCGACTGCGGGGAAGAAATCAGGCTGAGGCGCCCCGAGGCGGCCTGTAGGTGGCCATGAGCCAGGAGAATGCCTCGCGGTATAGAGACGGACCTCATTGAATTCCAGCTTGGTGTGGCAAAAATAAATTGAATAGAAATCATTCCCTTTGGCGCTTGAAGGCAAGGCATGAGACACCTCTGTCCTCCAGGGTCACTGTCTCTCTTGACCCTCATCAGTACCCACCCCTTTGAAGCCCGATGTGAGTTCTCCCAAGGCAGTAATTTCACGCAGTAAGATCGTATTTGCCTGTTCCTGTTTCTCGACAGCATCTTGTATTTGCGCTTCGAGTCCGCGCAAATGGGCTTCGAAAGTACCGATGTTGACCAGCAGGTCATGGACATTTTTCCCATGGCTGCTCAGTTGCCTTCACATGCGTGTCAGCCACCATAAACAATCGGCTCGGGTATCAGGGCGTGGACTTACGCAGTCGACTTGGTAGCATGGTACAGCAGAATCCGGGACCGAATGGTCTCCCTTTTCTTCATCTTCTCTTGGATATCGTCACGTACCATGTACCAGCGCACCAACCGAGGTGTCTTCCCGACCCTGACGATAATCATCACACTTTGTTTCACCATTGTCCACGTCGGCGATGCTAATCCCGGCGTCGACTGGATGAAAACGTCCATCGCGTCAAAGGTCTGAGTGACACGAAGCACAGCCGTTTGGAGGCTATGTCCAACACTTCTTCTGGCCTGTCGCTGCTCACGCAAGAGCTCTTGGGCTTCATTGGCCGCATGTTCCCAGGCGACACTGTTGCTTCCATCTGCTTGCAGTGGACTTGGTTATCTAGATAGCAGCTTTACAAGGTCTTCAACGCCATAGACCTTCATGTACTGGAGCATGATGGAGAACTCAGTTTCGTAGAGCTGAGATATGATGTTGGAAAGCCGCTCTGCTGCTGGGTCGTCAACAAACTCCTGCTTTTGGGCTTCGGCTAGTAACCGAGTCTCCTCGAGTGTTTCGACAATGGAGTCAAATGTTGCAAGCATCTCCCGTTCCCCATTGCGAAGGATGGTGTAGCGAATATAGACGAAGGCAGTGACTGCCGTGAGGAACGTGAGAATACCGGTGATGCTAGCGGTGATTGATAATGGACTGTCGTCCATCGTAGCGCTAATATTAGCTCTAGTCTCGTCTGTATGAAGAAGTGTGCACTGGTGTCCGACCTCAGCGGGCACTGTTAGGAGATCAGAGAGACTTTTCATCAATGAGTCGAGTGCGGGGTATCCCGGAATATAGTTTTGCCGCTCAGCCTGTTCAACTTGGACCAGAGTCCAAGTAATGAGCCTCACCAGCCAAAATAGACCTCAAGCTGCGTCTGATGCGGAGTCTCCATGGGTGAAAGACCTCACACACCAAAACCGCACAACTGGGTGTTAGCAATATGAGTGGACCCAGCTCAGATTTGGAGTTCGCTGGCTGATTGGGAAGTCAGTTTCATGCAACTTGAAAAGTTAAACCTTAAACCGATGGCGTTTCTATGGCGCTTTGCGACTTGACTTCCTATAAGTAGGCAACACATCCCCCTGCTCTTCATTCAAATTTTCTCAACTCACCAATCCATCTCCACGTCTTCCATTATCTACCACCTTCATTTGCCTGACGTTCAACACATTCCAGGTTCACCAATAAGGAAAAGCTGCCAATCGAGCATGAATCTGGAGAGCCAACAGCAACAAGCAACGGACGGCAAATCGCCATGTCTGATTCACATCTTACGTCACGGCCAGTCCCTACACAAGTGAGAACACTCATCTTCGAAGCAATATTGGGGCAAGACTGATGTTTTCTGTAGTGTCGACAGAGACCTCAAGCATCGAGACCCTGGCCTGACTGAGACCGGCACCCAACAAGCAACAAACGTAACGCTGCCAGCGAAGCCAGATCTGATCATCGTGTCACCAATGACACGAACCATCCGAACGGCAAGACTAACCTTTCGACAATGGCTTCCTTCCACCCCCATCCAAGTCTGGCCAGACTTACGCGAAGCTCACGATGCGCCGTGCAACAAAGGCTTTGGTCGTGAAAAACTGGAAGCCAGGTTTCCAGAAATGGACTTTTCAGAATGCCGCGATAAGTGGGACTATCCACCGCAGAACTCCGCGGACGCTGCAGCCCGCGCCGAGAGAGTTCGAAAGAGGCTGAAGGCCCTGGCATGTTCTGGCGACTATCAGAACATCTACGTGGTCAGCCATCGCGGGTTCATAGCCTTCCTCGTCGAAGGCGACAGATTTGACGTTTGTGGTAAGATTGATTTGTTTGTTTCGCTCTGCGCTGGCTAACTGACAAGGCGGCCTAGAACTTCGGTCGTTCCGCCTTGCTTCGGATGATGAAGTTGAAGGCTTGAGATTCGGCAAAGACTGTGATACGGGGACTGATCGGGACTTTGGCCCGACTCTCTTCGTGCCAGACCGCTTGTCTCGCCCTATACGTTCTATTGCAGCCCTCTTAGGGGATGTGTAGACAGAAAGAGGGCTTGTGGAATGTTGAAGTAAGTCAATGCGGGGATGGATCGGCAGAGGGATGTTGGGCGAGGTCGCGAGCTGATTGAGGTGTAGCTCGCGAAGAGGGTCGGCAGATGCGATGACTTCATTCGCGAACCTACTTAGTTGTTGCAAAATAGTTGGCAGTTGAAGCTACCCTCGGAGTGTGGAAGAAGAACGTGATCGTGTTATTGTGCGTGACTTTGTGTTCAAAGCCAAAATGCCAGCAACTGCGACGGCGCTGCCGAAAAGTCGGCGACATCATCCACATCAGGAAGCGAACCAACGAAGAAAGACAGACCATCGCCCTGACAGAATAAGACAGTCCTGTTCGCCGGTGAAAATCATCAGGCCCTAGCGATGAGTCTTCATCGTACACGGGCTCCGTGAAACCGAAGCGAACCGTCCGCGCACATTCGGTGCCGAGCGCCCACCAGCAGTCTCCCTGAGAGCTGCTCATCTCCAACCCTTAAGGTAAGTTGGGAGGAGCATGGCCGTGCCTATGAGCACCTGATTTTCTAATGTTCGGATTAGCGCCGTACCTGAGCAGGTGACTGATGATGTCCAAGTCTACCTGGTACGCCGTGATGGCGTAGTACAGCATCGCGTGCCCATCTGTTGTAATGTTCGGGTTGGTGCCGTGCTCGAGCAACCGGATGCGGCTCATGGTTGGCGGAGATCGGCGACAAGCCGACGTTCAGACGAGCGCGCCGGGTGCGCTCGACGATCAGGGCGCGCTCTGCCCTGATCTCGGGCTCTGTCATTCCGGCATGAATCTGGCAGTGACGCATGTGCGTCGCCATTTGATCTTTTCTGATCAAACGCGTGGCTGGTTATCAAGCCGTGGCTCTCCAGGTATAGCTGGTTCTGAGCCTCGCGATTCTGGGCACGCCTCTCGCGCTGCCTGGCGTTGGTGGTCCCGGGGTTCTGGGCCACGCTATATTTCACGCCCGAACACAAGGTTCTGAGTTGCTTGCTGCTTTGCGAGGAAGTCAATGTCCGACAGGTGATATTGAGCGGCGATTCTGGGCCCGAAGCTGACCGAAGCCCACCATTGCGCTTTCGACGTTCCCTTCAACGAGGATTAGGGCAACGATGGTTCATGAACTTCGACACGCCAACCTCACGGTACGGGCAATCCTACGGAGTGAACTCGGGGGTCCGCACGCCGACAAGTAGCTTGGGCAGGTAATCGGCGACGTTGTGGAAGCTTTTCGACCAAAACAAGCGTCATGTGGCTCGGCCTGCTCTATTCCCTCATGACGTTGGCCATTTTGAGCCACAACAAAACAATAATTGAGAGAGTGATCAGTCTATGCCACATCTCGGCCATTCTCTCGTCATGCCTGTGTAGAAAGTTGTCATAGTACCAAGAGAACCATTCTTGCCACTCCGCCAGTATTTCAGGCACGACCTCTCCTCCTGTCTCTGGTACACGCTCGTTCTTTGTGTCGGTGATGATTCCGCGGGCGATTCCAGCCGCGCTTTTGTTGATCCCTTTCCTAGCTGGAAAGAGCCAAACTAATTGAAGCCTTTGACGTTGGTGAAGCCATAAGTCGATTGAGAACCTCTCTACGCGCCGAGCTTGAATGGTAGATGTTGCTCAAACGATCGATGTCGGCCATCGCGGCCATGGCTTCCTCCAGACCATCAGCCTTGTGGGTACCACCAGGGGAGGTTCCTGAAGCCCCGGCCGCTTCGTCCAGTTGCTTGGACTGGCCATCTTGCTCCCGGCTCCTGTTTGGGTGCGATGACTGGGGGCTTGGGGATCTCAACAATGTTTTTCTTCGGCGACTTCTTGCACCGAGGGTTGGCGCAAATATGGTTGATGCTCTTGAAAGAGCCGATCTCATGGAACGGAGAGGCCGTTTTTCAGCTTCTCGAGATCTCTACCAACTCTGCGCTGCGTTTTGCGCTGCGCCGTTTTGTGGCCCGTCCAAAATCATGGTATGGAGGGCGAGGAACGTCGTCCTCTTAGGGCGAAGGGTTGGGACCAGCGAACTCGATGTTTACGCGGGAGGCCGCGTTCATCCTGGAGGTAGTCTGTGATGGCCTTGATCAACTCTGTGGGCGAGCCGGCGAAAAGAGCCAGCACGGCGGGCCCGGTTACGTGAGGGAGGCATGGCATCGGCCCCATACCGACGTCAAACGCGACCTTCCTTCGGCGGCCTGTAACAACGAAGAGCGTAATGGGAGGTTGTCCCAGCCACCCCAATCTTCCGGGGCGGGACTGGCTCTTGTGGCTTCACCGCGCCGGATATGATGACCTCGTTTCCTGGCCGCAAAAGCAGGATCAAAGCTTTACCGGTGACGTTGTGGGCCCGGGTCGAGATATAGATCGTCGACATGAACTTTAGTTCCAGAGTTGCTGTGCGTGTGCGGCAGGGCAGCGGGATGGAGAGACTGGCCCGCGTGATGCTGGCCGTGGTAATAGCGAAGCTCCATGATAGAATGCGAGTAGTGTCCGGGCGTGCCAAGGCGATTCGCAGTTGTCGCCGGGGCCTGAGTGCTGCGGACACCCCGCGGCATGGCGGATGGCTGGAGAGTGCGCTGTCGCTTGGACTGCGGAGATTCTTCAGCCTCTATTTCCAGGCGGTGTTTCGGTGTCCTCGGGGTGGAAGGGCCTAAGGCTGACCGACGCTCCTTTGGGCCAGCTCATAGGAGTCTCATCATCTCATGACAAGGCTCTGTCCAGTGTATCGTTGTCCGTGCCTTGTTGGCGTTGGACAGTGTTCTCACACGTCACGAACACACTTGACTTGATCCATCCCGGGATCCAGACAAAGAACTGGTGTCCATGAGGACTATTGCAGCCCACCAGTTGGCCGTCCACGGCCCTTAGTTCCATTCTTGTCTGCGTTATCTGGCTTTCTGGCGCCATTGGTGAAAACGTAGAGGAACGGGCGGGAGTTGTGGGCTCGGCTCGAGTTATAGATCGTCGACATGAACTGACAACGATCCTTCAAGCAGAACCTGTGAACCCATACACTTCGCGTGGATTAGCTAATATGCCTTAAAGCTCTCCCACCGGTAGAAGGTCCGGCAGGAATCGAGGTGCCTTTCTATACGAACGGACATTTCCACACTTCCCGCTATCATGATTCTTGTCCATGACACGGCGTGCGAGAGGCTGAAGGGTCTCGCTCGACGGATGGTGACGCGGCGCGGCGGCCTCGGACAGGTGGTGTTTGGCACAAATTGCAGTACTCTATGGGGCTGACCTTTGCTAATAGAGGCAGTCCTCGTCCCACATGATGAGAACCGAGATTTGTGGAACGAGAAGATGTTCTCACTAGCCTCAAGTAGCAACTGGGTTTTGATCAGCGTGGAAGAGAATGTAGAATCGCGGCGCAGGGTGTCGCTCTACGGGCCAGGCGGCGTTGGGTAGGTCGTGAGAACGGAGGTACATTTTGAAACTGCTGACCAGCGCAGAAAAACACAGATCGCACTGGCGTATGCCCACTGGCTGCGGGAGGCTTGCCCCGAGCGAGGACGCGTTGATCCCACGAGCTGAAATCCTAGGGACCACCCCGCTTGCGACACTGCCCCATACAAAATCCAGGCGGTGAAGTTAAGTGACAACTAGGACTAGTCGAAACGTCGGGTCTCCAGCCAGCTACCAGTGCATGTCTTTCCCGACTCTTTGAAACTCGTATGTAACTCCGCCGGGCTTCTCGCCTAACACTTGTCCCGTAAACTTAGCCCTCTAAGTATACCGTCCCCCCGACTTTCTAGGTAGCTATTATGAAAGCACTGAACGGACTTAATAGTTGAGTTCCTGGTAACCCAACCCTGAGCAGACCAGGCATCACAGAAGCCTTACTACCGAGCGTCGCATTCTTATCTTCGAAGCTGTGGCGGTAGGTGAAATTTCCAAACCCGCGCGGGTGCTTCCGGCGGCCCTGGACCGTAGAACGCCGCCATCCCTAATGGACGGTATGCCCTAAACCTGACTGAGCCTTTCAAGGACGGCCGCATAGGTCTTGGGCCACATCGAGCGTGACGGTGGCAAGGCACCAACAAGCGGGCCAAAAACATCCGAGTTGGCAACTGGCAGTGACTATGACAAAAGTCTCGTCCCAGAGCGCCCCAGCATTGGCGATGACCTCGCCCATCCGGCCGACAGAGTCAACATGGGCTCTGGGCTTCTGTGGGAATCTGGGGCCCGCTCTGGAAGACGCATCACGGGTGTGGGTGGATTCGGACTTTTTGGGTGGTACTGCAAAAGACCATGGAACGAAGAACCGGATATCTTGGTCCGTCACGTCAGCAGCCACTGGTCCGCCTTGTGATTTAGACCTTCACTGGTTCTATTTGGAACATGTCAGACCTGTTTAATCACAAATCATCTTTCAAAGCGGGGCACCACTTACCAAACACGAAGACCGCAACAGCCTTTTTGCCAGCCCCTCCTAAGACCCTGAAGGTGAATTCCTCTGCCGCGCAAGTGTGATCGAACTTGTTTGTACCGACAAAATGAACGTTCCACATCAAAGACACCCTCTCGTTCGCCCCCAAACCTACAATCCGATATGCGACAGACCCCTCAATCCCTACACCGATGTGGTGCGACACGCAGCGCCACATGCCACTTTCCCCGGCACGAATCTCCTGCGGCGGCTGCGATTCAGGAGCATCCATCCATTCACCGTGGCCGAGTCTTGGTGAATCAGGGTCGAGGTTGAGCTCCTCGTTAGTATGGTTCAGGACCACAACTATGAGCTCCCTGGTGGACATTTGCTCGTCGTTTGGCGATATTCGGCGAAGTTGACGAGATTTGACAAGTAGGATATCCCTTTGAATAATCTAGCTTGGCATAAACAAAAATGATGAGAAGAAGGCGAGAGGAGATTAATATAAGCGCAAAATAGCTCGATCAAAGGGTCTGGAGCTGAAGGGAGGTATGATGATGTGGTATATCCAAACGAACCGTATTTTAGTCAAACGTGTCCACCAAAAAGTTAAACATATGTTCAAAGGTCATCTGATTGCAAAATTGGTCCCATAATGTGCATGGTATATTGAAACGGCCAAACTAGGTTCTAGAGATCATCTAAAGTTGAGCCGAATCCGAGCTGAAAGGCGCTAGCAAATGGCAGTGGAGGGTCGCGATGCGGGCAAGGGCGTAGCTGAGTTTGCGTCTCGTAGGCGTCGTAACACAACCGCTCCTTCCTCGTCAGCCACATACGACACCCATAGACTCGCCGTGAGACATTACATCGTGGAGCTGTCATCAATGTCTGGTTCCAGCCGCGGTTTTTGTATCCCAAAAGATCAATGGTTTCATACGGGCCATCAAGCTCGAAATCTTAATTTTGTGGTTTAGGATTGTTCTCAGTCGTTAGCGGATTCACGTCCCTTCACGGAGCTGAGAACAGTGATCGTAGCAAGCGTAAACCTTATCCATAAACGGGAGGGGATATTTATCGGCGCCCTCGCCTCTCACCGATGATGAGATCCAGTTCCGTCCGAGTTTGTTCGGGTGCTTGGTAGCTCATACTTCACCACTCGCTCACTGTTCGCAATTGATCATGACGGTTCTCGCCTGCATTACCCTACTCACAGTTCTTCTAGCCTCGTTCGACGGTGGGTGATAACACACACCTGCATTAGGGATTCCATGAAGCTGACTCGACCTCCAAGCTGTGGTCTGCGTCCAACAGGCCAGCGAGGAGAAGCTTACACGCCTCGATGAACGAGCTGTGCCAAACGCTCCAGATGGATACGCCCCAGCTCAGGTCTCATGCCCCGAAACGCGGCCGGCCATCCGGACGGGAACGGCCCTGTCACCCGAGGAGACGGAATGGCTGCCGCGCCGCGAGAACAACACCGTTTCCGCACTGAAGACGATTCTCAGCCGAGCGAACATTGGCGACATCGACACCGACTCCTACATCGACGGTGTCATCAGGAACGGGAGCGCGGTGCCGCGGATCGGCATCGCTATCTCGGGCGGAGGGTACCGGGCCTTGATGAACGGGGCGGGCGCCGTTGCAGCATTCGACAACCGAACCGCCGGATCGACGGGCTCGGGCCAACTGGGCGGCCTACTCCAGGCTGCGACCTACCTCAGCGGACTATCGGGTGGGAGCTGGCTCGTTGGAAGCCTGTATGTGCAGAACTTCACGACGGTTGAGTCTATCATCTTCTCGTCCCGCGGGTTTCTCAGCAGCCTTTGGCAGTTCAACGACTCCATCATCGAAGGTTTGTATTTTCAATTTCTCCTTAACAATCGGCTTACTCGGATGACATGCAGGACCGGCAGATCTATCAGCAAAACAGTACTATCGCCAACTGTCGGAGGATGTCGATGATAAAGTCAGTGCCGGCTTCAACAAGACCATCACTGATTACTGGGGCCGGGCCTTGTCGTACCAGCTCGTCAACTCGAGTGACGGAGGACCGGGTATGTCTGGTTCGTAACGAGGAGAACACAGCTGATTGTGACTGTAGCGTACACCTTCTCATCGATCGCAAATGACTCGGACTTTTCTCAAGCCGAGGCACCCATGCCCATCATCATTGCCCTTGAGAGACAGTTCGGTACGCTCCAGGTACCGGCCAACTCCACCGTGTTCGAGTTCAACCCGTGGGAGATGGGATCCTACGAGCCGTCACTGGCTGCCTTCGCGCCCCTGAAGTTCGTTGGCTCCAACTTCACCAATGGCACCATCCCCCGCGACGGAGAATGCATCATGGGTGTTGACAACGCCGGGTTTGTCATGGGCACCTCGTCTTCGCTCTTCAACCAGGCATTCCTGCAGATCGATAAAGCGTCAAATGTGCCCGACTTTCTGATCCAGGGCATCAATGAGACACTGGAAAACATCGGCGAAGAAAATAGAGACGTCGCCAGCTGGCCGAACCCGTTCTTCGAGTACAACCCCGACAGCAACACGAACGCCAACACTACCGTCCTCGCGCTCGTCGACGGCGGCGAGGCCTTGCAGAACATCCCGCTTCACCCTCTGACGCTCACCGATCGCCACGTCGATGTCATCTTTGCCGTCGACGGCTCCGCCGACACGACAACATTGTGGCCGAACGGCACCTCCCTAGTCGCGACGTACGCGCAGTCCTCCAGCGGCTCCCCGAGCAACAACACCGCCTTCCCGTCCGTCCCGGACCAGAACTCCTTCATCAACCTCGGCCTGAACCAGCGTCCGACCTTCTTCGGGTGCGACGCCAACGACACGGGCCCACTGATCGTCTACCTCCCCAACACGCCGTACTCGTTCAGCTCCAACGTGTCGACCTTCGACCTCCAGTACAGTGACGAGGAGCGGAATGAGATCATCCGCAACGGGTACAACGTTGCCACCATGGGCAATGGCACCGTGGACGCGAACTGGCCCGCGTGCGTCAGCTGTGCGGTGCTGGCGCGTAGCCTTGCCCGCTCGGGGACTGCCAGCCCGGCGAAATGCACGGACTGCTTCTCGAGGTACTGCTGGAATGGAACGACCAACTCGACGACACCAGCTACATATGAGCCGGCGCAGATTCTGGAGAGTGGAGCGGGGCCAGCCGTCGCATGGGTAGGACATGCTGCGTGGTTCGTGATGGCTTGGATGGTGTTGTTTCTGGCCTACTGAACTGTCCCACACTACTGTCCCTTCCACTACCAAGAACCTTCGTCCTTCATCGCATAAACAGCATGTGAGACGGCGGCCGGGCCTTTTTTAGATGCACTCAGGGCTGTCGCCTGCATCATTGGCTTGGAGACACATAGCTGGGCTATAAGAATGATCCTCGACTGCTGCATCAATTTCAAGCCTTACTGATCCCCCCGCTGCGACGTCAGGGTTGGCTCACTTGAGGTCAAGCACCAGCGAGTCCGCGTCCCGTGACCGGGTGCTGGCATGCCCCTGAGAGGCCACTGGAGCATATCTTGGTTGGATTGCGTGCCACTGTTTTGCAAGGCGTGTATGTATTCTAGGATTCTACCGCAGTTGTTGTTCTGGCTCTTACAGTTGCTTCGTGAAATCTCCGTACATTCCAAGTACACTCACATAGAAAGCCAACTGAGGAGCCGCCTTAGAAAGGTATCTCTAAACAAAAACGGACTGCATGTTTCTTCACAGTAACTACTACACAAGCACCGTACTCTGCTCTTCGTTGCCGGATGAATAACTCTCGGTTGATGGTGAACTAGTGGGGCTGACACCGCTTCCCGCCAGCTTCCCACCACACGCCCCCTCCAATGCCGAGCTAGCTGTTTTCTCTCGCCTACCCCTCCGCGGGGCAAAGTCCGCCGGGGTCTTTCTGAGAGGCACTGGGTACCGCCATTCCCACCTCATGTACTGGTGTTGGCCACTGTGGTTCATTCAAGGAGCTATATTCACAATGTCTGCCCTTGCGGCGCACTAGAATGTAGACGTCTGCGCCATACTGGCGACTGATGTGATCACAGCGGCCCATGATCTTATCGCATGACTTCTTGAAGCTCTCGTTACTTCGGTCGCGCTTCTTTGGGGACTGGTCAGCCATAATTGGAGGCAAAGAAACGATAGAAAGAGAGGAGAGTTAGGATGGGGATGGAGCTGGGACTGGCGCTCTTTTTGATGGCAGGAAAGTGGGTCGTCCCTGGCCAGAGCAGAAACTGGCTGTAACGGCCACACGGAGGTGGTCAAGCTTCTTCTCGAGAAGGGAGCGATATCACGGTCGCCGACAACGAGGGTGTACGCCAATCCAGCAATGTGACTCATTGTGCCGTACAGCACTCTGTCTCGCGTCACGCGACGGCCACGTCGATGTCGCTCGACTTCTTCTCAAAAACAAAGCCACTGACCCGACAAAACTTGACTGGCAAGGGTCCACGGCATTATTTGCTGCGGCGAGGAATGGGCATTGTGAAATTGTCAAGTCTCTATTATTATCTGGACAGCTGACCCTCAGTACTCGGGACGCTTTCGGTCATGATGCTGCGTGGTGGGCCAGACGCACGGGCAACAGCCAACTCGTTTCACTTTTGGCAGAACACGCTCACCAGATTAGCACTGACATCTCTGACGACAAGCAACACCCACCCTTTCTTTCGGCCAGCTTTGATTATGAGTCAGCTTGGTGTGACGCTTGCACGTTGACTGTTTGTTTGGGAACTGGGTTTTCTTGCAAAGTCTGCGTTGGGGGAACTTTTTGTTTGTGTGACGAGTGTTTTGGTCTTGGAATTAGGTGTCTTGATGCTCGTCACGGGTTGACATCCAACGCGTGTGAAAGGTCGAACACTGCATCACGATTACCGCTCGTCCCGTTGCATAGTAGAGAACATGCAAGTGGGCAACGATGATTCTCATAGCAGACAAGACCAACATGCTCGCCCTGTCCCCCAAGCTCCGAGCTAGTCATAGCCGCCATCTTTTATGTGTCTATGGAATCTGCAAGGCCCAAAAATGCGGTGGCTGGTCCATCTGCAATCATGTCAAGTGAGGCCTTGCCGTCTTAGCACCCGTCCTTGCCAACCAGCGTTCTCTTGCTGTGTCACACCTCCAAACGCCGTTTCTTGTTCATGCCACCATCTGAGTCTGTTGGTGCCCATGGCCCAATCCAACACCGCCCCCACCTGGCCGCCAGCGTGGCCGCAGTAGTCGTGCTTCTCGCTGACGCGGTTGTCACCACCAAGTCTCACTCAGAGATTTAGGATGCTGTAATCAAGTATGTGCGGAATGGTGGTACTGCCATTGCCACGGCCCTCTTCAGCAGCTTTCATTGGACCAGACGACATCGGACCCTTCTTCTCTAAAGCCGGCTTAGACTGGAAGGTCGGCGACTACCGGCACACGACTGTTGCGCACAATCGCGGCTGCCACGCTGAACATTCTGACGCCCGAGAAATACAGTCAGAAAGCGCTGTTCTTGACTGGCGTGAACCCTGCAGCGATTTTGTACGGCTTTAATCGCGAAGCTGAAGGAGAAACACTTCCTGGTCCTGTCATTGAGACGAACACTGAAACCGCGGCTGCGTTTGCCGGCGTGGGCCGCGGCTGGATTGGCGACGTCAACGCTGAGGGCGAAGCAATCAAGGTTGTCCTCACCATATGTCAACTGCGAGGCTCCGGCAGTCCTTGCTCATCATAGTTCAGAATACAAGATGTACAGCGTCAATCGAAATCCTGATAACCCCCTGGTGACATAGCCCCTCTCAACGGACGACTCTCCCCCTTGCTCCATTGCTGTCTTCGCCTCGATCACCCGTAGCTCTTTAACCACTCCGTACATCCTGCTGCTCTTCGCTTCTTTCCCTTAAGTTTTGTGCAGTACCGCACCTGGAGAGTTTTAGCATGATGTCCATCCGGGCTTGCATTTGTATCTATAGTTACCGAAATCGACATGCTGTTACTTGGAGCCCCAAAAGAATACTCCTCAAGCCAGGCTCGAAGTGTAAAGGGTCGTCCAAGATCAACTAACTCAAGGCCAACCTCGGAATGTAGTGGCGTCGGGCATAATTCCACATCAATACGTTAGTACCTAACAATATCACATCAGTTTTACGACGAAAGCGAGTTCAAAGGTTATTCATGATTGAGTCGCATACTGGAGCTTCATGATGTCCCTCAACCTCACGTTACGCATGGCAAGGGTCAAGATCATCCATGGTGGATTACAAGCAAACGTATATAGTCTTCAGCGTGAGGCACATGGGATGCAGCACCAACGTCTTTCCACGGGATTGGAACCTCCGAGACCACTTCCGTCGTGTCCACCATGAACATCGCGTGACGCGTGGCAGGAAGCGAAAAGCCGTCCGAGACCTAACCCAGTACGTCATCGGAACAAGGGGGCACCGTGAATCTTTGCTGTTAATCGTGAGCCTTCGCCAAAGCGAAACCTGGTCGTCGTCGGTCAAAACTACCGACGGCGAGTAGGGGTTTTGTTTCTGAACGCGACAGTGCGTTCGATGAGTACCAGGGAATTGGGAGGTCTCAACGCAATGTTGACCCCATACAGCCAGAGCTGTAGGGGCAAAGGGTATCTCTGCAGAATCGAAACCTTGAGCCCCGTGATCTGCCGCCGGTGCGTTAGGGGTAATCGCCTTGAAGGAAGGCCTTTTAGAAGCTGTACCGGGGCTTGGAGAGTCGTGCTTGACTGGGTTTTTGAGGATACCATCACGCTGGTATCGTCATTATCAGTTTCACGCACCGCCATTGCCAAAGCAGCACCCGTCAACTGGGGAGAGCCATCCTTCTACCCGGCTTTCCATATGCATGAAGGGCGGCAGGACATAGCACAGGATGTATGGACTGCAATTTTGCCGAAGATGGAGGCTGTGTCAGGGGCATGCCACGGTAAGGTGAAAGCGATATTTGGCTAAACAACGTTGAATGAGACTCCCGAAGAATTATATAGTGCTTTCCGGCCAACCCCAACCCCAAGAGTTGATGGCGTGAGGCGTGTCTGATTTCAGTTTGGTGACTTTTGTCAAGGTTTCGGTCTCGTCGTTGATGTGGTTGACGACAATCTCAATAGCGAAGAGAGACATGAACGGCAGTGCCAGACACATGTTGCCACGTCGACTGGCAGCATACGACGGACGGGGCTCGCTATGAGCGCGTGGACGACACGCCCCCGGCCAGCGAAACGTTGCTCTTCAGTGAATTCCACACGAGGGGCCCCCTGCCGAAATCTTCAAGTCTCACTGCCGACCACATTGTGTGGCGGGCAATATAACATTGCACATGGCATTGGTGGGAGTAGCCATGCTGAGGAGACGACGGATCCTCTGAAGGCAGATCTCATCGAGGTATGTCAAGCGTTTGCTGACAGCGCCCGCCGCCTGGTGTTGACAACAACCAGGCCATGCCTGCAGTGGGAGCATCCTAGGGGATACTCTGTCGAGGTGCAGATCGAATTGTGATCCGCACGTATGAGGTTCGCCAAGTCTTGGTTTGAACCCGCGTTGTCGCTTCCAGCGACACGTCGGCGTGGTGGGAAACAATGGCCAAACATGTCCTCGCTGACGGCTTCTCCATTGTGTAGTGACAGGTCGATGGTCCGTTTTTCTGCTACTTCCTTGCGAAGCATTGCAGAGAAAAGATTGGTCCTACGGCTTTCCGAACGCGCAGCAAAGGTTGCGCTCTTCCGGATGCCTGCCATACCATCAAGACTGACACTCGAGATCTGCTCGTACTTGCTTCTGAGGGGGGCCCGTAATATTGGAGCATGCCTGTGGAGCGTGCCGTGCGTGAATACGAGACGCAACGGCAGTAGAATCAGCCGTTCTTGGCCATATCAGGGCCCGGGTCTTTTTGGCGTGTCCAGACATCATGGACACAGATGAGAGGTGGTTCAGGCAGATTGACTGCAGACTTCATCTGATGGATGATGAAGATGTGGGTGGTGAGGTGTCGCGAACCTGTTGTCAGCGAGCTGAGTGCTCAAGCCAAAGCTCCATATTCCTCGAATCTTGCGAAGGAAGTGATGATTTGGCCTGTGCCAGTCATCGATAATATGAACATGTTGTGGAATTCGGAGACGCTGGTGATGGCCTAGGTGCAACTGCCTTGTTCGACGTGGTTGTGAATACGAGAGTGTGGGATGAAGATGTAAGTGGACGCATGATGATGTGCGCTACGGGATCAGGCCCCGGCGCAAAAAGATCTGGATGCGCGACGAACAGCCGCGTTTGCCATGGGTGGAAGTCGATGCGACTGATGTGATGCCACAGCTCGAATTTCTCTGTCGAGTTCTCCGACCCCCGTTGTTCCACGCCTTGTCGGTTCTCAATCATGTTCCATGATTTGTCTGTTCTCGACCATTTTGTCGACGTGCAGTTCAGTGGCTCTTCGGAATGGCTCTCATGGTCATGGAACCCGCTGTGAAGATGCCGCTCGCATTCGTCTTGGACGCAGAGGTTGCCGAGCTTTTGCAGGGCCGCTTGGTCCTTTGGCGTGTTCAAGATGGTGACGGCGATGTGGATGGCGTGCGTCAAGCTTTTGTGCTCCTCGCTATCTGGTGCCAGGACTGTGGCGCCCTTTGTTAGGGGCCTTGTTGCGAAATGCACAACTCGAGGACGTCAACGGAGCTATTCGATTGTATCGAGGCTGGGCTTCGTCGTGTCCCAGCTTGCTCCGAGATTCGTTGCTGGATATTTCCAGCTGGCTTGGCCTTCACCATGGCCCCTCACGAGACCCGATTCTGCATGTCGACGAGAATGGTGTGTCGGAACCCAGCCAAGTCTTCGGGTGAGATTTCCCACGCCAGAGAGAGGGACTTGATATGGGAAAGGCGCATGGGCCCGGCTTTTGTAAGTGTCCGCGAAGCCAGCATTGGGAGTGCTCGTGGGAGTGCTGCGGGACGTAATATCGATTGGAAGCATCAGGTGCTCTCGCCACGGGCCGAATCATGGGTCTGTAGGCGAGGGGGGAGAGGCTGAAGTCGACGATATAACAGGCCAGTCATTGTAGTTGGCCGCGGATTGGGCGAACCTCGTTTCATAGAGGCCTACCCCAGCAAGAGCGGTGCCGGTGCAGCCCTCGCCTGAGGCTCGGTTCAAGCGCGAGCTGGAAGTGCACACCACACCTTCAAAAAGACTGATCTCATCAGTCTTTTTGATCCCATTATCAAGTTGAGAAAGGAGTCCCTGGAAGGTTTTGTTCCTCCCGGGACGCGCTGAATCCATAGCAGGCGAAGCAGACGATGTTGTTGACTCGATAGTTCGAGAACTGGCCACGTGGGCCCGGGGTGATCATTTTGGTTGTTGTATGCTGGAACTGAGCTGGAGTTGGGACGGGAGAGTTTCAGCCCTCTTCACACATAGGCGTAGAAAATGTGAACGGCCCGTTGTATCGACAAGCCTGAGCGATGATGTGTTTGTGGCACGTTGTAAAGCTGCCACATTGAAGAGGTGTATGTTGTCACTACGTAGTTGCCATACGCTTGGCGGGGTTCCATGACAGGATGTGAGGAGTGTCCGGGCGTAGCAAGGCGATTCGCATTTGTTGCCGGGGCCCGAGTGCTTGTCGTTACGGTCGAAGCGAACATGCGCCTGGCAAGGGTTCATGTTCGGCTGTTGGGCGCTGTCGCTGTCGAGTTGGAGCGATGATTGTGCGTTCTCCTTTGCTCCCCTGAACTCGAAATGGAAGGTGTCTGCTTCCACTCCCGACAAAGGGACCTGGGTCAATGTCCTGCCCGTTCCCGTGGACCATGACAGCAGTCGATGAAATGGTCGGAAGGGAGAGGTGACTGTGTTCTGGCGGTTGTCGGATTCAGTCATCGTAGAACGTCTTGCCGCTGATGATGACAGACGCGGTTATTCCCTTACAAAGTATTGTGAATCCAGATGGGAAGTCAGCGCCACGATATTAAGGCAGCAGAACGGGCCATGCTTGTTATGGGCCAGGGGCACAGGTGAAGTTGAGTTGAGAGAAATCTGAGGAAGTTCTCTGGAGCGTGACGTTGCCATCTTTATGTTGCGAGTCTTCGAGCAACAGCCGGCATCGGAGGACATCATCATCTTGGATAGCATGAAAGACACACACACCGCCATTCTCGGTATATCTTTTCGGATGTAAGCCTCATTGCGCGAGCGTGCATTGCCAGCGTAAAGAAAACAAGGTCCCGTCCCGTCGGTCAGCTCTGTTTGCAGAGGCGAAACTCTCCTCTGTTCTGATCTCAATTCAGTATAGTCTAGCCAACTCATGCCATGTTGGAACGCAGATAGCCGCTCAGTTTCTCCAGCCCCTCCTTGAGGACATCCGTGTGGCAAACGTAGCCGACCCTGACGTATCCCGCAAAGTCCTTTCCGCCTCCAAAACACCTCGATCCCGGCACCAGCATGACCTTGGTCTTCTCCAGCAGGTCCAGGCAGAACTTGACGTCATCCACCGGCTGCCCGTTGTTCGTAAACTGCACAAACGCCGTGGTGCCGGCGACCGGCTTGACCCACGAGCAGACGTCCTTGTGCTCGTTGACGAAGGCCTCCAGCATGGCCACGTTGGTCTTGGCGAGGCTGACGTTCCGTCTCATGAGGGGCCCGCGGACGGGCGGCGACAGCGCAAATGAGGCGACGGCGTCGTCGAGCTGAGACACGCTGATGGTGGTGTAGTCCCTGGCGCTGGCGAGGGCGGTGATGATGGCCTTGTTGGGCGAGACGACCCAGCCGATGCGGATGCCCGCGAGGGCCCAGGCCTTGGACATGGAGCCGGTGACGACGACGTTCTCGTAACCAAACGAGGTGATGGGTGCGGGGGTGGCGGCGTCGGCGTCGAGCGCGTTGTGGAAGAGGGGACGGTAGACCTCGTCCGAGAAGACGGTGATGTTGCGGGCCTTGGCGAAGGCGACGATGTCCTTGAGCACGTCTGTGGGGATGGCGGCGCCCGTTGGGTTGTTCGGGTTGTTGAGGATGATCACCTGAGACCGGTTTAGTGCATGTTCGGAATGTCTGGAGGGAGGAAACGAGCAAACGCACCTTGGTGTTGGGCTTGACGAGGCCCTCCAGCTCTGACACGTCAGGGATGAATCTGCCCTCCTTCTTCAGCTTCCAGAGTGAGACCTCGGCACCCAAGCTCCTCGGGACGTCATAAAGCTGCTGGTAGGTTGGATAGACACAGATGACGTGGTCTTCCGGGTTGACGAGGGTGTACAGGAGCAGGAAGTTCGCTCCAATAGCACCCTGGGTGATGAGGACATCGTCAGGGGTCAGAGAGTCCCCTGTCTCGCTTTTGTAAAGGCTGACCACATTCTCGCGGAGTTTGTCCGAGCCGCGGATCGCGCCGTAAGTGAGTACGGTTGATGAGTTGATAGGATTGGTGAGAGACTTGTCCTCGGAAAGGTTGACAAGCTCATCTATCGAGATGGAGGCGGAGCAGGTTTCGGCGACATTGAGGACGTTGGGCGTCGTCTCATACTCGTCCATCCACTGCTCGACGTCGAAGGGGGTGATGCGAACCATGGTGAAGATGAAGCGGGGTTATTGAAGTCGCTGTGAGATTCAATGGTATAAAATGTACGCGCAGGGCATTTAAGTCTCGCACGGTGTGCTATGAGGTTGTCGTGAAGCAGCTTATGAACTTAAAAGTAGTCACTACATGTGGAACCGATGTGTCAACTGGCATGAGGTCGACAAGAAGGGCGCGCAGGTCTGGACTCTGGGGAGCCCCCGCTGGTGCCGTTGATCTAAAGTGGCATTAGTGTCATGGACCGGTGAAGACGAACTCCACCGGTCCTGGAGCTCCTCGAAAGAAGCGAATACGGTGATATGGGGTTTGCCAGCTGAGTATATGTTGGTGGAGGACCACATGAGTATTCTTCTTTTGATAGATGGGCTACCAGTCGTCGTTGCTGGCCCCGACGGGAAGCTCTACACGACCACTGGACACTATTTCAAGCCCCGTGATACTTGCCGACATGATTCAGCCTCTTGGGAAGCTTGAATGACCATGCTCTTCACTTGTTGACCAAATTTTTGGCAGTCCACGCATCCAGAACACCAACCCTGTGGATGTTGTTTCGGTTGCTCTGCCGATGAACCATTCAGAGGGGTTTCGGGGGGGAAACTGGGAAGCGGAGCGAGTGCTGAGGCCAGGTGATGTGAAGAGGACGGCCCCAGCCCGACACACTTTGACACTGCAGCGCGGGCTGTAGGATGGAGATGCGGCCCACTCCTCCGCAGTGGTGACGCCACCGCCGCCTGGCTCAGCTTTATCCGGCGCTCTTCAGTGGTGTGCCTGGCCTTGCCAGCCGCCAGACAGGCCTTGATGGTCCACTTTTATGCCCCAACGCCCCAGAGGAGCTCCAATCCGGGATGTCATCCAGGCACGGCCTCCGTCGCTGCTCCTCGGTTGCCTTGCGCCTCTTTCCCCGACTTGACTTGCCCGTCTGAGCTTCGTCCCGCCTTCACCTCCAACCTCCCAAGAACACCCACCGCCCATCACCACACCATCCAACCTGCGCGCAGCTGCTCATCATGGCTGCACTACGGTTGAAGGGTGCCCTCTGGCTGGGCATCCTTGCTAGCCTCACAGTTGGCTCCGTCTCAGCTGATGCCAACTTCACGGCCGGCTACTACTCCGAGCTCGATATGTCTCGCGTCCAAGAGTCGCTGATGGCTGGTCGACCGGGCAATTGCCCCCCATGGTGAGTGTCGCGCATCCGTCGCAATACCTCTGCGGGATCGATGAGGTTGCTAATCTTCATGCGCACAGCTTCAACTGCCTGCTGCCCGCCCACCAGTGCACCCAGTTCGCCGAATGCAACGACTACACCGGCAAATGCAACTGTCCCGCCGGCTTCGGTGGCGATGACTGCCTCGAGCCACGTAAATAACCACCACTTTCCTCTTACGCACCAAACTCTGCTAACATCACTCCCAAGTCTGCGGTTCTCTCGGCAAGGGCGACAACGAACACCGCCCCCCGCGCAAGGACAAGTCGTGCAAATGCGACGACGGCTGGACCGGTATCAACTGCAACGTATGCACCGAGGATAAGGCTTGCAATGCGCTCATGGCCACCGGCGACGGCGGTGTCTGCTACCAGAACGGCGAGGTCGTCAAGGCCAACTACCAGATCTGCGACGTCACCAACAAGGAGATTCGCCGCTTGCTGGGCAAGCAGCGCCCTCAAGCCACCTTTACCTGTTCCAAGGACGAGGCCACGTGCGACTTCCAATGTATGGCATTCGCTTTTTCAGTTTTATCATTTGTGTTTCAGCATACTAACTCGCCACAGTCTGGGTCGACGAGCGCGAGTCCTTCTACTGCGACCTCGACGAATGCCACTCCAAGGCTATCATCGACGAACACCAGAACAGTACCGAGTACCGTTGCAACAATATTCGGTGCAGCTGCATCCCGGAGCGCATGCTTTGTGAGAGCGCCGCACTCGATATCAGCGACTTCTTGAAGGAGGATATCAAGGGACCTGCCACGTTCGAGTGTCTGCAGGAGAACGGCGGTACCAACAACTGCAAGTTCCAAGAGCCCGCCATGAACCAGCTCATTCTCGATCTCCTTGGCGACAGCAGCATCCAGCTGTCTTGCCGCTCTGGCGAATGCATGCACCATACTCAGGTTCCTGGTTTCGAGCGTCCCAAGAAGAAGATCAACACTCCTCTTATCGCGGGTGTCATCGCGGCCTGCGCCTTGTTCCTTGTCGGTGTCATTCTCGTGGTCTGGTACCTGTCCCGCAGGAGGTTCAAGTACGGGCCGATCGCTTTGGACGACTCCGACGACGAGAGCACCAAGCTCATGGCCGACCACAAGCCCGCCGCCCTTTACTTCAGAGATGTTTCCTACGAACTCAACGGCAAGACGATCCTGTCCAACATCCAGGGCATGGCCCACGCTGGTGAGGTCATGGCCATCATGGGTGCGTCTGGTGCCGGAAAGACCACCTTCCTCGACATTCTGGCGCGCAAGAACAAGCGCGGTGCCGTCGCTGGTGACTTCTTGGTCAACGGCGAGAAGGTCTCGGACACTGCCTACAAGAACGTCATCGGCTTCGTCGACCAGGAAGACACCATGCTGCCCACGCTGACCGTACACGAGACCATCCTCAACAGCGCCCTCCTTCGTCTTCCCCGACACATGAGCCGTGCAGCCAAGGAGCAGAAGGTTCATGAGGTCGAGAAGCAATTGGGCATCTCGCACATCCGCGATTCACTTATTGGGTCCGAGGAGGGCAAGGGCCGTGGCATCTCTGGCGGCGAGAAGCGCCGCGTCGGCATCGCGTGTGAGCTGGTGACGAGCCCCTCGATCCTCTTCCTCGACGAGCCCACCAGTGGTCTCGATGCTTACAACGCCTTCAACGTCGTCGAGTGCCTCGTCACCTTGGCCAAGACCTACAAGCGAACCGTCGTCTTCACCATCCACCAGCCCCGCTCCAACATTGTTGCCCTGTTCGATCGCCTCGTCCTTCTGGCCCAGGGCAAGACTGTCTATTCCGGTCCGTTCTCTCAGTGCCAGACCTACTTCGAGCGCATCGGGTACTCCTGCCCCCCTGGTTTCAACATTGCCGATTACCTCGTCGACCTCTCCATGCATGCTGGTGCCACTGTTTCCGAGGACGATGGCACAGTGAACGCCGATGCTGCCAGTGTTGGCCCAAGCAGCACGGCCGCCATCAAGTCCATCGCCAGCATCGCTGGTAGCATCAACGAAGACAGCGGTGTCGAGTCATCCGGATCCCGTCCCCGGTACACCCGCAAAGACTCCGTCAAGGTCCGCCAGGATCGCGAGCTGTTCACGCGCCGGAACCCACCCGACACGGCCGCCTCTTCCGATGCGGGCGTGGAGGATACGGGCAGCTTCAGGCTCCAGAAGCAATCACCTGATCAGTACCACGATGACCCTCACGATCTTCCACCTGCTGCGCTGACTGGCACTGATTTGGACATTCTCATCCGTGCCTTCGCCGACTCCAACATCGCCTCGAGCACCACGGATGAAATCGAGCAGGCCATTTCACAAGCCCAGGCGGCCAACGGCCAGAATGCCAACGGCTATTCAATCAACGGCAACGCCATTGGGAAGGGTTACGCTCGTGTCGGGTACACTCGCCAGTTCATCATCCTCTCTTCAAGAACTTTCAAGAACCTCTACCGCAATCCCACTCTGATGTTGACGCACTACGCCATTGCCATTCTACTGGCTGTCTTCTCCGGCTACCTCTTCTACGGCATTACCGATGACATCCCCGGCTTCCAGAACCGTCTTGGTCTCTTCTTCTTCCTGCTCGCCCTATTCGGGTTCAGCACCCTGACAAGCCTGAACGTCTTCGCCACGGAGCGTCTCTTGTTCACGCGTGAGAGGGCCAATGGCTACTACGCGCCCATTACCTACTTCGCGGCCAAGCTTTTGTTCGACATCATTCCCCTGCGTATCATCCCTCCGATTCTCATGGGTGTCATCGTGTATCCCATGTCCGGCCTGGTCCCAGATGGTGCTCATTTCGCCAAGTTCATCATCGTCCTGGTCCTCTTCAACTTCGCCGCCGCCGCCATCTGCCTCTTCATCGGCATCGTGTGCAAAGACGGCAGTGTCGCGAACCTCATCGGCAGCCTGGTCATGCTGTTCAGTCTCCTGTTCGCGGGTCTGCTTCTCAACCACAACAAGATCCCACCCGCCGCCGTCTGGTTGCAGAATCTGTCCATCTTCCACTACGGCTTCGAGGCGCTCATCGTCAACGAGGTCTTGGGTATCACCCTGGTCGACAAGAAGTACGGCCTCGACATCACCGTGCCTGGTGCGGCTATTCTCAGCTCTTTCGGCTTCAACAACGGCGCGCTCTGGCCGGATATCCTCAACCTGGGCATCTTCGGCATCATCTTCATCATCCTTGCGTATACCGCTATGCATTTCCTCCTGGTTGAGCGGAGGTAATGCGTCGTCGTCGTCCTTGCCCAGACATAAACGTTCATGGCTGTTTTCGGGGCATGTCCCGTCTCTGGTCCGGCTTTGGCTGACCGACTAGACTGATACAGGGAGGTGGAAGAATGGGAGAAGAGTGCGTCGTCGGTGGCTCGTTTCGCCGTCTCGACACACATATGACATTTATCTTGTCCGCATCTGTAAAGCAATCTGACTGTTGTGTGGCATGTATGGCACGGCATTGGGAATAATCGGAGTTCAGGTGTCAGATTCAGAAGTACATAGCTCGAGCCTATTCCGGCCCTATACAGTGTTATAAGTTTCAATTCGCGTATGATACAATTCCCCGTCCTGTCAGGGCAGCCGTGACCATGCCGACGACCGTTGTACAAGTGATAGGACACGTTAGTCCATGTTGCCGCCCGTGAGCTCCTCGGCGATGCCCTTCTGCCTCTTGGCGGAGCGCTCCGAGTCGCTGGCGTCCCAGTCGTGGAGGGCGCCGGTGTTCGCGCCGGCGTTGATCTGGTTGAGCGAGGGCGGCGCGCCCCAGACGTCCCAGGCGTTGCCGGCGTCGGTGGCGTGGGAGCGGGCCTGCTTCTTGAAGTAGTCGTCTGCGAAGAGGCGGTCGACCTCGCTGGCGAGGTGGGCCTCGTCGACGATGAAGTCCTGGGCGGTGTTGTAGAGGGCCATGAGGGCGTCGCGGCGGGCCTCGGAGCGGGCGGCCAGGGTCTCGGCGGTGCGGACCTTGGAGGCGGCGGCGCGGGCGAAGCGCTCCGGGTCCGCGGCGACGGAAGTCTGGGTGATGGTGGCCTGGGTGACGGTGGGCCGGGTGAGGATGTCCTCTTCGCGCTCGGGGCGGGAGCGCGCGCGGTTGCTGTCGAGGCGAGCGCGGGCGGTGCGGGCCTGGACGCGGGCGTCGTAGGCTTGCTTGCGGTCGAGGAGGCCCGTGAGGCCGGCGGCGAGGTTGCGGCGGCGGGCGTCGGCCATGCGGCGACGGATGTCGGTCACGGAGTCCTTGGGCACCTCGCGGCGGGAGGCCTCGTTGGTGGGCAGGGGCGCCGTGCGGTCGAGGTAGTCGTCCTTGTACTTGCTGTCATGGGGCTTGTCGGAGAAGATCTGGCGGGGGCCGGGCAGCTGGCCCTTGGGGCGGGAGGGGACAATGTCCGAGGTCTCGTTCTGCTTCGGCCGGGGCACCGTGATGTAGTCCGGGGCGTGGGGGTGTTTGCCCTGGGGTCGGGATGTTGTCGTCGAGAAGGATCGCGTGACGGCGAGAGACGAACGGGAGGCTGCTGCCAGCGACAGCTTCGATGCCCGCGTGCAGGCGCATAATGTCGACATTGTGAGGGTATGGGAGATGCACCGCCAGTCAATGGCAGCACAGGTTATGGGAGGCGATGGCGTTGGCGAGGGCGGGAGCTGGTTCCAACGTGCTGGACGGGACACGGGAGCTCGATGTTGGACGTGATGTTCCTGAGAATTTCTCGAGTGAGTGCAGCGACGTAGACCTACACAGGGTGGGAACCTATCAGCAACCTACCAGCGTTCAGCTCCACGATAGCGATCTGGAGATTGGGGGTTATCCGGAGAGGGGTGGTCCTAACCCCTCAATCAGAAGCAGTTGATTGGCTTGTCGGCCAAACGCTGTTCCTCGCACCGGCCGGCTCCACCAAAAAAATTCGAGGCGGGAAGAGCAACTGCAGAAAGAAAAAAGGCGGCGTCCCGCACTGCGACTTTCCCTTCCCTCTCTGCTTCTGTAGCTTGCAGCTCCCGCCAGGATCACCCTTAATCTTTATCAGGCGGTTTTCTGGCCATTTCAATTCTTCCAGCTTTCTACGGATCGAGCTGTCAAGCAATTCAGCCATCATGGGTACCGGAAAGAAAGAAGCGAACCGGAAAGTCCGGCAGGGCAAGACCGGCGATGGCATGGGCAATGTCAAGACGAAGGGCGAGAACTTCTACCGGTACGTTGGATGCACAGAGATATCGCTTTCCTGTGGTCGCCATACTGACGATGCTCTTAATTCAGCTCGGCCAAGCGGGTGAAGCACCTGAACATGTACAAGGATGGCAAGCCCCAGCGCAACGCAGCAGGAGACATCACCAAGGATGCCACATACCAGTCGCGCGACGTCCCCGTCGCCCGCATCGAGCCCAACCGCAAGTGGTTCAACAGCACCCGTGTCATCTCGCAGGACTCCCTCAACTCCTTTCGCACGGCTATGGCTGAGAAGGCGTCCGACCCCTACTCGGTCCTCCTGCGCAGCAACAAGCTCCCTCTGGCGCTGATCAGCGAGGAGAAGACCAACGGCGTGAAGCAGCACCAGGCCAAGATGATGATCGAGACCTCCTCTTTCGCAGACACGTTCGGCCCCAAGTCTCAGAGAAAACGAGTCAAGCTGAACGCTGGCTCGCTCGCCGATCTCGCGGACGATGTGGATAAGAGCATGGAGACGTACGCCGAGAAGCAGGAGCAGGCGAGATTACTGAGCGGCCGTGGCGAGGGCGAGGACGAGGAAGAAACACCTCTGACGATGGCCATCGAGCACTCGTTCAGCAAGGGCACAAGTCGGAGAATCTTCAACGAGCTGTACCGAGTCATCGACAGTTCGGATGTTCTTCTGATGGTGCTGGATGCCAGAGATCCCATGGGAACAAGATGTTTCTCTGTCGAGAAGTTCCTGCGCCAAGAGGGTATGTGCTTCTCGGCCTCAGACTATCGATGCGCCTTGACTAACCTTTGCCAGCACCCCACAAGCACCTCATCTTCATCCTCAACAAGTGTGATCTGGCACCAACCAGCGTTGTCGTAAGTCATGATCTCCTCTTTCACCTGCCCACTCCCCTGTCCCCAGAGGTTTGTCAGGGTTCGGATCGGCCTAGTGCTTCGCAATGGACCCTACCCGTTACCCTCTGGGAAAATCAACAGCCGTCTCGCTGTCCCGGTCCGGTTTTCGGATCGCGGGCTGATGGGAGTCCGTTTTGGCTCTCCCATCATGAGTTTGGCATATGCTCGCAATTGAGTTGAAGTCTACTTGTGCTCTTCCGAGCCTCCTAGATGGTGGTCTTCTTAGTCGCTGAGCGCACATCTCCTTCATTTCACATGCTTCCTTTTTGGGAGTTGTCTGTCGACACTACTGACACATGACAGGCTCGCTGGGTCAGGAAGTTCTCGAAAGAGAGGCCGACGCTCGCCATGCACTCGAGCTTGACGAATCCTTTCGGTAAGGGTAGTCTCATCGAGCTGCTGAGGCAGTACGCCAAGCTGCACAGCGATCGCAAGCAGATCTCCGTTGGCCTCATCGGCTACCCGAACGTCGGCAAGAGCAGCGTCGTCAACACGCTGAAGAAGAAGAAGGTCGCGACTGTCGCGCCCATTCCCGGCGAGACCAAGGTGTGGCAGTACATCACTCTGACCAAGAGGATTTACCTCATCGACTGCCCCGGTATTGTGCCGCCCAACCAGAACGACACACCCCTGGATCTTGTCCTCCGAGGAACGGTTCGCGTGGAGAACGTCGAGAACCCTGAACAGTACATTCCCGGTGTCCTCGCGAGAGTGAAGCAGCACCATCTGGAGCGGACGTACCTGATGAAGGGCTGGACCAATCACGTCGAGTTTCTCGAGATGATTGCACGAAAGTCGGGCAAGCTGCTGAAGGGTGGCGAGCCTGACCTCGACGGTGTGGCCAAGACTGTACTCAACGACTTTGTTCGTGGCAAGATCCCTCACTTCATTCCGACGCCTGAAGAGGAGGAGCAGAAGAGCGAGGGCGTCGAGGGTCGCGGCGGCAGACTGGGCGAGATGCCCAAGAAGCGTAAGCGTGATGATGCCACGAGTGCCGCGGATACTTCTGCCGCACCTTCTGTTGCCGATGCGGATGCCGAGGCAAAGGACGACAGCGACGACGATGAGTTCGAAGGCTTCGGTTCTGGCGAGGAGGCAGAAGAAGAGGAAGACGAGGAAGACAACATCTCGCTGGGCTCCATCAGCGATGGAGACCTCGACTCGGAGGATGATGGCAACGCGAGTGATGATGCTGCGAGCAAGGCAACAACATCAAAAACATCAGTGCCATCAAGGAACGGGTCAGTGAGCGAAAAGAGCGGGCCGCCGACAAGGAAGAGAAGAAAGCCGTAAAAACGGTGGTCATGAGTGAAGAGAGGACAATGAGATACCCATTTGATGACCGACATGATGAACCTTGCCTCTCTTGTGAAGTGCCTTCATATGTGCTCTGTGCTGGCTCGTGAGGGGACTGTAGATGCCTTGGTCCCCAGCGCAGCCAGAGCATTATTTCGATGGAGTTTACCTCTGTGTTGCTGAACACCTTGCTGTCGGTCGTCGAGTGTGATCCCTGATTAGTCATCTAGTGCTCGCTGGATGCTGTTGATACTGTCCTGGAAGATTTGAGTTGATGAATGTAAGGTTTGAGTTCACTACTAGTACAATTCTACCTTCACAGACAGCATGGAGGTGGTTAGACTTCAGCCCTTCCATATTGATCACCATCACGAAAGTCTAAAGGACATTTGCACATTCTCGTGGTGTTATGTGTGTTGGTCATCTACAATTCTACACCATTTCAGTATTGGTTATGATCATCCTGAAATGGGAAAGAGTCTGTTTACACTGGCAAGGTGACCCTTATATCAGAAAGTGAATAACTGTTCACGCGGTGCTGCACCTGTGACATGATTAAGCCTTCCCATAATTTGTTCCTGCCTTGGGCAACCATCAAATTGCAGGCACTCAGAACTAAAGGCGTTCTTATTTAGTGGCGTAGACTCACGGGGAGGCGCTCCTTCCTGAGGCTCCGGGACGGCAATAGTACCAGGCTTACCAGGCGAAGCATCTATTTTGGCCCTGGTAGCAGCTGCCGTTAAAGTCAACTGCATCCTCCTCTATTGTTTGGACCCTACCGCAACCCAAACTCCATCTCCTTTCTCCCTTTTCCCCCCTCCATCTTACAAGCATCACTTTTGCATCCCATCTGGCGCGTCCATTTCAGCTGACCAGACTGATTCCGCCTCGACTGGCCTCAAAGCGCATCTTTAGCTTTGCATCTGTCATTCTTTGTCTGCAGTCTCTCTGCTGTCGCTAATGCCATCTTTTCATACAGGGACACAAATCCACCCTTCCGAGACTATGCGCCAAGCAACCTCAAGCCACACACTTTCGTTTTGATCAGGACTCCTATTGCGAAGACATCATGAGGGCTCTCGGCAGTAATCATGGACATAATTGTCTGCACTCAAGCCCTGTTGAGGGACAACAGGCTGAGCAGCAAGGCAATCTTCAACGACCTCCACAAAGAGATCGTTCGTCAACGCCGACGGTCACAGGCAACATCGTTATGAACGACGGCTACGCATATCCTGTATTCCAGAGCTCTTCTCCCCCCGCTGTAACACCACCCCCTATGGCGCCTCCTCCGGGTTGGCACAGGTTACCTGCGGCGCCTACGGCGCATGAGAATATGATGAGACCACCGAATTATCCCCAAGGTATGAAGATCCAAAACAAAGCACACAAGCACGGGTTGAGAATATGGTGGAAGCATGCAGCAGAAGCTAACAGCACCAGTGCCCGAGACCACGTTTTATTCGAGTCCCGGTCCGATGCCGCGACCTCGATTCCAGCATGTAGCCACCGCTGCACAGTCTTCCCCTCTTCCGCAGTCATTGATGTATGATCCTACCAGGCCCAACATGGCTGTCCGTCTTCGTGAGTTGAAATCCTTACATTGTGTTTGTGGCGAAGAGATTTAACCTTGCTACAGAAACAGACGCAAGCCATCACGCAACCTTGGTAGTTGACAATGCCCGTCCCTCGTCAACAACACCGACATCACGTCGCTTCCACAACAACGTGTTGTGGGTTCCTCAGACTCCTTGGGAGCCCGGCCGCAGCTCACCAACCCTTGGCTTCCCAGCCGAAAGGGTGCAGGCAACACGACAGAGAATTGAGTTTGGTTCTTCTAGCCCTCGAATTCCCCCTTCTCCGCTTCCTCCTTCACAGCCAGTCCGCAAGGTCCAGCCACCGAAGAGGACGCCTGTGACCGGACAGACAGGCCTTCTTGGATCTTCCAGTCCTCAGCTGCCCCCTTCATCAGATTCGGTTTGCCCCCCCAAAAGACAACGTGCAACTCGGAAGGCGAACGCCCTCCCGTCTTCTAGCCCAGCTTTGCCTTCATCCCCTCCCTTGCCAGTGCCCAGCACGGTGCGCGCCGCTCCTGTCGGGGGAAACATCAAAACAATCGCAAAGAACATTGGACCTTCCGCGGCCAGAACATCGTCATTGCTACATACCTCGGAACTGAACACCCAGACTCGCTTGGATCCTGACGGAATCGACTGGGATGCCTGGGTTGACCTTGGAAGCTCGAGTCCTCAAAGCCCATCTTCCGGGAGTCCAGAAAAGAAGGCCCCAAGGACGCCGGTGTACCGACAGGATTATAAGAATGGCTCGTTCAAGCCCTCTTTTGACCCTCGTAGCCCGGAAAGCATCAGGAGGCTGGAGGCGCGCGAGAAGCAAATGTCGACTCCAATTGCGCGCGACAGCCCGCTGACACCGTACGATCATATTGTCGCATTGGTGGACAGAGAGCGCGCTCCCACCCTACTGCAAGAAGGATTCATCCCAAGGCTGACCTCTCATAACATTGCTGGACAACCGGATGGTCGTCAGTGCGGACGGCCCCTTTGGGGCCAGGGAGGAGCGTTTCTCGGGTTTCGGCCGTGAAAGACACGATCAGAGGTACCGTGAAGGCTTTGGCTAAGCCACGGGGGGTTCTGCGTTTGTGGGAGTTCAGGATACAGGCCACAGGCTCGGGGAGTCTTGGTCAACATGGATTCTTTGCGTTTCTGTTTTGTTCTCCCGGCGTGGAGTTGGACCTTCTGGTTTCGTCACGTACTTCACAGTAGTTTTCACAGTGAAATGGCAATCTTGCTTTATCCCCCTGATGATTCCTTTATGACGTGATGTTGCACTGCGGAAGAAGATCTTTGATGGTGCATGTCATCAAGGCCGGCCACCGCACTACGAGAAACAGTGCGGTGCGGGTGTGGACAGCAGACATTGAAGCAATGCAAGATCATAGAAACGCGATGTAAAAGGATAATGTACGGGGGTATCATTCATATCTCATCTAGCGATGGTACAGACCAACTGTCACTGACCAGCCGTGGCCATTCGCACTCCTGATCCAGATTATCCAAAACACAGCTTCTTCTGTTTCGGGTCCGCGGCGGCACCAGCGGGCCTCCCGCGTTTCCGGTCTCCGCCAGCCCTTGATTTCTTCGTGTCCAGCATGCCTGTCCGAGGGGACGGAGCGGCCGTGTTGCCCGGCTGGGCCCCTTCGCCCGCGGCTTCGCGGATCGTCTGTCGCGAGAGGCACAGGTCGATGTGTTCGTTGAAGAGGCGCTCATCTGGTGCCTGGGGACGGTTGCAGATGGGGCAATCCCACCACTCGTCCGGCACGGGTTCAGGTTCTTTCGTCGGGTTCGGCAGGATCTCTTTGCCGTGGCGGCGGAAGGGGCTGGTTTCTTCGTTGACGCGGGGATCGGCTGCGTCCGAGGGATCGTCAGATTGGGCCTGTGCTTCGTCTTCGTCTTGTGGCCATAGCTCCCAGCCGTCTTCGTCGAGGGGCACGTCGTGGCCCAGCTTTGGTGATGCGTTGGCGTCTGTTTTCGATGGGGATCCGGCCGCGGCACTTTCGCTGCGGGCGCGGAAGCCGAAGAAGGCCATGGTATCGGGCTTCTTGGTGCTGACCAGGTGCGTCATCCGAAGACCCATCAGGCGGAGCCTCATGTCGGGCATCTCCTGCTCCAGTTTCGCGAGGATGGGCAGCGAGTAGTTGTACAAGTCGTCTGCCAGGCATATGGCCTTGGGCGTCACGACCTGTCGCGTGAACACCTCGTATGTGTGGAGCTTGACTTTCAGCACGAGCGTCCTCCCCTTGCACTCGGCCTTTTTCATGTCCTTCTCCAGTTCATCGGCTGTCCACCGTAGCTTTTCCCGCAGCTGTTTCGGGTCCGACATGTCGCCGAATGTGCTTTCGGTTCCGACGCTCTTTCGTTCGTACTCCTCGGCGGGCTGAATTCGTGTTCTCCCCAGTGCGAGGTGGCAGTTGATCAGGAACTCGTATGCTTTCTCGCCGAAGAGATGGCTCAGGAACTGCCGATACTGGTAGATGTCGCCGCAGGTCTTGACGCCAATCTCCGATAGCTGACGCTCGAGGACGCGGCCGATACCGTTCACCTTGCGCGGTGGCAGCTTCCCCATGAAGTCCATGACGGCGGCGCGGTCGTTGGGCAGCCGAAATTGCCCGTTCGGCTTGTTCATGTTGGAGCAGATGTTCGCCAGCTTCGCATTGGGCGCGATGCCCGCCGAGACCGTAATCTTGGCCTTCTCATGGATCTCCCTGCGCATCTGCTCGACGGCATCGTCCGGCGATATATCCTTGTCCTTGCAGTAGCTTGTGATGTTGAGGTACGCCTCGTCGATGCTGGCGCTTTCAAATCGAGGGTCGTACTCGGCCAGGACCTCCCGGACCTCGTGCGCCTTGGCGATGTACTTGTCGAAGTTGAGCTTGAGCAGGATCAGCTGAGGGCAGAGTTTCTTGGCGACGAAGCCTGCCATGCCGCTGCGGCAGCCGAATTTGCGGGCGACATAATTGCAGGTGGTCAGCACGCCACCGCCGACGGCAAATGGCAAGTCTTTGAGCTCGGGGCGATCGAGCAGTTCGACGGCGGCGTAAAAGGCGTCGCAATCGACGTGAACGATGTATTGCGTTAGGTCGCGAGACAGCTCGAGTTGGGCTATCAGATTGTCGGCGTGGCGGAGCTCTCGGGAGAGGTCGAGTTTGTCCAGTCTCTGTTTCTTCTCGATGATCTGCGCGATCTTTTCGGTCAGGATCTTGTCCTTCGCTTCTTCACGGTTGAAGTATTTCGAGCCTTTCGAGGCATTGTAGATGATTTCCGAGACCTGCGAGCAAGCTGGGTCAGATGTGAGCAAGCATTGCGTCGAAAACCCACAAACCTTGGTCTGGTCTACCGAATCTTGTCCGGCTTTTGTGAGGGAAGGACCCAGAAGGTGGTACTTCAGGGTATCGTGTTCGTCGGTGGCGGCAGATTCTTCGGTCACGGGACCTTGGACAGCGGTATCGTCTGGCGGAAGAGGATCGGGGGACATGTCTGATTGAAAAAGATCATAGCAGGCAGGAGGCCATCTGGTAGAGGCGCGCCACAAGTCAATCGATTGTTTGTCTGCCGAAGAGATGACGAGGTTCATCGTGGCCCCGCACCAGACGCGTTTGCCTCCCAGGCTTCGACAGCAAATTGACGCCAAGTCACGTGCTCCCCTCCGCAGGCTTTCCTGGCTCGACCGGGGACTCCTCCTTGCGATGAAGCAGAAATCGATGGCACCCAGGAGGTCTACCACCAGGATGGATGCGCGATCATTCCTGCGTGGATGTTCTTGACTTGAGTCCCTCATCTTTTAAGTAAGGAGCACTTGCTTCTTGGAGCTGCGAGGCAAGTTGTCACCGAAGAGGCGAGCGCTGAACTCCAGCTTCCTCTGTTCCACGCTCGAAACTATTCTGACGAAACTGATTTGGTTCACTATCACCTCACCTCGGCCTAGGTAGATGGCACCACCTGGTCCCATCATTAGACAACCCGCAAAGCTTGGATTCGATCAATGCCCCAGCCAGACCACCCAGGAGCAGGCCTGCGGTCTCGCCAACACCCACGGTACCCAGGCTGAACTCTCGGTTCTCCGGGTCAGATATTTCGTCCATCACCGTGGCGAAGATGTTCGAGTAGGCTGCTCCCGCGAACGTGCCTGCCAACAGTACCATGACAAATGGCGCTACCGTAGTGAAGAGGAAGCACGCGTTCAACACCATTAACCCCAAGACGATGTACAGTGGCATCTGGAGAATGCGCGGTCGCTTGATGCGCACAAACAAGACCGAAAGGCGCCCAACGAGACTCCCGCATTGAAGAGTCATGCCGTATGCCATGCTGTAGTGCTGGAAATCGCTGAATCCGGACGCGCTCAAGGTACGTGGGATGCCCAGCACGAGCGCCTGAACGCACATGGCCGTTAGAAGCGGCAGCATGTACGGTCTACCCAGAGACTGAGCATAGGATACGTTTTGCTTGATGTTCTCCGTCATGAGAGCTTTCTTTGTGAGAGGTCGCTGCAACAATGAGGTACGGGATTCCTCAGAAACAGGAGTCAGGCCAAACTCGATGCCGTCGTCGTCTTTCGAGTATGCTGCCCTTTTCGGCAGAAAGACCAAAAAGGCAACAGGGACAAGAATGGCCAGCTGCCAGATACTGTCGATGCTGTCCCGAATGGCAAGGCCTTTCCACGATGTGAGGTAAACGGGCAATGCCGCGAATATGATGCCCCCGAGGCCGGTGCCAAGCCCCCAGCCCGCCAGTCCTGTCAGGCCGTAATATCTGAGCTGACCAAGCGCCGAAACTTCTGTCCCTGCCGCTGTCGCGGAGGCGAGGAGGGTCATCAGGACGCGGTACACTGGCGGCACATTGGGTGGTGTCGCCCAGACCACGATCCACGCCAGGATCCAGCAGGCGAAGAAGATGAATGGCCGTACGCGATATGGTATGTGTACGGCTCGGAGGAGCTGGAGAAAGAGGAACTTGACGAGGGTCGCTGGCAGGAGTTCGAGTATCAGGACGACAGGCCGCGGATATGGCACGATTAGGTAATTCGCGGCGTGGACGAGAAAGGGCAGGACCGTGTTTATGACACCTGCGATGGACAGCTGTCAGCATGGACACCCCAGGTGGAGAGGGAGTGTCTGCGAACCTATCGTGGCATACGTGAAGAAAGTTTGCCATTCATCCCGCCGGCGCGTCATCGGCCGTCTCGAGATGATGGCCGGCATGTCGACATCAATGACACGCGGTGCGATGGAGCCGGGGAGTCCAGAAGTGGCCGGAGCCGTGCTCGATGTGCGGCTGTTATGAAAGGAGAGAGAATAACATGGTAAGAACAGGAGATGCCATGCCGAGTTGATGCTCGGATGGATGATCGTTTGAGGTTGCTTGCGCCCGCCGATGGTGCTGTGCTCCCCGCCTGCTGTCATTCCAGAGCACCTTCCAATTCACAGGGGTACGACAGTGCAAGGTCCCTTAAAGCTGGGATCAGTTCGGGCTCTGATTGGGCATTGCCGCACACTCCCGCCTCGGCAGCCACTGAAGCTTCGAAGGTCAAGACGGATGGAGGGGCGATCTTCAAGTCGAGCCGTCGTACCGATTGAGCACGTGTTGAGCTTGTTGGGTATCACGAATCAAACGGGAGACGGATAGGGATCAGCAAGTACTTAGGCACCAGAATAACGGCATCGGTGGTTAAAACCCTTGTAGTTCTAGTCTGCGCCACGAGGAATGGGAAGCCTGGTAGGCAGCACCTCAGCCTTCGCGCGATCTTCCCCAATCTCCCCGTCCACAAGCGTGTCCAGGAAGGCTTCGTGGACTTACCTGTTGAGCTGCTTTCCAAGGGAACCAACCCAAAGCTCCCCCTTTCTGCGCAAGTCCTTTTGATTTACTTAGAGTGACCAATCTGGAAGCGCTGCTCCAAATTTCATTTGGGATAGCGACTTAAGCCATGAAACAACCGGACATCACGCGTCTTTGAACTCGGCCAGCACGGATTGCCACTGATAACATGGCTTCCGGAAAGGGAGCTTCTAGTCTCGACTCGACGCGTCCCCCCCATCCCTCATTAACCGCCCAGAGTATTGATTCCTTGAGGGCAGATTTCCACGATGCAGAGAGACATCATGTTTCTAATCGAGACCAACAACAGGGTCGCGTCCGCATGTGGCCTCTGTTTGGCAAGCTACGGTCGGTGAAGACAGTCGTGCTGACTCTCCTGGCGTCAGCACTGTTCATCGCCGTCTTAAGGGTATGCCCACTCACCTCCTGGTGCACCTCCCTTGCTCACTGAGAGTTTAGCTTTTCTTTGGATCAGGATCATCTATCCTCCGTCAACACTCGAGCGGTGTGCTCACCGAGGACGAGTTCGGAAAATTACACATTCCAACATATGCAGAGGACAAGAGCGGTAAGAGGAGGCTGAGGGTGTTCATGCCAGCAGACAACCCTGCCTTGAATCTTTGCAAGACCATCATGTCAGGCGTTGCCCTCGGATATCCCCTACCGACGATCCTGAATTGGCATGGCGAGTTCAACCATCCCGAGTGGCATTTCTCCGGAAGCCACATCGCGAAACTGGAGAGCCTGCTCTCGGTCATCAAGACCCTGTTGAATGACCACCCCGATGACGCCCACGAGAACGACATCGCGCTGCTCGTCGACGCCTACGATATTTGGTTCCAGCTACCTCCCTCAGTTCTCATTGAGCGCTTTCATCAGCTCAATCGCGAAGCTGACGCGCGGAACATGGAGGCCTGGAAATCTCTCGGGCCCGGATTCCCAGTGGCTCCGCCTCGCCAGAGCATCATTGTGACAACAGCAAAAGACTGCTTCCCGGACTGGACATCCGGATCCGAGCCGCACTATGAGCACTGGCCAGAGTCGCCCATGTCGCGTGATTTCTACGGGAAAGATACTGATCAGGAACCATGGTTTGCCGATCCGGCTCGGAAGTACAGCAGAGTACGTCCGCGCTGTGTGAACAGCGGGCTCATCATGGGAACGATGGGCGCGCTGCGCGATGCGCTCCAGAGAGCTCAAGACAAGGTCGATGAGGTTACTCGGAACGGCCGCCAGCTGTGGAGCGACCAAGCCCTCTTTGCAGAAGTGATTGGGGACCAGGAGCTATGGCGAGAATGGATGCGCGGTCTGGCGCAGACCTGGAACGGCACGGCCTCGAAAAGTGACCTGTCTAGGCTGAAGCCTGCTGTTCGGAACATAGCCAAGGCCGCTGGCAAGGACAAGAAGAGGTTTGAGTTCGGCATTGGCTTGGACTACAACTTCACGACCATCCCGCCGACCTGCTCCAGCGAGGAAGATGGCTCGTTCGTTCGGATGGACGACAGGGAAGGCATCGAGAGGGAATCGCGGAGGGCTGGCGTGCCCGATGGTGTCCGAGTAAATGGTGTTCCCGTGGAGCTGGTAGGACACGAAGCGCCAGTGCCCGGGAAGAAATGGGACAAGCTGCCGCTATACACGGACTTCTGGTTTGGCTTGTCGCCCGTCGGCATTCATCACAATGCCTACATCGACGGGCTCAAACCTTACCGCCTCAAGCACTGGTGGAGCTTGACATGGTTCTATCCCCATCTGCGATACCTCGTCACCAGGAACCTCAAGCCTGAGACTGGGGAGCCGCGACCTCTCGCAACAGTGGCCTCAAAATCCCAGAGCGGAGACGACATCCAGTACTTCGCTCCCTCATCCAGCGGGGAAGAACGACTCGTCGAAGTCTACGAGCCATCTAAGAAGTTCAGCAAGCTCAGCTGGGATGGTGTGTGCCAGAAAGGTCCAAACCCATGGCATGAAGACCTCTTTGGCGATGGGAAAGGACCGATGGAACTTTGAAGCTTGGTGGGTTTCGCCGCGGGCGCGCCAGCGCGTCAAACACGCAGGAGGAAGACAGACCCAGCTTGCATAGGGCACACCCACTGAGGGTTAGTCATCAATCACATCCGGAATGGTGTAATGGTCAACATTTGTCGCTCTCATCAACACAGGTGACGGCGCCGACAGGCTCGGGGTTCAATTCCCCGTTCCGGAATTCCCTTTTGCTACCATATGGTTTTGGACGCGGAATCTCTTTTCTTTTACCCTACCCAGTTCCATACTGACGAAACAGACGGACTCAAAACGTCTACACCGTGGCCGCTGATCAGGCAAGGGCATCATCTATAGTACGGGTGGATGATTGGACGTAGTGCGGGGCAAGACGCTCTCTTTGCGCCGGGGTGATGTGACATATCATCAGGGTACTATGGTGTTGTACATTCAGCCTGTCCGACATCTCGTTAGTCTGGCCGAAATCATCGTCAGTATCACAGCACTGGGACCATTGGTGGAATCACATTGCCGTCTTCGTGACAAAGCATCTTCAACGACACGAGCCTCGATCGTCCGAAACCCGACAAACCGGGCCCGGATGTAGGCGACTCGGACTAAAATCAAGATAGGAACCCCGAAGATGGGGTTCACTTGGCCTTATCTAAACCGGATGCGTTCTAGAGGTTCACTGTTTTTCGCCTGAGTAGGCCGGCCCTAGGCGATACTAACGAGGTTTATAGCGCAGCCTATATAACCTAGCTACACCTATAGGGAGCAAATACATTTATTACATTCTGCACGCTTTTACGATTTTTTCTGGCCACTGTCGAATTCGTTTCTAGACAAGC